>JAWWEX010000108.1:2285974-2297916 GCA_035583215.1 Arremon brunneinucha
CATCCCCAATGGGGACCCCCCCAGTACCCAATTGGACCCCCAAATCCTCAGGGAGACCCCCGGGACATCCCAAATCCCCAGTGGGACCCCCCCAAATCCTCAGTGAGACCCTCAGGATCCCCCCAAGCCCCTGGGACAACACCAATCCCCAGTGGGACTCCCAGGACCCCCAGACCCCCAACAGGACCCCTGGGACCAACCTCCCCCTCCAGGTGTCCCCAGGTGCCCCCCAGACCACTTCATATTCCCCCAGGTGTCCCCCCCAGCCCCCCCAGGTGTCCCCCCTCCCTCACCTGCCGTAGGGGTAGGGGATGGGGGGCTCGCGGCGCTGCTCGATCTGGTGCAGCAGGGGGGTGAAGATGCGCCAGGCCTCGCGCAGCTCGTCACTGCGGGGAGGGAGGAGACGCCCCAAAACTGACCCAAAACTGACTCAGGACACCCCAAAACTGACCGAGGGACCCCCAAACTGACCCAAAACCGAGCCAGGACACCCCAAAACTGCCCCAGACCTCACTCGGGCTCACCCGACCCGTCCCCAGGCTCACCTGGGCAGCCCCAGAGCACACCTGGGTCCCCAAACTGGTCCCATCTTCTCCTCCAAACTGGTCCCACCTGTCCCCTCAAACTCACCTGACCCCTTTTTCCCCCCCTCCAAACTGGTCCCATCATCCCCCTTACACTGGTACCCGCTGCCCCACCCAGCGTCACTTGTCCCTCCTAAATTGGTCCCATCTTCTCCCCCAAACTGGCCTCACCTGTCCTACCCATGTCCCACCTGTCCCCATGTCCCACCTGTTTCTGTGTTCCACCTACCCCCCCCAGACTCACCTGTCCCCCTCAAACCAGTCCAATCTGTCCCTCCAAACTGGTCCCATCTTCCCCCCTCAAAATTCTGCCCCCCCACCCCTAACCTGGCCTCACCTGCCCCTCCCAAACCCCATCTCTCACCCAGACTGTCCCCTTAAACTGGTCTCACTCATCCTCCCCAAACTGGACTCACCTGTCCCCCTCCAAGTCCCACCTGTCCCCCCCAGACTCTTCAGCTCCTCCAAACTGGTCCTACCTGTACTGCCACCCCCCACCCCCCAATCTCACCTGTCACCTATGTCCCACCTGTCCCCATGTCCCACCTGTCCCTGTGTCCCACCTGTCCTCATGTCCCACCTGTGTCCTTCCCGCCTCAAGTCCCACCTGCCCCCACCATGTCTCACCTATCACCATGTCCCACCTGTTCCCAGGTGTCACCTGCTCCTGTGTCACACCTGTCCCCATATCCCACCTGTGCCCTCTCCTCTGTCCCACCTGTCCCTCTGTCCTACCTGTCCCCATGTCCTACCTGTCCTCTGTCCCACCTGTCCCCATGTCCCACCTGTCCCCATGTGCTACCTGTGCCCTCCCCTTTATGTCCCACTTGTCCCCAGATCCCACCTGATCTCATGTCCCACCTGTCCCTGCCATGTCCCCCCTGTCCCCAGGTGTGACCTGTCCCCACTGTGCTCCCCCCATCCCCAGGTGTCACCTGTCCCTTGTCACCTGTCCCCAGGTGTCACCTGTCCCCTGTCACCTGTCCCCAGGTGTCCCCAGGTGTCACCTGTCCCCTCTTCCCTGTCCACAGGTATCCCCAGGTGTCCCCATGGTTCCTCCTGTCCCCTCTCACCTGTCCCCACGTCCCACCTGTCCTCAGGTGTCCCCAGGTGTCACCTGTCCACTCTCCCATCCCCAGGTGTCCCCTGTCCCTCTCACCTGTCCCCAGGTGTCAGTGTCCCCTATCCCCTGTCCCCAGGTGTCCCCAGGTGTCCCCAGGTGTCCCCATGTCCCACCCGTCCCCTCTCACCTGCGCACAAAGTGCATTTGGTTCCCGCAGATGACGTCCAGCAGCAGCCGCTCGTAGGCGTCCGGCAGCTTCACGTCCTGGGGGGCACGGGGGGGTCAGGGGGCGCCCCAGGTGTGGGGACAGCCCCAGGTGTGGGGACAGCCCCAGGTGTGGGTGGGGCACATGGGCTTTGAAGTGATCCCAGGGTTGGGGGATTTTGGGGACTCCTCTGGGTTTGAGGTGGCCCCAGGTGTGTGGGGAACACCTGGGATTTGGGGGGACCCAGGTGGGTTTTGGGAGGACCTAGGTGGGTTTTAGGGACCTCCCCAGGTGTGGAAAACCTCCCGAGATATGACGTCTCCACCCTTAATTTTGGGGTCTCAGTGTTCCAATTTTGGTCTTAACACTCCAATTTTGAGTCTCTGTTGAGATTTTGGGGTTCCAGCCTCGTTTTTGTGTCCTCAAACCCCATTTTGGGTCTTGGTGCTCTATTTTCATGTCCCAAAACTCTATTTTTGGGTCGCCAAACCATATTTTTGGGTCTCAGTGGTCCATTTCTATGTCCCCAAATCCCATTTCTATTTCCCCATGCTCCATTTTGTGTTCCCATCCCCATTTCCATGTCTTCAAACCCCATTTTCGGGTCTCAATGCTTCATTCCCATGTCCCCAAACCCCCATTTTTGGGTCTCAATGCTCCATCCCCGTGTCCCCATCCCTGTTTCTGTGTCCCCATCCCCATTTTTGTGTCCCCAAATCCCATTCCCGTGTCCCCAACCCCCATTTTTGGATCTCAATGCTCCACTCCCGTGTCCCCCATCCCCATTTTTGGGTCTCAGTGCCCCATCCCCGTGTCCCCACCCCCATTTTTGTATTGTTGTGTCTCACTGCCCCATCCCTGTGTCCCCAAACCCCATTTCCATTTCTTCAAGCCCCATTTTTGTGTTCCCAAATCCCATTTTTGTATCCCCAAACCCCATTTTTGGGTCTCAATGCCCCATTTTTGTGTCCCCATCCCCATGTGCCCTGCCCGTTCTGGGTACCTTGTAGCGGCTGCCGTAGGTGAGGTCGAGCTCGGACTCCTCGGGCCGCAGGAACATGCCGGGTTTCTTGGTGTTGAGCTTGGCGTAGACGGCCTCGCGCGGCTGCACGCGCACCACCAGCTCGTTGCGCTTGCACTGCCGCGCGAAGATGTCCCCGGGCACCTCCCGGAACTGCAGCCGCACCTCGGCCTTGCGCTCGTTCAGCGCCTTCCCGCAGCGCAGCACGAACGGCACACCTGGGATATCATCATCATTGTCATCACTGTCATCGCTAACATCATCATTATCAACACCCATCAACACCTATCAACATCACTACCCAGGGCATCAATATCATCATCATTGTCATGGTCATCAATGTCGTCAACATCCGTCAACATCATCGCCACCCATGGCCATCCCAGCACCTTCCCGCAGTGCAGCATGAATGGCATGCCTGGGGACAGCAGTTTTGGCATTGTCACCATCATCACCGTCATCGTTGTCATCATTGTCATCAACATCTATCAACATCATCATCATCAATGTCATTGTCATCACTATCATTGTCATCATCGTCATCATCAACATCCATCAATGTCACCATCCACACCATCATCATCATCAATGTCATCACTGTCATCAACACCCATCTACATCATCACCATTCATCACCAGCCCAGCAGTGCAGCACGAACGGCATGCCTGGGGAAAGCGGCACTGCCATGGTCTCCATTGTCATCACCAACAGCATCGTTGTCATCATTGTCATTGTCATCAATGTCATCAACATCCATCAACATCATTACTGCTCATGGCCATCCCAGCGTCTTCCCGCAGCACACCACGAATGGAACGCTTGGGGACAGCGGCTTCGTTGGCATTGTCAATGTCATCAATATCACTATCCACATCATCATCATCATTGTCATTATCAATATCGTCATTGTCATTATCAATATCGTCATTGTCATCATTATCATTGCTAATATCATTGTCTTCAACATCACCATCCACATCATCATCATCATCATCATTGTCACTGTCATCATCTATATCATCATTGTCATCAACATCCATCAACATTGCCATCCACATCACCATCGTCATTGTCATTACTAACATCATCATCATCATCAACATCCATCAACATCACCATTCACATCAACATCATAATCATTGTCCTTGTCAACATCATCATTGTCATAACTATCATCCCCATCCCAGTGCCTTCCTGCAGTGCAGCACTAATGGGACGCCTGGGGACAGTGGTGTTGTTGGCATCGTTGGCATTGTCATTGTCAGTATCGTAATTGTCATCATTGTCATTTTTAACATCATTGTGATCCCCATCCATGGCATCGTTGTCATCATCATCATCAATATCATCATTGTCATGGCTAACATCATCATCAATATTCATCAACACCACTATCCACATCATCATCATCGTCATCAACATCCATCACCATCCATCAGTGGCATCATTGCCATTGTCATTGCCAATATCATCGCTACCACTAATATCATCGCCATCAACATCCATCCACACCATCGTCATCGTCATCAACATCCATCAACATCGTCAACATAATCACCATCCATCACCATGCCAGCAGCACAGCATGAATGGGACACCTGAGGACAGCGGCATTGCTGGCATTGTCATCATCAATATCATTGTTGTCATCATTCTCATTGTCATCACTAACGTCATCATCATCAAAATCCATCACCATCCATCAACATCCCAGGTGCCTTCCTGCAGCATGAACAGGACGCCTGGGGACAGTGGCATTGTCACCACTGTCACTGTCAGCATCAATATTATCAGCATCACCAACATCCATCAACATCACCATCCACATCATCATCATCATTGTCATCATTGACATTGTCATTGTCATTGTCATCGACATCACCAACATAACCACCATCCATCACCATCCCAGTGCCTTCCCACAGCGCAGCATGAGGGGACACCTGAGGGGTCATCATCATGGTCATTGTTGTCATTGCCGTTGCCAACACTGTCATCAACAACATCACCGATGTTATCAACACTGGCATCCTCAACATTGACATCATCATCATCTCCTCAACATTGACATCATCATCATCATCACAATTGCCATCATCATCTGTCCCATCATCTATGCTGTCATCACCAGCAGCAACATCATCAACATTGTCAACATCATCAGTCGACACCCATCAACATGGTCATTGTCATCATCTCATCATCAGCTTCATCATCAATATCCACTAACATCATCATCGACATAGTCATCAAAATTGGTCAACATTGTCATCATCATCATCCATCACCATGATCGCCACCAACATCATCAACATCAATCAACATTGTCAGCATCGTCATCATCATCATCCATCATCAACAACACTGTCATTATCCGCCTTGTCAACATCCATCAACATCACCACAATCATCAGCATCCACCATCATAATCAATGTCATCAATGTCCAACAGCACTGTCATCATCATCATCAACATCCATGCACCAACATCATCATCATCATTGTCATCATCCACATTGTCAACATCCATCACCATCATCAACAACATCACCACCAACATTGTCAAAGTCATCAACATCCATCAATGTTATCACCATTGTCATCGTCATCATCATCCATCAATGTCATCACAGTCCTCACCACCCATCATCACCACCACCCATCCCTGTCCCAGTGTGTTCCCATAGTGCAGCACTAATGGCACACCTGGGACACCATTGGCATTGTCACCACCACCATCATCATCATCATAGACATCACCATTGCTCATCATCTCTGTCATCATTCCAACCATCACCATCATCATGAACAACACCTCTGTCATCCTCTGGTCATCAATGTCACCATTGTGGCTATCGCCATCATCAGCACCATCTCCTGGCCAGCATCATCCCCACATCATCACCACCACCAGCAGCCCCATCTCCATGGCCAACACCATCATCATCACCATCACTGGCACCATCTCCATGGCCACCACCATCATCATCACCATCAGCACCATCTCCTGGTCACCATCATCATCACAACCATCAGCAGCATCATCTCCAAGACCACCACCATTATAGCCACCATTATCATCATCACAACCACAAGTGTCATCACCATGGCAACAGCCATCATCATGGTCATTGCTGTCATCATCACCACAGCAACCACCACCATCACCATCACAGCCACCACGCCCTCTCACCGTCCCAGCGCTCGTTGGCCACGCGCAGCACCGCGGTGGCGAAGGTGGGCGTGGTGGAGCCGGCGGGCACTGTGGGGTCGTCCAGGTAGCCCTTCTGTGCCTCGGGGGGGCCCTCGGGGTTGCCCACGTACTGGCCCAGCACCACGTCCTGCAGCTCCACTGGGCTGATGCACTTGAGCACCTTCACCTGGGGGACAGGTGAGGGACACCTGATTATGGGGGTTCCAGTGAGACCACGGGGTGGGACTGTTTGGGGATGTGTTTATGGGGGGCCACCAGTAAGAACAGGCAATGGGATGGGGGTGTGGGGGATGTGGCCATTGGGGGTGTGGTTTTGGGGGGTCATCAACAAGAAGGTGCTGATAGGATGTGGTGTGGGACATGGCCACAGGAGTTGTGGCATTAGGGTCCACCACTGATAACAGGATCACAGGACGTGGTTGGGGACACAGTCAGTGAGAACGTGGCCGTGGGGCACATGGTTTGGGGGGGCCACCATCAATAATGGGGTGATGGAACAAAGTTGGGGACATGGCTTTGGGGGCCCACCATCAATGATGGGGTGATGGAACAAAGTTGGGGATGTGGCCCATGGGGGATGTGGTTTTGGGAGGCCACCATCAATGATGGGGTGATGGAACAAAATTGTGGATGTGGCCATGGGGGATGTGGTTTTGGGGACCACCATCAAGAAAATGGTGGTGAGACACAACTGGGATAGGGGGATGTGGCCATAGGGAGACACAACCCTGGGGCCACCTGGGCATGGTCCCTGTGGCCGTGACCATGATATGACCATTGAGGACATAAAGCTCAGTGACCGGTGTGGTGTCAGGGGGTGGTGACACTTTAGTGACACCCTGGTGTCCCTGCTGTCCCCACCTTCTCGTCACGGACATCGTCGGGGTTGGTGGACGCCGGCTTCTCCATGGCCACGAGGCAGAGCAGCTGCAGAAGGTGGTTCTGCATCACGTCCCTGTGGGGAGCCGGCGCTGCCACGGGGTCGGGGGACACGGGGGGACGCGGAGGGGACGCGGGGACGCCGGGGGATGTCCATCCTCACCGGATGATGCCGAAGTCGTCGAAGTAGCCGCCGCGGCCCTCGGTGCCGAAGGGCTCCTTGAAGGTGAGCACCACGCAGGCGACATTATCGCGGTTCCAGATGGGCCCGAAGATGCGGTTACCGAACCTGGGGTGGGTCAGGGGTGGGTGAGGAGTGCTGTGCGTGTCCCCGTGTCCCCTCCTGTGTCCACTGTCCCCTCCAGTGTCCCCTCCCATATCCCCATGGCCCCTCTCATGTCCCCCATCCCCTCCTGTCTCCCTTCCCATGTACCCTGTCCTCTCCTGGTCCCCCATTCCCTCCCGTGTCCCCATGTCACCTGCCATGTCCCCTGTCCCCTCTCGTGTCCCCTGTCCCACCTCAGCACCATGAGGCTCTCCTCTCCCGTGTCCCCGTGTCCCCATGTTCCCTCCCATGTCCCTGTCCCCTGCTGTGACCCTGGCACACCACGAGGCTCTCCCCTGTCTGCTCCTGTGTCCCCGTGTCCCCTCCCCTGTCCCTGGCTCACCACAGCACCATGAGGCTCTCCCCTGTCCCCTCCCATGTCCCTGGTGCACTGCAGCACCATGAGGCTCTCCCGTCCCAGTGTCCCCTCCCGTGTCCCCTGTCCCCTCCCGTGTCCCTGGCACACCACAGCACCATGAGGCTCTCCCCATCCCCTCCCGTGTCCCCGTGTCCCCTCCCGTGTCCTTGGCTCCCTGCAGCACCATGAGGCTCTCCCCTGCCATGTCCCCTGTCCCCTGCCGTGTTCCCTGTCCCCTGCTGTGTCCATGGCGCACCGCAGCACCATGAGGCTCTCCCCTGTCCCCTCCCATGTCCCTATGTCCCCGTGTCCCCTCCCATGTCCCTGTCCCCAGCTCACCACAGCACCATGAGGCTCTCCCCTCCCGTCTCCCCTGTCCCCTCCCATGTCCTGGTGTCTCCTCCCCTGTCTCCCGGCATGTCCCTGGCTCACTGCAGCACCATGAGGCTCTCCTCTGTCCCCATGTCCCCTGTCCCCAGCTCACCGCAGCACCATGAGGCTCTGCACCATCTCCTTGCCCAGGTAGTGGTCCATGCGGTAGATCTGTTCCCCCCTGTCCCTGTGTCCCATGTCCCCATGTCCCTGTCTCCACTCACCGCAGCACCATGAGGCTCTGCACCATCTCCTTGCCCAGGTAGTGGTCCCAGTGTCCCCATGTCCCCATGTCCCTGTCCCCACTCACCGCAGCACCATGAGGCTCTGCACCATCTCCTTGCCCAGGTAGTGGTCCATGCGGTAGATCTGCTCCTCGCGGAACAGCGCGCTCAGGTGCGCCGACAGCTCCTCCGACGAGCCCAGGTCCCGCCCAAACGGCTTCTCCACGATCACGCGGTTCCACCTGGGGACAGGGACACGGGACATGAGGGCAGGGATCACAGGACATGGGGGGACATGGTGGGACACACAGAGACAGGGGACATATGGAGACACAAGGAACATGGAGGAACATGGGGACACATGGGATGTGAGGAATGTAGGAACATGGCGGGGACACGAGGACACAGGGGACACACAGGCACACCGGGACATATGGGGACACGTGGTGGCACACAGGGACACAGAAGATGTGGGGGTGCATGAGAGCACAAGGACACAAGGGATGTGGGGACACATGGACATGGAATATAGGGAACATGGGAACGTGCAGGGACACAGGAGGACATGGTCCCCATGTCCCCACTCACCCCTGGCCCATGCACAGAGCTCTCAGGTGCTGTGTGACAGGTGTGTCCCAGGTGTGTCCCCATTCTGTGCTGTGTCCCAGGTGTGTCCCCGTGTCCCCACTCTGTGCTGGGTCCCAGGTGTGTCCCCTGTCCCCACTCACCCCTGTCCCATGCAGAGCGCCCTCAGGTGCTGTGTCACAGGTGTGTCCCCATGTCACAGGTGTGTCACAGGTGTGTCCCCACTCACCCCTGTCCCATGCACAGAGCCCTCAGGTGCTGTGTCACAGGTGTGTACACGCTGGGGGGCAGTGCCAGGTAGAAGAGCCGGTGGGCGCGGTCCCCCCCGGGCAGCCCCCGCAGGTGAGCGTCCAGTGCCCGGAACGAGGCCTCGTCCCCGTACTGACCCCGCACGAAGCTCTGCAGGGACAGGAACAGCTCCAAGCAGGGACCGTCCTCGGGGGTCACCTGTGGGGACAGGGGACAGGTGAGACAGGGACAGGGGACAGGTGAGACAGGGACAGGAAGACGGCCAGGCGGGGACCATCCTCGGGGGTCACCTGGGGGGACAGGGGACAGGTGAGACAGGGACAGGTGAGACAGGGACAGGGGACAGGTGAGGCAGGGACAGGTGAGACACAACAGGTGAGACAGGGACAGGGGACAGGTGAGACAGGGACAAGGGACAGGTGAAACAGGGACAGGAACATGGCCAGGCAGGGACCATCCTCAGGGGTCACCTGGGGGGACAGACCAGGACAGGGACATGTGAGACAGGGACACAGAAAGTGCCCTCAGGGGTCACCTGTGACAGGCAGGGACAGGTGAGGGGACACAGGGACACAAGGTCAGGCAGAGCTTGTCCTTGGGGGTCACCTGAGGACACGTGGGGACAGGAAGGGACAGGTGAGGTCAGGAGGGGACAGAAGGGGTCAGGAGGGGTCAGAAGGGCCAGCGCTGTCACCTTGAGGTAGGGCATGGTCTGCTCCCGGATGAGCTCCACGGTGAGGGGCGAGCGGGCGAAGCCGACGACGCGCGTGTCATCGGGGAGGAGCCCGTCCCGGAACAGCCACCTGGGAACAAGGGACAGCACTGTCACCTGTGTCACATGTGCCACCACCTGTGCCACCACGTGTGTCCCCAACCCCCCCAGGGACACTGTCATCGGGGAGGAGCCCACCCTGGAACAGCCACCTGGGAAAGGGACAGCACTGTCACCTGTGTCACCAACTGTGTCACCTGTGTCACCTGTGTCGCCACCTGTGTCACCACCTGTGTCTCCAAACCCCTGCCCCCAGGGACACTGCCATCTGGGAGGAGCCTGTCCCAGAACAGCCACCTGGGACAAAGGATAGTCACGTATGTCACCTGTGCCACCACCTGTGACACCTATAACATCTGTGCCACCACCTGTGTCACCATCTGTGTCCCCAAACCCTCCCCCCGCAGGGACAGCAGCACTGGGGAGAAGCCCATCCTGAAACAGCCACCTGGGATAAGGGACAGTGTCACCTGTGCCACCACCTGTGTCACCTGTGCTACCACCTGTGTCCCCAGAATCCCCCCAGGGACACCAGCATCAGGGGGTGCCTGTCCCAGAAGAGCCACCTGGGGGACAGCACTGTCACCTGTGTCACCAAGCCCTTGGGGACACCCCCAACACTGTCACCACCCTCCTCTGGGGATGCCAGGCCTAAGGTGACACCGGTGTCACCAACCCTCTCTCAGGGTGGTGACACTGATAATGGAGGCTCCTGTCCCTGTGTCACCCTGGGAGAAGTGACACAGGGGGCACAGGTGACACAAAGGTACAGGTGACACAAGGGGGACAGGTGACACAGAGGGGACAGAAGCAGCAAACTGAGGAATTGGGGACACTGGTGCCAGCTGGTGACACGAGTGGCCCTGGGGACAGCAGGGACACACAGCTGTGGTGACACTGGGGACAGAGCAGACAATGGCAGCACTGAGTGACACTGGTGGCACTGGGGACAGCACTGAGTGACATTGGTGGCTCTGGAGGCCCTGGGGACAGCAGCAGCGCCTGGTGGCCCTGGTGATATCAGTGACTCTGGTGGCCCTGGGGACAGGTGGGGACAGCAGGGACTTCAATGGCTCTGACAGCCCCAGTGACCCCGGTGACATCAGTGACCCTGGGGACAGGTGGGGACACTGGTGGCCCGGGGGCCATTGGTGACCCTGGCTGTCCGGGTGGCTATGGGGACACTGGTGACCCTGGTGACAGGTGGAACACAGGTGGCCTTGATGACACCATTGTTCCTTTTGTCCCCTCAGTGTTCCTGCTGTCCCCAGGTGTCCTCATTGTGTCCTCAATGTCCCCAGGTGTGTTATCAATGTCCCCAGGTACCCCCGCTGTCCCCATTGTCCCCTCCGTGTCCCCACTGTTCCCTCGGTGTCCCCACTGTCGCCTCAGTGTCCCCAGGTGTCCCCATTGTCCCCTCAGCGTCCCCAGGTGTCCCTTCAGTGTCCCCAGGTGTCCCCTCAGTGTCCCCAGGTGTCCCCTTGATGTCCCTGCTGTCCCCAGGCGCCCCCTCAGTGTCCTGAGGTGCCCCAGCTGTCCCCTTGGTGTCCCTGCTGTCCCCAGGTGTCCCCCCATTTTCCCCACGTGTCCCCACTGTCCCCAGGTGCCCCCTCAGTGTCCCTGCTGTCCCTACTGTCCCCACATACCCCGTTGTCCCCTTGGTGTTCCTGCTGTCCTCTCAGTGTCCCCAGGTGTCCCCACATGCCCCTGCTGTCCCCAGGTGTCCCCACTGTCCCCAGGTGCCCCCACTGTCCCCTTGGTGCCTCTCTTGCCCCCAGGTGTCCCCTCAGTCCCCAGGTGTCCCCAGGGTTCTCATTGTCCCCTCAGTGTCCCCACTGTCCCCATACCATATCGTGGGGTAAATCTTCTTCCTGGCCAGGTCTCCCTGTGGGGGGGAGGGGCATTCAGGGCTGGGGGAGGGGCGGGGCCAGCGCTGGGCGTGGCCCTGGCCCCTCCCCCACCCCGGAATGTGCTGAGTCAGCGGCGCCGCCCCTCCCCCACCCCCACCCCGGGCCGTTCAATGGGAGGGGTTGGGCAATGGGGTGGGGGAGGGGCCGAGGAGGAAGTTGGGGTGCGGGTGGGGGAGGGGC
>JAWWEX010000108.1:2329086-2339618 GCA_035583215.1 Arremon brunneinucha
CCATCCCATCCCATCCCCTCCCATCCCAGCCCAGCCCACCCCATCCCAGCCCACCCCATCCCATCCCCTTCCCATTCCCATCCCACCCCAATCCCACCCCATTATCCCACCCCATTATCCCATTTCCATGGCTGCCATTCCCGTCCCTCACTCGGAAGTGTGCCAGCTGCAGCGCAATCTGGATGAAGGCGTCGGGGCTGGTGCGGCAGCGCTTGATGAGCCCCTTGCCGAAGGTGGTGAACGGGAAGCAGCAGAAATCCACGTCGTCGGCCAGCGCCCGCGCCACGCGCAGCGACGCCTCGATGGCCGCCACCCCCTGGGGACATGGCATGGCATGGCGTGGCACGGCACGGCACCCTCACCTGAACCCATGCCCACACCTGAACCTGCGCCCACGCCACGCGCAGCGACGCCTCGATGGCCACCACTCCCTGGGGACACGGCATGGTACAGCATGGCACAGCATGGCACCCTCACCTGAACCTGTGCCCACACCTGTACCTATGCCCTCACCTGCACATGGCGCCCTCACCTGCTGCACCCGAGCCACCCACAGTGACCCCTCAATGGCCGCCACCCCCTGGGGACACTGCATGGCACGGCACAGTATGGCACGGCACAGCATGGCACTGCATTCACCTGTGCCCTCACCCTCACCTGCAGCTGTTCCCGCCCTGTCCCCGCCCCTGTCCCCGCCCTGTCACCCACCTCGGGGGGGATGTTCCACTGCAGGCGCTGGGGGGGGGCCAGCTGCCACCTGGGGTCCCCCTTGCAGTGCCCGTCCTCCGTGTAGCCCAGCTGGAACTTGTCCGTGGCCAGCATGAACTGGGGGGGACAGGGGGCGGTGGGAAGGGGGCAATGATCCCCGGCCCCCCAAAATCCCCGGGCCCCAAAACCCCCGGCCCACCAAAATCCCGAGCCCCCCAAAACCCCCGGTCCCACAACTCCATAACGCCCAGAGCCCCAGTTCCACAATCCACCCAGACCCCAAATCCCCAGAACCCTCAACCCCCCAATCCATGAAGGCCCCAACCCCGAATTCCCAAGACCCCTGATCGCCCAATTCTGTGCCCCCAGACCCCCAATCCCATGGCTCCCCAACCCTTCAGCTCCCCAAACCCCAAATCCCCAAGCCCCCCAACCTTCCAATCCTGTGACCCTCCAACACCCAAATCCCCAAATCCCTTGACCCCCCAGTTCCATGGTCAGTTCCATGGTCCTCCACACCCGAGTCCCCAAATCCCACCAGTTCCATGATTCCCCACACCCCAAATCCCCAAATCCCTTGGCCCCCCAGTTCCATGGTCCCCCACCACCCAAATCCCCAAGGCCCTGGCCCCTGATCCCCCAATTCCATGGGCCCCCAACCCTTGAGCTCCACAAACCCCAAATCCCAAAGCCCCCGACCCCGCAATCCCCCCTGACCACCTGCAACCCCCCAAGCCTCTCAAACCCCTCTGTCCCCCAAACTCCCCTCACCCCAACTCCCTGATCCCCCCAGCCCCCCAATCCCAAACCCTCAGGGCCCCCCAGAATCCCGACCCTCACCCCACAGCCTCGGGCAGAACCCCCACATCTTCCCTCCATCCCCATCCCCATCCCCAAACGGGGGTCCCCAGCCTTGGGGTGCCTTATAGGGGTCCCCAGCTGAGGGCTCCCAAGCCGGCCAGGGGTCCCCAGCCCTTGGGCCCCCCATGGGGTCCCCCCAACTGAGGGTCCCCATCAGGGGGTCCCCAGCCCTGGGGTGCCCCACTGGGGGGTTGCCCGTGCCTGGGGTGCCCCATTGGGGGTGTCCCTGCCCCATTTGGGGGGTCCCCACCCAGGGGTGCCCCATTGGTGCCCCAGTACCTCCCAGAGGTGCCCCATGATGGGGGCGTCGGCCCAGGAGTGCTCGGCGTTGGCCCCGATCTTGCCGTTCTTGTAGACCACCACTGTGAAGGACTTGTCGAACCAGCTGGGGGCGGTTTTGGGGGGTCCGGGTGATCTGGGGGGCTGGGGTGTCCCGGCGATCCGGCGGGCGGGGGGAGGATGGGGCAGAGCCGGGGGCCGGGGGGCGCCCATGTCGGACTGGGGGCGGTTCTGGGGGGCTTTGGGACAGGCGTGGCAGAGGAGTCGTGGGCGGGTGGGGCTTTGGGGCAGATCCGGGGAGCTGTGAGGGGGGACCCCAGGTGATCCGGCGGGCGGAGTTCCCATCCCGGGGTGCCTGGGGGGGATCACAGGGCATCAGAGGGGCTCAGTCCGGTGTGCCCCCAGCCCCTAAGTGACAGCCAGGTGTCCCCGGAGTGTCGCGGTGGGTGAAGTTCCCATCGAAGAGGGTTCTGCTGGGGATGGCAGGGCTCAGCCTGGTGTCCCCACCCCTCAGTGACCCCCTGTGTCCTGGCGGGTGCAGTACGCCAGCCTGGGCGTGCTGGGGGGGCTCAGCTCGGTGTCCCCCTGTCCCTCAGTGACCTGTCCCTGTCCCCGCAGTGTCCCGGCGTGTGGAGTATGCCGGCCTGGGTGTGCCTCGGGTGATCACACCGGGGATGGCAGGGCTCAGCCTGGTGTCCCCACCCCTCAGCGGCAGCCCAATGTCCCCCCCACCCCAGTGTCCCAGGGGGTGAAGTACGCCAGCCAGGGCGTGCTGGGGGGCTCAGGGGTGATCAGGGTGGCCCGGTGTCCCCTCCCGTCAGTGACAGCCAGGTGTCCCCGCAGTGTCCCGGCAGGTGGAGTACGCCAGCCTGGGCGTGCTGGGGGTCACACCGGGGGTGACACCGGGGCTCAGGGTGGCTCAGTGTCCCCACCCCTCAGTGACCTGTCCCCCTATGTCCCCGCAGTGTCCCGGAAGGTGAAGTACGCCAGCCTGGGCGTGCTGGGGGGGCTCAGGGAGGATCAGGGTGGCTCAGCTCGGTGTCCCCACCCCTCAGTGACCTGTCCCTGTCCCCGCAGTGTCCCGGAAGGTGAAGTACGCCAGCCTGGGCGTGCTGGTGCTGCAGAACGCGTCGCTGGTGCTCAGCATCCGCTACGTGCGCACCCTGCCCGGGGAGCGCTTCCTGCCCACCACGGCCGTGGTGATGGCCGAGGCCATGAAGGGCAGCGCCTGCCTGCTGCTGCTGCTCATCCAGCACAGGGGTAGGGACATGGGGACACTGGGGACACTGGGGACACTGGGGACCTTGGGGCTGTGCCTGCTGCTGCTGCTCATCCAGCACAGGGGTAGGGACATGGGGACACTGGGGGCACTGGGGGCATTGGGGCTGTGCCTGCTGCTGCTGCTCATCCAGCACAGGGATAGGGACATGGGGACAGTGGGAACATTGGGGACACTGGGGACTTTGGGGACAGCAGGGCTGTGCCTGCTGCTCCTGCTCATCCAGCACAGGAGTGAGACAGGGGAAATGGGGACAGCAGGGACACTGGGGACATTGGGGACAGCGGGGCTGTGCCTGCTGCTGATCCAGCACAGGGGTGAGCTGGGGACATTGGGGACACTGGGGGCATTGGGGACATTGTGGCTGTGTCTGCTGCTGCTGCTCATACAGCACAGGGATGAGCTGGGGACAGCGGGGACATTGGGGACACTGGGGACTTCGGGGCTGTGCCTGCTGCTGCTGCTGATCCAGCAGAGGAGTGAGCTGGGGACATTGGGGACATCGGGGACAGCAGGTATACTGGGGACACTGGGGGGCATTGGGGACATGGGGACACTGAGGGTAGCAGGGCTGTGCCTGCTCCTGTTGCTCATCCAGCACAGGGGTGAGGACATGGGGACATGGGTACAGCAGGGACACTGGGAACATTGGGGACAGCAGGGACATTGGGGACATTGGGGGCATTGGGGACATTGGGGCTGTGCCTGCTGCTGCTGCTCATGCAGCACCAGGGTAGGGACATGGGGGACACTGGGGACATGGGGGGACAGGGCCACACCTGGCACTGTGCCATTCTCCAGCTCTGAGGTGAGCACAGGGTGGGGGGTGGGGACACAAAGGGGACACGAGGGACCAGGAGGGGACTTGGCAGGGGTTACACAGTGAGGACACAGTGCGGACACTGGGGACATTGGGGACAGTGGAGGGATGCAGGTGACAAGTGGCAGAGACCCAGGGGACACGGGAGGCTCACGGGGGGTAGACAGGGGCAGAGTGTCCCTGTCCTGAGCCCTGTCCCCCCAGGCAGTGTCCGGCAGACGGCGGTGACGCTGCACGAGGCCGTGGTGGGACAGTTTGGGGACACGCTGCGCCTGGCTGTCCCCTCCCTCATCTACACCCTGCAGAACAACCTGCAGTACGTGGCCATCTCCAACCTGCCCGCCGCCACCTTCCAGGTGGGACACGGGGGGAGGTGGCACATGGAGGGAGGTGGCACACGGGAACAGCTGGCACATGGGGACAGCTGGCACATGGGAGGACATGGCACACGGGGACAGCTGGCACACAGAGACAGCTGGCACACAGGGGGAGGTGATGAGCTTGGGGACTGTCACCGTGTCCCTGTGTCCATGTCCTTGTGACAGTTACCATGTCCCTGTGACAGTCACAGCGTCTCTGTGGCAGCCACGGTGTCCCTGTGCCCATGTCCCTGTGACAGTCATGGTGTCTCTGTGACAGTTACCATGTCCCTGTCCTCACGTCCTTGTGACAGTCACCATGTGGCAGTCACGGTGTCCCTGTGCCCAAATCCCTGTGACAGTCACAGTGTCCCTTTGACAGTCATGGTGTCCCTGTCCCCGTGTCCCTGTGACAGTCACAGTGTCCCTCTCCTTGTGTCCTTGTGACAGTCGTGGTGTCCCTGTCTCTGTGCCTAAGTCCCTGTGACAGTCACCGTGTCCCTGTGCCCATGTCCCTGTGATGACATCCAGCATCCCTGTCCCTGATGTCCCTGTTGGTGACAATGTCTGTGTCCCTGTGTCCCTGTGTCTGTGTCCCACAGGTGACTCTGTCCCCCAGGTGACCCTGTTCACATCCCTGTCCCCAGGTGTCCCTGCCCCTATGTCACCCTGTCCCTGCTGTCCCACAAGTGACATGCCAGCTGCAGATCCTGTCCCTGTCCCCACAGGTGTCCCTGGCCCCACAGGTGTCCCTGGCCCCACAGGTGTTCTTGTCTCCCATATGTCACTGTGTCCCCATCCTGTCACCAGCTGTCTCTGTCTCACAGGTGACCCTGTCCCCAGGTGACCGGGTCCCTGCTGTCCCTGCAGGTGATTTTGTCCTGTCCCAGGTGACTGTCCCCATGTCCTTGTCCCCGTTGTCTCACAGGTGACCCTGTTCCTATGTCCCTGTCCTGCAGGTGTCCCTGTCCCCAGGTGACCCTGTCCCTGTTCCCACTGTCCGTATGTCCCTGTCCCCGCTGTCCCACAGGTGACTATTCCCCCTGTCCCTGCTGGCCTGCAGGTGACCCTGTCCCCAGGTGACTGTTCCCAGGTGACCCTGTCCCCAGGTGACTGTCCCTGCTGTCCCTGTCCCTGCTGTCCCCAGGTGACTGTCCCTGTCCTTGTCCACAGGCGATGTACCAGCTGAAGATCCTGTCCCTATGCCCCTGTCCCCGCTGTCCCCATGTCCCTGTCCCCAGGTGACTGTTCCTCCTGTTCCTGTCCGCAGGTGACTGTCCCCATCCTTGTCACTGCACGTGACGTACCAGCTGAAGATCCTGTCCCTGTCCCCAGTGACTGTCCCTGTGTCCCTGTCCCCATATCCCTGTCCCTGGCTGACCCTGTTCCTGACTCCGCTGTCCCCAGTGACTGTCCCTGTCCCCAGCTGACCCTGCCCTTGTCCCCATCCCCGCAGGTGACGTACCAGCTGAAGATCCTGTCCCTGTCCCCATGTCCCTGTCTCCCTGTCCCTGTTCCTATGTCTCTGTCCCCGCTGTCCCCAGGTGACTGTCCCCATATCCCTGTCCCCAGCTGACTGTCCCCCTGTCCCTGTCCCTACAGGTGACGTACCAGCTGAAGATGCTGACCCTGTCCCCGCTGTCCCCATGTCCCTGTCCCCATCTGACCCTGTTCCTGCTGTCCCCAGCTGACCCTGGCCCCTTGTCTCCTCTGTCCACGCAGGTGACATACCAGCTGAAGATCCTGTCCCTGTCCCTGTAGGTGACTGTCCCTTTGTCCCTGTCCCCGCAGGTGATGTACCAGCTGAAGATCCTGACCCTGTCCCCATGTCCCTGTCCCTGTAGGTGACTGTCCCCATTGTTGTCCCTGCAAGTGACGTACCAGCTGAAGATCCTGTCCCTGTCCCTGTCCCCAGCTGACCCTGTCCCCATTGTTGTCCCTGCAGGTGACGTACCAGCTGAAGATCCTGACCACGGCGCTGTTCTCGGTGCTGCTGCTGGGCACGGCGCTGTCGCGGCTGCAGTGGCTGTCGCTGGCGCTGCTGTTCGCGGGGGTGGCGCTGGTGCAGGCGGAGCAGGCTCGGGCCGTGCCGGTGCCGGGGGCGCTGCCGCCGTCCGCGGGCCCCGAGGGGCCGCCCCAGAGCTACGCCGTGGGGCTGGCGGCCGTGGCCGCCTCCTGCCTGTCCTCGGGCTTCGCCGGCGTCTACTTCGAGCGGCTGCTGAAGCGCTCGGGCGGCTCCATCTGGCTGCGCAACGTGCAGCTGGGCGCCGTGGGCACGGCCGTGGGGCTGGGCGCCATGCTGGCCGCCGAGGGCCCCGCCGTGGCCGCGCTCGGCTTCTTCTACGGCTACAACGGCGCCGTGTGGGCCGTGGTGGTGAACCAGGCGGCCGGGGGGCTGCTGGTGGCCGTGGTGGTGCGCTACGCCGACAACATCCTCAAGGGCTTCGCCACGGCGCTCTCCATCCTGGCCTCCACGGCCGCCTCCGCGCACCTGTTCGGCTTCCGGCCGCGCGCGCCCTTCCTGGCCGGCACCGCCATGGTGCTCGCCGCCGTCGTGCTCTACGGGCGGCCCCGGGCGCAGCCCGCCGCCCGCGGGCAGGACCCCGGCAAGTCAGTGGGGCCCTAGGGAGGGACACGGGGACACCGGGACAGAGGGACAGCGGGAGGGACGGGATGGACGGGGCCGCGAGCGGGGCGGGGCAGCAGGTGAGGGGGCAGCAGGTGAAGGTGCCCAGGTGAGGGGTGAGCAGGTGACAATGCCCAGGTGAGGGGTGAGCAGGTGAGGGTGCTGAGGTGAGGGGCAGCAGGTGAGGGGACCCAGGTGAGGGGTGAGCAGGTGAGGGTGCCCAGGTCAGTGGTCAGCAGGTGAGGGGTCAACAGGTGGCAGGACCTCATTAGGGCTCATTAGAGCTCATTGGGCTCATTAGTATGGTGGAGGAGCTTGGGGGTCCCCAGGGGTCAGCAGGTGAGGGTGCCCAGGTGAGGGTGCCAAGGTAAAAGACAGCAGGTCAGGGGCAGCAGGTGGCAGTGCCAAGGTGAGGGGTCAGCAGGTGATGGGTCTGTAGGTGTGGGGTCAGCAGGTGGCAGGGCCTCATTAGCCTCATTAGAGCTCATTAGGGCTCGTTAGCATGGTGGAGGCTCTTGGGGGTCCCCAGGGTCAGCAGGTGAGGGGTCAGCAGGTGGCAGGGCCTCATTAGAGCTCACTAAGCTCATTAGGGCTCATTAAGTTTATTAGGGCTCATTCAGCTCATTAGAGCTCATTAAGGCTCATTAGAGTTCCTTAAGGCTCATTAGGATGGGGGAGGAGCTGGGGGGTCCCCAGGGGTCAGCAGGGGGGACCCCGATCTTGGCCTTGTTTGGGTGGTGGGGACTCGTTAAGGCTCATTAATTATGGGCAGCTCATTTGGGCTCATTAGGAACCTGCAGAGGCTCGTTAGTTATGGGCAGCTCATTAAGGCTCATTGGGCACTGGGCGACCCCCGAGGTGGAGACTGATGAGGGCAGGGGTTAATGAGGTCAGAGGTCAATGAGGTTGGTGGTGTTAATGAGGTCAGCAGGGTTAATGAGGTTAATGAAGGAGTTCTGGGTTAACGAGGTCAGAGGTTCATGAGGTCAGCAGGGTTGACACAGTTAATGAAAGTTAATGAGGGGCTCATTGGGACCCCGCCCCCTCTGTGGGAAGCCCCGCCCCCGCCCCGCCCCCCGGCCGGTGGGGGAGGGGCCGATGTACAGATTTTGTAGGGGGGAGGGGCCGGGCGCGTTTTTAACGAGCTTTGGGGCTAATAAAGGCGGATTTGGTTAAAGCGCGTGTGGGGGGGCACTAACACACTAACACGGGCTGGGAGCCGTGGGGGAATGTATGGGATCCATAGGGGATTGTATGGGATCCATAGGGGACTGCCCCGGGGCCATACGGGATCCATAGGGACTGCATGGGATCCATAGGGGACTGCCCGGGGCCATACAGGATCAATAGGGACTGCATGGGATCCATAGGGGACTGCCCGGGGCCATACAGGATCCATAAGGGACCCACCCCCCGGGCCATATAGGATCCATAGGGTCCCTCCCAGATGGCACGGGACCACCCAGGGCCGTATGGGATTCCCCAGAGCTCTCCCAGCCCCTGCAGCTCCCCGGGCCCTATAGGATCCATGGGGCCTCTCAGGGTCTCTCTCTCTTGCAGGTCTCCCAGCAAGGCCAAGGGCACCTGATGGCACCGAGCGACCCCGGGCCCCATAGAGCAACCCCCTGGGGCACTGCGGGGCAGTATAGGATCCATATGGACCCTCTATAGGGCCCTATGCCCCCCCCGGGACCCCTCAGTCCCTACAGCCGCCATATGGCCGCTCCCCTCCCGGGGGCTATAGGGGCAGCTCCCCCCCAGTCCCTATAGGGGCCATATGGACCCGACCCCTCCCCAGGCCCTATAGGGGCCATATGGACCCTTCCAGTCCCCATAGGGACCATATGGACCCTCA
The DNA here is from genome assembly GCA_035583215.1 of Arremon brunneinucha. Classification (NCBI taxonomy): domain Eukaryota; kingdom Metazoa; phylum Chordata; class Aves; order Passeriformes; family Passerellidae; genus Arremon; species Arremon brunneinucha. The sequence goes on from JAWWEX010000108.1 coordinate 2,337,874, forward strand.
CCCCCTCCCAGTCCCTATAGGGGCCATATGGACCCTCCTAGTCCCTATAGGGATCATATGGACCTGTTCCCCTGCCCAGTCCCTATAGGGACCATATGGACCCTCCCAGTCCCTATATGGACCCCACCCCCAGTCCCTATAGGGGCCTCAAAGACACTCCTGCTCCCCATAGGAGCCCTATGGCCGTTCCCCCCCTCCCGGGGGCTATAGGGGACCCCCCCCGGTCCCTATAGGGGCCATAGGGCCCCCCCGCGCGGGTTTGAGGTGAATTAAGAGGATTTTGGTCAAACCTTGGCTCCGCGCCATCGCCAGGGGGCGCCACCCCCGCAAAGCATGCGCGCATGCACCGCGTGGCACCGCCCTCCGCATTCCCATTGGCCGCCCGGCAATGATTGACAGCAACCATCGAGGCGAGGCTTTATTGGTCCCAGAGCGGCCGCGCAGCGCCACTTCCGCCCGAGAAAGGGCGGGAAACCGCCCGGAGCGGAAGTTGGGACCATCGAGAGGCGCTTCCGGCGCGGAGCGGCCCCCGCGGGGCGGAGCGGCCGCGCTCTCTGTGGTGCCCGGTCCTCCCAGGCGCTCCCAGTTCATCCCAGTTGCCCCCGGTGGCCTCGTCGGGCTCAGCGCAGCAGCCGGGCCAGCACCCAGCAGCCCAGCGTCACCCAGTGGCTGGCCCAGTTCAGCTCGGACCACTTGCGCACGGTGTAGGCCATGCCGTAGCCCTGAGGGGAAGGGGGGACGGCATCAGGGTGCTCCCGATGGTGGGGGCGGCCCCAGACCTCGGGGGGCTCGGGGATCCCACCTGCTCCTCCACGGCGTCCTCGGCCTCCACATCGAACAGGGCACCCAGGTAGGACAGGTGGAACAGGGCCAGGGCACCCAGGGCCCCGTTCAGAGCCCGCACCCACAGCGTCTGTGGGACCCAAAAATATCCTTAGGGACCCCCATAACCCCTGCAGGGACCCCCTAAACCCTCAGTGTTCAGAGCCCACACCCACATCGTCTGTGGGACCCCAAAAACCCTCAGGGACACCCCAAATCCCCCGTGTTCACTTCCCGCCCCCAAAGCATCTGTGGGACCCCAAACTCCCTCAGGGAACCCCAAGGATCCCCCAAATCCCTGCAGGAGTGCCTGCAGGAGCCTTGAACCCCCTTGCTGTGCCCCCAGGGCCCCCCAGCGCTCCCCCAAACCCCCTCAGAGCCCCCCAGACCCTCTGCCCTCCCACCCAGGGGTCCCCAAACCGCCATCTCCCCCCGTTATCCCCCCCAAACCACCCCAGGTCCCCCGGTGTCCCCGTTCTCACGTCCTTGTGGCGGTGGCTGCAGCGCGGGGGGCAGCGCTTGGACAGCACGCAGGCGTCAAAGATGGCGGCCAGGCGCTGCCTCAGGGCTGCAGGGAGGCTGGGGTCAGCAAGGGACACGCCCACTGCAGGCCACGCCCCTTTTATAACCCCACCCATCACCAGCCAGACCCTCACAGCCCCGCCCATCACTGCAGGCCACACCCCCTTCATAGCCCTGTCCATCACCATACAGACCCTCACAGCCCGGCCAATCACTGCAGGCCACACCCCTTCATAGCCCCACCCATCACTGTAGGCCACCCCCCCTCATAGCCACACCCATCACCACCCAAACCCTCACAGCCCCGCCCATCACTGCAGGCCACACCCCTTTATAGCCTCACCCATCCCTGCAGGCTCCTCCCACAGCTCCTAGCCCCCCCCCCCCCCCCCCCCACCCCC
>JAWWEX010000108.1:2370238-2392741 GCA_035583215.1 Arremon brunneinucha
AGACACAGACCTTTGTTTATTCATTCCTTTTCTATTCTTAGCTTAGCTAGCTTCTGAGAACTTTCCTTCTATTCTTTGTAGTATAGTCATACTATTCTTTGTAGTATAGTCATAATGTAATATATATATCATAAAATAATAAATCAAGCCTTCTGAACATGAGGTCAAGATTCTCACCTCTCTCTTCACCCTGAAGACCCTGTAACAAGCACCCATGTCACCACGTGTCACAAAGGGTCCTGTTCCATTCCATTCCATGCTAACTGTGCTGCGCCGTGTCAGCAAAGGCCCTTGGACACACTGCCAAGTGCTCTGGGACCACACCCACCCCACCCCAAATGCCTCTGATTGGAAGAAATCCATTGCCCCAGGTGTCTAAGGCAGCCCGGGACATGCTAAGCCCAGCCAAGTGCTCAGGGAAGGACTCTCCACAGTGCCAGGCCTGCACAGCCCAGCTCACTGCTGGCTCTGGAGCAGAGCAGCTTCCAGCAAGCACGGGGCAAACGCATCTTGCCAAGAGTTCAAACACACCAGATAGGGGAGGTGGCATGAATGTGTGCATCAAGGCCTTTGAATTCACAGCTCCCCAAGAGAGCTTTGGGGTACTCGGCTGGACAAACAGGATCTGGCTCAGACCTGTGCTCAGAGGTGGGGAACAAAGCTTGCCGCAGGTGCTTGGCTTGGTCTCTGCAGGCCCAGGCAGATGCCAAAGCTGCTCTTCACATCCTTCCCCTGCCCCTCTGCCAAGTGCAAGGGGCCGCAAGGACTGAAGGAAACACACGGAGTCAAATGGAGACACTTGCCCCTGGGGGTCTCACTGGGGGCTGCAGGGGAAGCAGTTTCCTTGGGAATCAAGCCCCTCTCTTCCAAGGGCACTTTCCCAAATGTGTACATTTTCTGGGCAACACCAAACCACCCTTAAGTGCTTGGTGCAGAGGTTCATGGACATCACACCATAACCAATATGATTCAGTGAAGCTAAATTTATTATTTCTAAATAAATTCTATTTATAATAAATCTCTACAGTCCACACGTCTCTACCTAATACATGATTGGTTAATCCTAGCTGTTGACATGTCTAAAATAGAATGCTGATTGGATCATCTAATTTTTCATGCATCTTGCTGTGGTTGTCTGGCCCACCCATGGCTCACTTTCCCAGGCTTGATGACAAACTTGCTGAGTGCTGATGATTCTTCTTCTTGTATCTTTTACAAGGATATACTGAGCCCATTTCTGAATATGTCCATAATTCATTCTTTGTGATTGTGTTCATTGTCTATTATTACAAGCAGGCTGGATTGTGCATCAGCTGAACATGGCCATTGTCTTGCCAAAACTCCTCAACCTGCAAAATATCTTCAACAGTTCCCCGCTTTTGTTTTTGCACAAGCCTGACTGATTTAAAAGGTCAATTACTTTTTGAACACAGCAAAAAGTACTATAAGGCACTATAAGCAGAATTGAAAAAAGAATACAAAGCCAATTGTTGGAGAGTTTTGTTCAGACATGGCTTGAAGGAAAAAAGGCCATGGTCATATACAGTTGGTTAAGCAGTAAAAAGCAGCTGTAAGCAGTAAGTTCTCAGCCTTCTGATTACGAGAAAAACAAAAACACTGCGTCCTTTATCAAATGATGAGAAAAACATGGTGAAAAACATGGAGTCCTTGAATGTAGTCAGCAGCACGATAAAAAACAAGTATTAGTCTCAACAAGAAAGCCACAGGTATTAGCAACAAAGGAGGGATTGGCATGTAATCTGTATCCAATGATGAGCTCGGTTTTTGCAATATGTATGAGCTTAATTAACACTACTATAAAAGTATGTAAGCTGGATCAATAAATCGGAGATCGATGATCATCGCTAGGATGTGCAAGTCTCCCTTCACTTTTCTCAGCCAATAATACGTAAAATTATTTATTAATTACATAGCCAAGAATACCTCATGCCAAAGCATACTAAGTCCTTGAGCCAGCCTGTTATTCCCCAGGATTTTAGTCGCTCATCAAAAGAATTCTAAACAACTGTCAGCTTTTTCATATTCTCCTTAAGCGATGACAGTTTCTTGTCAACAGATTCAGAGTGGTCAGAGAGATTCATGCAACACATCCCTTCAAAATCTTCACACCCATCTCCTTGTGCTAGCAACAAAAAATCTATAGCAGCCCTATCCTGTAACACAGCATGGCGTATGCTACCTACATCAGTGGGTAAGCTCTTTCAGTATTGCAGATGTAATGTTAATTTGTTTGTCTGTCCAACAAGCCAATCGTCTGAATTGTGTAAGGGCCTGTGATGAAGCTACTCCTGGTGTAAAAAGTGATGCCAGTATAACCAAAGGCATATTCTACAATTCTACATTATCCTTACAGTCTGAGCCTAATAGATGCACACTACATTTTGGACGTTGGAATTTGTGCCTGATGTCAAGCATCTGTTGAATGCTAGGGGCAAACAGTGTCAATTTCCCAAAAGAGCATGGTCCTCCTCATGCTTTCTGAGGAATCGCAGGCTAAGCTTTATCTCCACAAATGAAGAAAACTCCAGGAGATGACATCCTTGCAGGTTTTGGTTTTAGGGATACAGACCATGTCCAATTGGCACAGTATGCTGTGGTATTGTAATACCAGGAAGAAACAGGAGATGTCCAAGTGCTATCATCTCTGGGTTTTCCTGATTTCTCCCTAATCAGCTCTTTACCCTTGTGGTACTCAAAGAACAAACAATAATTTCCTGGCACTGATCCCAAAATATCCAATTCCTGTGGTCACTGACTTGTAGTCTTTAAACCTTGAGCGATTGTAAATGCCTGAACTCCTAAAGGATTTCTAGGGATTTTTTGTTTTTCACACCAATTTTCTGTTATCATCCCATATTTATTAGTACACCAATTTGACCAGGCCTTACTTAAGTTGCCATAAATTTGAGCTCTGGTCCAATGTCCAAATTCTTCCATTGAGTCTAAGGGAATCCCAATTAAACAGGTGCCAAATGGATCCAAAAGTGGAGCTAGTGATAAGCAGAAAGATTCTTGCCCTCGTCTGTTAGCCGATTTAACCCGCATGTTAGCTCGTTGCTCTATATTGTATACTCCCTGCATTTCCTTAATCACACCACTAAGCAACATTAATATTTGCCAGACTGGTGCCACTGTTGCCCTTGTCGTCCATCACGCCTGCGCTTTGCCCAAATTGCTTTAGCTTGTTCTCACTCCAAATGTCTCAAGTGATGGATTTGTGGTATTGCTATTCTTACTCTCCATTCAGTAGCTATTATCTTGCTCTCTAGTACAATTTGGTTTACTACAGCAATTCAAGAAAGTTTAAACTGCAACCACAGTAACAATCTTTGCTTATATACTTCTATCAAAGATACATCTTGGAGAAAACTCTCATATCTTCAGTTATGCCTTAAAAATTTAGCTAATGCCATTCTTGGGGTAATAGTGTTAAGTGTGTAAGAGCAGGTTTTGCATATTAGGTTAATAGGCTTAAATTTTTGCTTTTTCCCTCAGACCATTGCTAAATTATGCTCTTGATGAACTTGTCGCCAAGTTTTTTAGTTACACTTTCTACAATGAACCTTAAGCCATGGCTTACATGTACAACCATGCAGATATCAAGCATTTTCTATCTGATTTATAACTTGTGATGAAAGTGAAGGTAAAAGAAGTCTGTCTATATCTAACCCGTGTTTATTAGGCCTATGTGGAGTTGCTCGTACTTCCTCAGCATAGTCCAGCAAATTTGGTAGATATTCTAACCATTGTTCAATGGTCAGCTGTCGAAGAATTGGATTCAGGGTCATCTGGAATCGGTGCTTTTGCCGACTCTCTGCCTCTGGGCACAACATGGGTTGACGACGGTGGTTTCAGATAGGGCTTCACCCACGTGGCTGGAATCCAGTGAATGCCTTTATCTGTAAGTAAGCACATAGAACCTCTTCCTCGTAATTTGACTGTAGCTGGTCCTTTCCACACCCCTGTTTCTGGACTTTTGAACATGACCTGAATGCCGTCAGGCAATTCCTCCCTTGGATTATGTGTGAGGGCATTATGCACAAGAATAGGTGGATCTTCCCTATCTCCTGTTGTTCTAAGGTAATTAAACACAAAAATAGCTTTAGCTGTTTTTTCCTCAGGGCATAACCCTGGAGTTCCCCCTTTTTGTTTTTGCAGCATGCCCTTGAACATCTGATGGGCACACCCAATAATTGCCTGACCACTAGGATTGTGAGGAATACTGGTGTCACGTCAAATATCCCATAAATTACAGAAATGTTTGAATCTTAAGGAACAGGAAGCAGGACTATTGTTAGTCTTAATTGCTAAGGGGATACCTAATATGGCAAAGCAATTGTACAAATGTTTTTCAACATGATGTCTCACCTGTTAAGGGAGTAGCCCATAAAACACAAGCATAGGTATCAATGGAAACATATACAGATTTTTTCTGACCAAATTCTGCTACATGAGTTACATCCATTTGCCATAATTGCAAGGGTTGAGTACCCCTAGGGTTAACACCAGTGCCTAAACCAATGCCATCTCATTGACAGGTCAGGACAATACTAGAAGCATCAGTAAGGGGAATAGCAAATTGTTTACCTAACATTTTTGCAGATTGATGAAGAAATGCATGAGAAGTTTTGGCTTGCTGAAATTTATCAGAGTTTGGCATTGGCCAGACAGTGGCTACTAACCCATCAGCTTGAGCGCTACCTTCAGACAGACCAGGGAGAGCTTGATGACTACGAACATGAGTAATAAAGTATTCCTGCTGTCGTTGATTTAGGGTTTTAAGCAATCAGCTTAAAAGGGAATACAAATGCTTATTAGTCACCTCCTTCAGTACTGCTCTTTCAAGGTGTTGGACACAGCCAACTCCATAAAGTGAATCAGAAACAATGTTAATGGCCTCATTATTCCAATTTTCAAAAGCCCAAATGACAGCTTTCAATTCTATTGTCTGCAACATATCTTTTACCTCTCCAAAAAATGACATGCTTTTTCCACACTTTGTCTTGCTGCCAAGTGCAGGCAGCCCTTTTTCACCTTTTACCTGCATCTGTAAATACTGTCTGCCCAGACACCGGACAGTCAGATCTCCAGGGTCTGTCCTCCAGACGCTGATGCTCCACTAAAGATAACACCCAGTGCCGTGGATAAGTATTGTGAACTTTACCGTCATATCCAGCCCAAGCTATCTGTAACGAAACAGAATATCTAATTCCCCATTCAAGATACCAGTTAGCCATTGAATATGGTTCATGTCCCCAGATTTCCAATATTCTCCCTCTGCCCTTCATCATCAAATGAGCAAAAAGTTCCAGTCGAGTGGTAATAGTTCTAGATTGTTTTACAGGTAAAAATGCCCATTCCAAAATAACTAAAGGATTAGCCCGAGTTTTAATCCATTGACAAATCAAGGCAAAAGGATGCTTGGCGTAATTGTCACCCTCCTTGCTCTGATTGATGATCATCAATTGAAATGGAACATGCTTGATCAGAGGATGTGCGTACGATGTAGCAACCTTTGTGGCAATGTGATCCAAGGCCTGCTGTTGTCTCTTATCCAGGCTCTGGTGTTCATCTGTCCGAGAAAAAGTGCCTAGTAACTCTATTAATGGTCCAAGTTCTTCGTTAGTTATCCCACAAATAGGTCCAATCCATTGAATATCCCCCACTCACTTCTGGACACCATGTACAGTTTTAATTTCAGTGGTAATGGTGAGTTTCTGTGGCTTCACTACAGACTGATCAATTGGCCACCCAAGATATTTCCAAGGAGCAGAATATTGCACTTTATCAGGAGCAATTTTTAAACCCCTTTCCTCTAGCAAAACTGTCATGGTTTTTAGAACAGTTACAGAGTCTAATTGTTTTCCAGCCACTAATATATCATCCATGCAGTGATAGATGATATACTCAGGGAATTGCTGCCGAACAGGTTCTAATGCCCAAGCAACATAAATTTGGCACACCGTAGGGGAGTTTTGCATGCCTTGGGGCAAAGAAATCCATTCATACCTTTTGTAGGGTTCTGCCTTCTTGATAGATGGAACAGAAAATGCAAAATTACTCGTGTCATCTGGATTCAAGGGAATGGTGAAAAAACAATCTTTGAGATCAATGATCAATAGATTCCATGACTCAGGTATCATAGTAAGAGATGGAAGACCAGGTTGCAAGGCACCCATCCTTAGCATTACTGCATTAACAGCATGTAAGTCATAGAGCAACCTCCATTTCCCACTCTTTTTTGGGATGGCAAAAATTGGAGTGTTCCAAGGGCTAGTGGATGCCTTTATGTGCCCTTCCTCAAGCTCTTCTTGCACTAATTGTTGGATTATGGGCAGCTTTTCCTTTGACAGAGGCTACTGATCAATCCACACAGGTGCATCAGTGGTCTAGCTGATTTTGAGGATTGGCTGCCTTCCAGTGGCCACTGCTAAAAAGGCTGTGGAACAATGGTAGCTTTTAACTGGCCTGAGAGATCCCTACCAAGCAAACCTAGTAAAGTACCAGGAGTTTGCATGACATAAGGCCTTGTAGATACATTCACTCCATCTGGGAAAGTAAAAGTAATTACTTCCCTGCTCATCTGAGTTGCCTGAGTCCCTCCAATACCCGCAATGCCTAAAGCGGGATTGACCAATGCCTAATGTCTTGGCCATATTGTGTTTGAAATGATGGTTACAACTGCTTCAGTATCAATTATGAGTTTCTTAGTAATGGAATCACCATTAGGATGTGTCAGGGTTGCCTGTTTGTCTGGTTTACCTCTTGTGATGTCCATGGCCCACTGTACTTCTGGTTTACCTGTGGAACCAAAGCTTCCTGTTCCCCATTCCTTGTGGCCTGTACAGGGAACACAAGACTTAGAAGAAACAAGCTGAGCAATTCGTGAACCTTTGGGAATAGATACAGGAGGGAAAAATGTTCTAACCATAATTTTAACAACCCCTTGATAGTCTGGAATTACATCCAATCCCTTTTTACTGGCAGATGATCTCCTTAACAGAAAAGCACTAAGCCCATCCCCCAAGGGTCCTTTTACATTAGTATCTATCAGGTGTACAGCAGAGTCGGTGATGGTAACATCTACTGCGGTTTCCACGTCCACTCTGGCACTTCCAGAAGTTGATGATCTGAGTGAGCAAAGTCCTCCTCCTCCTCCATGGGAGGCTGAGCTATCCAGGCAGCTCTCTGTACTTGTTTCTTTACCCACAGAGATTACGCGCTCCTAAGTTCGTTTCCCTGGAACCGACATTCTCTAGTATTGTGGTTATCTTTTTTGCAGATAGAACAAAATTTTTTCATAGTTGCAGAGCGACACTAACTCCCAACACGTCCAATTTTACCACATTCAAAGCATTTAATGTTCTTTCCTTTGGCTCTCTTTTGCTGTTTAGAAAGCAATGGTTTTACTGCATCCTGTACTGCAGCAACTACATAGGCTGCTTTTTCTCTCTCTGTAGTTCTAGCCATAAGTTCTAGCATTTCTGTAACATCAGCTCCCTTCTTTAATGTTCCCAAAATCTGACGAGTTTTAGCATTAGCATTGTCAAAAGCAAGCATATTAAACAATTGTACCTTTGTGTCTGAATCCAAATCAAGACGATCATAGATAGCTTCATGCAATTTGTCTATAAATTTATCAAAGTCCTTATTCATTCCTTGGCAAATCTGTATAAAAGACTTAGTGCGTAACCCATCTGGAAGTGCAAGGATAGCATTATATGCTAGTTGTTGGCTCATCTCTAAGACTTGATCAATGCTCTTAGCCTGGGCGGTGGCAGTAGCCCAGGGCCCTTTGCCAAGTAACTGTTGTGCTGTTAAACCATACAGAGGATCACCCTGCACTCTAGGTCTTGCTGCTTCCTGAGCACACTTTTCCTCCCAGCTTTTATGAAACATCACCTGCTGATGGGGTGGCATTATAAGTCTTATTATGGTATGCACATCAGCTGGAATTAATGTGTTAGATGGAAAAATATACTGCAGAAGTGGCTGTGCAAGTTGGGATTTTAAACCAAATTGTGAAATTGCGACTCTCAACTTTCCTAAAATCTTCCAATTGAAAGGTTCTCAAACTCTACTTGCAGCATTAGTTACTACAGGAAAACCTTCTACATCATTTGAGAGAAAAGTCCCTTCTACAATAGCTTCTGTAATAACTCCCTTCCACTTTAGTTTCTGAGCTGCTTCTATTTCAAGGTCACATTCCAACTCTAATTCCACATTCTTTACAGCGTGGAGGGAGGATTTTGTTTAACCAGCTTGAATACTGGCTCAGAGACAAAATGAGAGGGTGGTAACCACTTTCCTGGTTGTCTGTCTGAACCTACTATCATTGGCAAGTCCATTTTCTCAAAAGAATAGTCTCTTTTGGGGACAACTGAATCCTTTTGTTGAATTACCAATTTTTGCAAAGTGTCCACTAAAGATTTTAAATCCTCTTCGATAGAAGCGTTACTCATAACATATCCTTCCTTATCCTTTTCACTTTCAGCATGTTCAGTTCCTAAATTACTGTTGTCAACAGTTTGTTCACTCTGAGTACAACTGTCCTTTGTTCTGCAGCCTAACCCCCCTCGAAGAGGCAGCAGCTTCCTTATTCCCGCTCTGAGCTGGAGGAGCAGTTGGTGTCATGCTCGATTCTGAGCTGAGGGCTTGTGGGCTACGTGAGGGAATTTCTAAGGTGGTAGGAAACAGTTGCTGAACTGAAGTTACTGGAAATGCCTGAGGCTGTTCCAACTCAGAGGCAATGGCTGCACAAGCCGCATCAGCAGCTTTCCTCTCTGCTTTTAAGGCTTGCAACACCTCTGACAGTTTTATACAAAGTAGCATATTTAGATGCCTCTTTTGCCTCACTCCTGCCAGATGCAATACTGTCCCACAACATCCGCCCCACAACTTGCCATGTCAAAATCTCAAAAGCAACCTGTGCTCCTTCGATGAGATTATAGTCCCAAACCCAGTGTAATAGTCTCTTCAAATTGGAAGCATCATACTTTTGTTCTCTCTTAGAGAGGATATGTTGGAGGAGTTTCTGAACACTTTCCCTTTCATGTTCAGACCCCATCTCCTCCCTGGCCGCTCGCCTTGATCAGGGTGAGATTCAAGTCATCTACGATTGGAGCTCCAGTAACCTTTTCCTCTCACCGGGGCACTGAGGATACTTTTGACTGGCTTCTCCACCCCTTGAGGGTTGACTCCGATCCTCTGCACAGCAACCAAATTGCCATCCTCGAGTTCCTCTGGTGCTACGACATTGGGCCTGCCCCTGTTCTCCACCAGAAATGTGGGGTGCAGAGGTTCAGGGACATCACACCATAACCAATATGATCCAGTGAAGCAAATTTATTATTCCTAAAAAGACTATATTTTATTATAAATCTCTACTGTCCACGTGTCTCTAGCTAACACATGATTGGTTAATCCTAACTGTTCACGTGTCTAAAATAGAATGCTGATTGGATCATGTAATTTTTCATGTGTCTTGCTGTGGTCGTCCGGCTCACCCATGGCTCACATTTTTCTTACTTTCTCAAGCTCACTGACAAACTTGCTGAGCCCAATGACTCTTCTTCTTGTATCTTTTTCAAGGATATACTGACCCCATTTCTGAATATGTCCTTAATTCATTGTTTGTGAACATGACCATTGTCCATTATTACAAGCAGGCTGGATTGTGCATTGGCTGAATATAGCCATTGTCTTGCAAAAACTCCTACACCTGCAAAATATTCTCGACAGATGTTTCTTATTTGCAGGGACAGAGCATGGCCCAGTATCACTTCACACATCAAAGGCGGACTTTGAAGCTTGGAGAGGCTTACCTTGCTGGCACCCAGCATGAAAATGATTCATAGCCAAAGAGATAGAGTGAAAAGATCTATGTACTACTTCGAATCTGATTGCAAAGAGAGTGTTATGTATTGGAGTAAAAACAAGACAAAATCAGCCTCCATCTTGTGCCCTTGGGTGACTGAATCCAAAGTCTTAGTGATAGTATAGGGATAAAATGTTTCTAAAATCGTGGAATTTTCAGGGGAGTTAGAAAGGAAGGATAGGCCTGGTAGGTCCTGGGAAAATGTTGAGGGAGACCCTGGGAAAATGTTAGGCTGCACCTGTATAATCATTTAATGACTGTGATAAATGATATGATTGTTAGATGTGATGATTGTTTGGTAATTGGATATAATCACTGTTTAATCGTAACAAGAATAATGAGAAATTATGTTAGGGGGGTTTGATGGAAATTACAGAAATCGATTCTTGGATGAAATCAATGTATACAATAGAACAATATAAGTTTAATAATTAGTATGTAGTTATATAACAATAAGTGTATAAAACCATCTTCATCCTGAATCCATGTTGTAGTCAGATTTGGGTCTGTGCCCCTGACACCCAGAGCTCTTCAATAAGAGCACCTGCATACAATCATTCTGTGATTATGTCTTCCTGAACGCTAACATTAGGACAATTAGACCATCTTGGGTGCCTAAGTAAGCAAACCAATGCTACCTCCCTTGCATTGAGTGGCCTGCTGTCAGACGTAGATACCATCAGACACACTACCTTGCAGAACAGGGTAGAATAGACTTTCTACTTTTGGCACATGAGCACAGCTGTGAGGACTTTGAGGGAATGTGTTTCATGAACCTCTCCCGCCACAGCAAGTCAATCCACAGCAGCATTCAAGTGCTGAGGGGAGGGTTCGAGAAGCTTCAGGTGGAAAACAAAGACTGGTTGAATAAACTCTTCAAATCCTGGGGACTGAAGGGTTGGATGATGTCTTTAGTCAAGATGGGACTGTTAGTTTTCTTGGTTGTTGTTGCTGTGGTGTTGGTTGTTCCATGCTTGTTTGGATGTTTTTATAGTTTTGCAAAGTTCTTTCAGCTCCATTTTTGTTAGGAAACAGAAAGGAGGAGATGTGGGAATTGGCCCAGCTGTGACTCGAAGTCAGCCAGATTTTACCCCAAAAGAACTGGGCATTAGTTTCAAGCCCTGGGAATCATTTATTTAACTTAAGGTGAGCCTGAGAGTTCCCCCATAAGCCCGTGGTGTTATTATGTTAAGTTGTCCAAGTTCTGCTCCCCTATTGATTACTTGTTTCCCATATATGGTTATAGTTCCAGAATGTTCCACCCCCAAGTGTATATGTTGCTGCTTCCCCTTTGTTTTGGGTCTCTGGATGCTGCCCCTCACACTGTGCTCAGCTACTCCACATTTGCTGTTTTTCACCCTTTATTAAAGTTCTTTCCAGGCAACTCCATCAAACCCACTCCTTTTCATTTTCGCCACCCTTGCCCTGAAGTTAGGGAACCAAAGAGGTTTGCTGCAGCCATCCTCACCATGACAGTGATGGATGTTAATCACTGCAGGTAATATTTGGTAGTGATGATTGGGTGCATTGCTGAGCTTCTCCTTCTGTGATTCTTTGCTGCTTTGAACTACAGTAAATGACACTGATTCCTTCAGTTCATGTTTGTTTCTTTGGTGCTGACCCTGCCCACTCATGAAACAAAACTGGCACAGTCTGGCCAGATCACAACAAAATGTCACTTCTTAAATGTAAATTTAAGGAATCAGTCCCATCTGAAATTCACAGATGGGAAGCCCTTCCCTAGAGTTTGCTGACTCTGGAGTGGACTGAGGTCAGAACACCGTGTGAGCAATGGGGCAGTCACTTTAAAGAAGCTGAACCACTGGATGTATTAAAATGCATCCAAAAATTGTATATGGAGAAAGGAAAACAACTTGTGAGTGGGTAAAGATGAGGATGAATTTTGTTAACAGCACATTGGAAACAGCACCAATAGAAGGATCGGTTGTTGTCGCTCTCACATGGAGCGACAGCAGAAGTTTTTAATCTTGAGCTTATATTAATTTGTTCAAGTGAAAGAATATTAATATAATAAATAACTATATACATATGTGTAATAAAATATAACATTTTAATATATATTTACAAGCATTTATCTATGTTTCATCTATATCTTTATCTATATATAAAATAATAATGTGAAATAATGCTGACAATTCTGATTTACCACCTGTGACTTCTCAAGGATCTAGCACTAAATATCCTACAGAAAAGCATTCTCCAGGACCCGAATGTCAGTGGTAAACTTTGTAAGATTGTATACAACAAATAAAGGAGGAACGGATGAAATTGGCTACTTTTATGGGGTTTGCTGATACTGTGATGTGGAATGCTTTGTCTGTTACTGTGAAAAATACAGTGATTAAGACTGCTAGGCTTTTCATACACCAGACTATCCACAATCTGCTGGATTGACTGAATGGGTAAAAGGGTTATTCAAAGAGCAGTTGAAAAAAGGAGATGGGAACCTGCCCCCATGGAGAACCCATCTCACAGATGTGCTTTATAGCTTTAACAAGGGTACAAGGGGCCCCCTGGGAAATGGAAACCCCCTGGATGTGCATGGCTGCACCCAATTTGCAAATACAACTATAACTATGAACAGTGACACTTTAACTTCCTGAGAAATTATTCTGGTCTGATGGCCCCTGACAGGGCCCTCCTAGAGGCTGCAGGGCTGGACCTTCATGCATTATAATTAATTAGGATAAATCAAAAGCAAATGAGAATTATCAATACTGACATAGGAATTCCAATTCCTCCAGGACACTTTGGTTTGATAACTGCTCACTGGAGCTTGGCTTTGAAAAGTGTTCCTGTCATGGGAGGAGTTGATGCAGATTATCAAGGAGGAATTAAAGTAATTAATGTAATTAAAGTCACTAAACAATAATGAATAAGGTGTGATTATTCAACCCCATGACAGGGTAGCACAGTTATTGATATTGCAGTTTTAAAAACAATTGTGAAAAAAGGAGATGCACCTCCAAATATCACTGTTGTTGGAGATAAAAGGTTTGAATCCATCAGTCCTAATAATGGAGCCAAAGCGTGGGTCCAGAGGCCAAAAGGCCCTCCTAATCCAGCTGAAGGAACAGCTGTGGGGAAAGACAACACTGTTTGAATCCTGAAACCAAAATCACCGAGAAAGGGGGGCTAAAATCACCCACACAGGCTTAAGATCCACCCATATAGGTTTAAAATCATCCAAAGGGACCTAAAATCCCCACTAAAATGCTTGAAATCACTCAGATCTAAAACCCACCCTAAACCTGCCCAGCTTGGCCTAAAATCACCCAAACGGGCCTAAAATCTCAGGGACTGGGACCAAGACTGGGACCAGAACTGATACCAGAACCAAGACCAGCACCGCTCTGGGACAGGCACCATTACTGGGACCGAAACTGAAACCAGCACCAGAACTGGCACTGGGACCAAGACTGAGACTAAGACTGACACTGGGACTTGCTACCGGGAGTGCTCTGGGACCAGGACCAGGACTGGAACTGAGACCAGCACTCTGGCACCAGGACCTCTCTGGGACTGGGACCAGGATGGAGACTATCTGGAGCACTGCGGGACTGAGACCAAGACTGGCATTGGAATCAGCACCGAGATTGGCAGCGCTCTGGGACTGGGACTGAGGCTGGCACAGGGAGCACTCCAGGACCAAGACTGGCACAGGTACCAGCATTAGAACCAGGACAATTCAGAGACCGAGTCTGAGATGAGGACTGAAACCAGAAGCAGCACCAGCACCGAGACTGGCACTGCTCTCGGATTCAAACTGAGACCAGGACCAGCACAGCTGGTTGACATTGAGATCAACACCAGGATGAGAATCAGCACTGGGAGTGCTCCAGGAGCGCCTTGAGACTGAGACCGGACTGAGACTGACACTGGGAGTGCTCCTGGACAGAGACTGAGACCAAAACTGGGAACGGGATTGGCATCGGGATCGATCCAGCACCTCTGTGTTCACTCTGGAGAGTTTTGGCTATGCCCCCGTGCAGGACTGGGAGGGATCCCTGGACGGCGTGGGACTGCCTCAGTTCACATTGTTCTGGTGCAGCCATCCCAGTCCATATGATCCCAGTCCGCATGATCCCAGTCTGTATGGTCCTGCATGGCACACACTCCAAAAGTCTGGAATTCCAGTTCCCCCTGAGGAAAAGGTGTTCCTGCCCTTGAAGGCAGAGCGCTTAAGAAGGGGCTGAAAGCCAAGTCTACTTGCAAGATCTTACAGTGACATTTCACTGCCAGCCTTCAAAACTTCACCGATCGTTGCTGTAGCTCCTGCATTGGGAATTAAATCAGAGCACGGTGGCAGCTGCCCTGACTCAAGGGAGATACTGAGAGAGAAACAGAGCAGGCAAAGACAGGCAGGAGAGAAAGGAGGACACAAACAAAATCAGCTGTGAAGGTGGCACTCCGGAAACAGAACTGCAACTGACTGAAAATGAATGGGACAGAAATCACTAACTCTGAAAGTTTTATTTACTATCAAATACATCCCACTCACCTAGCCCCACACAATCCCAATCCACCGTTCCAAATTTGGATCCCACTTCTCCCAATCTCTTTTCAACCCCTTCTCACCATGGCGGCTTTGGAATCAAGTGAGTTTGGCACACAATTGAGATTTTTGAGGAGGGAACAAGGAATTTTGAGTTGGGATCGAGTCCTTTTGGGGTACAACTGTATGGTTTTCAGTGGGGCTGAGTTGCTATGAGGAGACAGATTGATCCCTCTTGGTTTCTGCAGTGCAAAGAGATGGAGAACACTGCCCAAAATCCTCCCAGAACCCATAAATCCTCAAGATCATGTCCCCAAATCCTAAATTCCCTCTAAAACTGTGAAATGGTGGGACTTCAGATATCTTTGATCAGTTTCTTTCTTTTCAAGCCTGCTTTGCCTGTTTTTAAGGGATGAAGATGAATCAGAAGAAAATGAAGGCCAAAACAAAAGGATAACCAGCTAGGTGCCTTCCCAACATGGATCAAAGGGAATATGGGTCACCAGGGCTCTTCCCAACAAGGGTCCTCCAGTGGGGAATGGAGTTGGAGCAGCATACGAAGCTCTTCCTGAAATCAGGGCGCTCACAGGGCTTTCCTTACTGGTGGCTCTGTTGGTGCTTGGTCAAGGCTGAGCTCTGTGAGAAGCTCTTCCCACACTGTGGACACTCATAGGGCCTCTTCCCAGTGTGGATGCACCGATGGCTGATCAGGGAGGAATTGTGCTTGTAGCCCTTCCCGCAGTCAGGGCAGCGGAAGGGCCTCTCCTTTGTGTGAATCCGTTGGTGGTTGATGAGGGTGGAGTTGTACGTGAATCCCTTCCCACAGTCGCAACAGTGGAAGGGTCTCTCCTCTGTGTGAGTCCGACGGTGTACGAGGAGATGTGAGCTGATCCGAAACCCCTTCCCACATTCTGAACACTTGTAGGGCCTCTCCCCAGTGTGGATGACCTGGTGCTGGACCAGGTTGGCACGCTGGCTGAAGCCCTTCCCACATTCCCCACATTTGTAGGGCCTCTTCCCAGTGTGAATGTTCTGGTGCTGGATCAGGTTGGTACTCTGTCTGAAGCTCTTCCCACATTCCCCACACTCATAGGGCCGCTCCCCAGTGTGTGTCCTCTGGTGGCGGATCAGGTGCGAGCTCCGGCTGAAGCTCATCCCACATTCCTCACACTCATGGGGCCTCTCCCCAGTGTGGATCCGCTGGTGCTGAATCAGGCTGGAGCTCCGGCTGAAGCTCTTCCCACACTCCAAGCACTTGTGGGGCTTCCCGCCATCATGAAGCTGCTCATGGACCACCAAGTCCAAGCTCTGGCTCGATCCCTGGCTGCCTTCCTGGCCCAGGTTGGGTCTTTCCTCCTCAGATCCCCGTGATCTGTGTTTGCAGCCCCACCTTGCATGTGATCTCCGGGGCTTTTCTTTCCCCTTTGATTCCTGTGCTGTGGAGCTGCTCAAAACAGCCTCTTCCATGAGGTTCTGCCGTGGGGATTTGTCCTCCCTGGCCTCCATCTGCAGCTCCTTCTCCGGGGGAGGAAGGACAAGGAGAGGATGGGATTTGCCTCTGTGCCACAGGGAAGGGGAAGGAGATCCCCCAGTGCGTCCCCAGCAGGACAGCTTTGGCAGCAGGGTTGTCCTGCAGCCGGGGGCCGTGCTGGGCTGGGAGATGGAGCAGGAGAGAGGGGGAAAGGGGCAGTGACTTCCTCCTCACCTGCCTGGGTGTTCCGTGGCATCTTCCTTGTCCTTGCACCCTCCTTCTCCATCCAGCCAAGGGCTGGGAATGGGAAATCCTGGTTTGGGGAAAAACAAGGGATAAGCATGTCGAGTTTGAAGGTCCCTCTGCCCAAGTCCATCTCTGGAAGTCACTGGGCATCGGGGGTCCATAGAATCCTCCAGAACACCAAGATTCAGCTCTGAAAAAACCTCACAGAAGTTCCCCATCTCTGGTCTCTCCCTTTGGTCTTTGGAAATTCCCCCCTGTCCCAGCTGCTTGGGGTCGTGCTCATATTGTGGGTCTCCCTTCTCCTCGGTTCCCATCCTCCTCAGGCTGCTGTGAATCCCAGGAATCCAAAAGGTTCTCCTCTCCTCAATCTCCCCATTTAGGGATGCTGGGGGTTTTTTGGGGTCCCAGGGTGCCTTCTCCCCTTATTCTCTGCTTTGGGGTGCAGGAGCTCCAAGGAGTTCCCCCTGCCCCTCTCCAGGCTGTTGAAGGTCCTGTGAATCACGGCACTCCCCCTTCTCTGAGCTCCCCACTTTGGGCTCCTGGGGAACACAGGGCTCTGCTCCTCCAGGCTGCCTCTGCCGGCAGCTGCCACCGGAACCCCTCAATGTCCCCAAAAGGGGCCTTTTCCACTCAGCTGTACAGTTCTTCATTCTCCAAACATTGCCCCCCAAAAAACCCAACCCACAGAGCCCCCAGAATATCTGGGCCAAGGTCCCCTTTCCCTGTCACCTGCAGGATGGGGGGGTGATGATCCCACAGGTGCAGGGCTGCAAATTCAGGGAGTGCTCAACCTCATGGTTCCTTCTCCTTTCCTTGATCCTCCTCTTCCATCCCTCCTCCTCCTCCCTAAGCCCACCTCCTTCTCCTACTTCCAACCCTTCTCCCCCAGCAGCAGCCACACCCTCGGTGCCCGCAGCAGGAGCAGGGATGAAGCTGGAACAGGTCGGGATGGGCAGCGTGGGGCTCTTGGCTGCTCCCACTCACTGGGGCCGGGGGGAACCTGGCCCGGGCCAAAGGAGAGGCAAACTGGGCCTTGCTGGGGGCTGCAGATCCACACTGGGGCTTGCTGGGGACCCTGCCTGGCCACTGTCAGCCCTTGGGGCTCCTCTTGGGAGATCCAGGAGCGGGGGGATGCAGAGAGGGCTGGGGGATGCCAGGAGTGACATCACTGGGAGGAACTATGCTATACTGGGGTAACTGGAAACTTACTGGGGCAACTGGGAATGACTGGGAATTACTACAAGCATGCTGAGAGCAACTGGGGTATACTGGGAGTGTCTGTAACCATACTGAGCTGACTGGAACCACACTGGGAACAACGGGGACCATGCTGAGGAGAACTGGGATGACAATGTGGGCAACTGGGAGGGAATGCGGGTGACTGGGTCTGCACTGGTGGCAACTGGGCATGACTGGGACCATGTTGGGAGGGATTGGGATCATCCACAGCATGACTAGGACTATACTAGGGACAACTGGGTGCAACTGGCTTCACACTGGGAGGAACAGGGAGAAACTGGAACCATGCTGGGGGCAACTGGGATGCTACAGGGATCACAGTGGAAGCAGCTCGGCCCATGCTGGGGCAGACTGGGATCACACTTGCAGCAACTGGGACTGCACTAATGGTGACTGGGAGTAGCTGTGATCAAATGGGATCAGGCTGGAAGCAACTCTGGGCATCTGGGAGTGCTGGGAACATGCTGGGACCAACTGGGTTATACTAGAAGAGACTGAAACGATAGTGGGGGTAAATGGGAGCAACTGGAATCATGCTGAGTGATAATGGCAGGAGGTGTGCCTATGTCAAGGTCATACTGGGATCATACTGGGAGTAAGTACAATAGTACTGAGAATATGTAAGAGTGGCTGGGATCCTACTGGAATCAGACTGGGGTGACTGGAAAGGTGCTTGCCATGACTGAAACCATACTGGAGGTGACTGGGAGCAACTAGGACCACACTAGGAGTTATAGAGAGTCACTCTGGGCATGACTGGAATAATACTGGGAGGATCTAGAAGACACTGGATGCAACTGGGATCATACTAGGAATGATTGGAACTATACTGGCAGTGACTATGGGCACTACTGGGACCACCCTGGGAGCTACTGGGATTACAATGGGTGTGAATGGAACCTGACTGGGGGTTACTGAGAGCTACTGAGCCCATGTTGGGAGGAAATTGTGGACACATTGGGAGCAACTGGGATCAACTGGACTGTACTGGAACCATGCTGAAGGGACTGAGCTCACAACTGGGATCATACTGGAAGCAACTAGGACTATACTTTGGGCAACAAACAAAACCTGGGATCATGCTGGAGGCAACTGAGAATAACTGGAAAAGACTGGGATAATTCTCAGGTACCTAGAGCCTCACTGGGGCAACTTGGAATGTCTGTAACCATACTAGGGATAACTGGAACAACACTGGGAACAGCAGGGACCATGCTGGGGATGACTGGGACTACTCTACAGAAACTGCAAGTGATTGAACCTACACTGGGGGACACTGGATGTGACAGGGACCATGCTGAGAAGGACTAGGACTATTCTAGGGGCAACTGGGATCATACTTGTAGGAACTAGGAACAACTGGAACTATGCTGGGGGCGACTGGGATCATACTGAGGGTGACTGGAATCATACTGGGATTGACTAGGAGTGGCTGTGGGCAACTGGAATCATGCTGAAAGCTACTGGGAGCATGCTGGGGGTGACTGGAATACACTGGGAGAGACAGGGATTTACTGGGATCATACTGGAGGCTACTGGGGTCACTCTGGCATTGACAGGGAGCAACTGAGATCACACTGGGGGCAACTGACATCAGACTGGGAGTGACTGGAATTATACCAGGATTAGAGTGCGTGTCATTGGACCCTGATTGGGGGTTATTGGGAGGTACCAGGCCCATGCTGGGAGCCAACTGGGGACATAATTAGAAGAACTGGGAGCAAGTGGGATAAAAACGGGGGCAAGTAAAACAGGAGGTTCACTGAGGTAACTAGAAGTGCCTGGCAATAACTATGAGAAAGTTCAGGGTACCTGGGATATACTGGAAGTATCTGACACCATAGAAGTAGTGCCTGGGACCAAAGTAGGAGTGGCTGAGAGTGCTCTAGGGGAGCTGGGATCATGCTGGGGGCAAGTGTGAGTGACTGGGGCCATGCTGGGAGAGACGGGGACCATATTGGAATGACTAGGACTATGCTAGGGGCAACTGGGAGAACTGGGAACACACGAGATGAAAGTGGGAGCAAGTGAGATCTTGCTAGAAGCAAATTGCATCATCATAGGGAATGACTGGGAGTGACTGGGCTCATAGAGGGAATGTTGCGGAAACTGGAAACGGGGGGAGCAATGAGGGGGCTCAGTGGGAGCAGCCACTTCCAGCACCAGAAACCCCAAACCCCATTCCCAGCTATCCCACCTGCTGGGGTCCTGGCAATCCCAGGGGTCCCCGCTTTGCCCTTCTGGGGCTCTCCTGGGGCTCCCCAGAACCGGTGTCCCCCCGCCGGTGCCGCTGCTCCCGCGCGCTCCCCACACGGCCCCGGCAGAGCTCGGAGGGCCCGGCCGGGAAGCCCAACCCCCCCCGCCAGGGCTCTGCCACCACCCACACTGGGACCCCCCAAAAACACCTCCCGGGGACCCCCAATGTCCCCTCGAGGGCCATCCGCGGCTCGGCTTTGGAGCCCTGCCAGCTGCAAACATCCCCCCAAAAAACCCCAAACACAGCTCCCCCTGCCCAGGCACCTGCAGGATGGGGGACAATGGTCCCGGGGCTGCAGCGAGTTCAGGAACTGCCAGGGCCATGAGATTCCCCTGTTGTCTCTTCCTCTGTTGCTTCCTGCTGCCACTCCACTTCTTCCTCCCTCCCTCCTCTTCCTCCTCCCCCTCCCCCATTCCCAAACCCCAAACTGTGAGGCAAAAGGGGTGGGGTAGAGGGGACACGCGCTCCTATAAGGACCCAGTTTGGCCTAAAATCAGCCAAATGGGATTCAAGTTATCCAACGGGGTCTAAAATCCAACCACATAGGCCTAAAATTGCCCAAAGTAGTTTGCACAAAATGGCCCAAAATCACCCTGAATTTCCAAAATGGGCTTAAAATCCACCCTGAAAGTATCTGGTTTTGCCTAAAATGACCCAAATGTGTATAAATCCACCCTAAAATCCACCTGTTTTTTACTAAAATCACCCACATGGACCTAAATTCACACAAACATGCCTGAAACCAACACAAGAAGACCTAAAATCACCTTAAAAAGACTTGATTTGACCTAAAATTAACTAAAGAAGCCAAAAATCTAACTGAATGGGCCCAAAATCACCAAGACAAGGAACCTAAAATCACCCACACAGGATTAAAATTCACCCAGTATGGGCATAAAATCAGCCAAAGGGTCCCAAAATTCACACTAAAACTGCCCAGTTTATCCTAAAATCATCCAAACAGGCCTAAACTCTATACAAATGGGCCTAAAATCATCACGCGAGATCTAAAATCCACTCTAAAACCCACAAGATTTAGCCTAAAAGTCATTCCAAGAGGCCTAAAATTCACACTACATGGCTTGAAATCACTCCAAAGGATCTGCAACCCACCCTAAACCCGCCCAGTTTGGTCTAAAATCACCCAAATGGGCTGAGATTGGGGCCCAGACTGGGATTGGCACCAGGATCGGCTCCGGGATCACTCGGGGATCCACGCGTTTGGCTGCACCCCTGGACGGGACTGAGTTGAGACTGGCAGGGGCCAGGGCTCTCAGGAGGGCTTTTGGGGACACTGGGCTCTTCTGAGCTTCGGGGAATTTTGTTGGGAGTTTAGGGGAAATGATTGGGTTTTTTGAAGATAATTGCAGGGTTTTCGGTGAGTTGAGGAATTTTGAGGGGTTTGGATTTGGGGGGATTTTATTGGCGCTTTGCGGGGTTGTTTTCTAGGGGTGTTTGGGAGCTTATTGAAATTTTTTTGGGTTTTGTTAAATTTTAGTGGGGTTTACTATGATTTTGTGGTGATTTTGTTGGAGTCTGGAGTTTTTAATGGTTTGATTAAATTTTTAGGGGGGTTGAGGGCATTTTATTAGAATTTGGGGGGCATTTAGTGGGATTCTTTGAGGGTTTGCCTTCATTTGGTATTTTTTTGGTTTTTGGGGAGATTTTGGTGGGTTTTTGTGGGGCTTTTTGGGTGTTGCCAGGATTTCTTTGGATCTTGGGGGGATTTTGTGGGACTTTTTGTGGTTTTGGAGATATTTTTGGGGGGATTTTAGGGGTTTAATTGGAGTTTTGAGAGGTTTGTTGGGATTTCAAGAGATTTTGTGGGCTTTTACTGAAATTCTAGGGTGTTCTAAGGGGATTTTGTGAGATTTAATTGGGATTTTGTGGGTTTCATTGGGACTTTTGGGGGTTTTAAGGAGATTTTGGTGCCTCTAAGCCCTTCCCCGCACCCAGAGACAACCATAAAGCCCCCCAACCCTGAAGCCCCTCCAAACTTCCACTAAAAACAAAATCCTCTAAAAATCCCAATAAATTCTTCGAAAAACCCAGAGAATACCTCAAAATCTCGGTAAAACACACCAAAATTCAAAAAAATTTCCCAAAATTTCTATAAACCCCCCCAAAACCCCAATATAATTCCCCAAAATCCAAAACCCCCCAAACCCACAAAACCCCCCAAAACCCAGTAATTCTCTCCAAAAACCCACTAACTCCTCCTAAACTCCCGACAAAATCCCCCAAAGCTCAAAAAAGCCCCCCCAAAATGCCCAAAAATCCCCACAAAATCCCCCAGACTCATGGGGGCTGTCTTGGATCAAGGGGGCACTAGCTGGAGGAACAGGAGCCACTTCAGGGGGCCCCTGAAGCTTTCTGGGGAGGGGGAACAATGGGAGACCTGCATAAAAACGGGGATTGGGAAGCCCTGTTGTGCCCCCTCTGCCCAAAACACCCAGACCCCGGTTCAGGGTGGGCCTGGGACCCCCTGGGACGCCCAAATCTCCCCCAGGATTTCCCAAATCACCCCTCCACGAACCCCAAACCCTTCCAGAGCCCCCCCAAGGTTGGCCCAGGACCACCCTGGACCCCTAACCCCTCTCCAGGTCCCCCATATCCCCAGAAAACCCTGAGACCCCCAGGAGCCCCCTGAAAGCCCTCAGACCCCAATCAGGCCCAGCCCAGGATGTCCCCGGAGACCCCCCCCACCCAGACCCGTCCCAAGACCCCCCCCCCAAAAGCCTTCCCTCCGACCCCTCCGCAATCCCCCTCAGGGATCACCCGCAGATGTCCCCGACCCCTCCCCAAAACCAAGCCCGGACCCCGCACAGCCCCCAAAACTCCGCACACAACACCCCAGGCCCTCCCCGCCCCGCCCC
>JAWWEX010000108.1:2392877-2428985 GCA_035583215.1 Arremon brunneinucha
CGCTGACACCTCCAGGACCCCTCAGGATCCCCCCCCACCAAATACCCCTCCCCAGACCCCCAGGACCCCAAGAACCCCCCCAAGAACCTCCCACAATTCCCTCTTAGGACCCCCAGCCCCCCCCACATCTCCCATCCCCCACCTGTCCCGGCCGCCTCAGCAGCTCCAGGATCCCTCGGTCCTCTCCCAGCGCCTCCCGCAGCACCCGCCCGAGCCCGGGGCGGCGGCGGAGGAGGAGGAGGAGGAGGAGGAGGAGGAGGAGGAGGAGGAGGAGGAGAAGGAGGAGGAGGAGGAGGGAGCGCCCGGTTCAAGCCCGACCCCGGGGTCAGAGGGCTCCACTTCCGGCTCGCCTCTAATTGGCTGGAGCGGCGCGGAGGAGGCGGGCGTTGTGAGGTGAGCCGCACGATGAGTGGTTGGTTTGGGGAGGATCGCGCCGCTATTGGTTGGAAGGGGCCCGCGCCGCTATTGGTTGGAAGGGGCCCGCGCACGCGGCGGACGCTGTCGCGGCCGTGGCCGTCGGTCGTGAGGGGAGAACGGCTGAGGAGGGAGCTGAGGTGGGGTATGAGGGGAATGGAGTGGTCTTAGATGGCTTTGGGGGGAAATAGGTGGGGGTTGAGGCGGCTCTGAGGGGAAGTGGGAGGTGTGAGGTTGCTGCGGGACGGATTTGGGGGAAATTGGGCGGGTCTGAGGGATTTTTGCGGGGTCTGAGGGATAATTAGTGGCATGTCTGGTTGGTCCGGGGGGGAAACTGCAGGGAAAAGACGGGTATCTGAGGTGGGTTGGGAATGCGTTTGGGGGCAGTTGGGGTTTTTTGAGGGGCTTTTGTGGGGTGTGAGGTGGATCTAGGGCGAACGTGAAGGGAATTGAGGAGGTTTGAGGGGGATTTGAGAGGAGTTGGGGGCGTTTGAGGTGGGTGTAGGTGAATTGAGTGGTCCGAGGCTGTTTGGGGGCGCTTTGGGTGGTTTGAGGAGTTTTTGCGGGGCCTGATGTGGAACTGGGGGGAAATGTAGGGGGAGGGGGGGCTCTGAGGTGAGTCTGGGCAGGAATGGGGAGATCTGAGGTTGGTTGAGGGGGTCTGAGGTGAGTCTGAGGAGAAATGGGCGATTTTGGAGGGGGGGGGTTAAGGGAAAATAGGGGGATCTGAGGTCGGTTTGGGGAAAATGAGGGAGTCTGAGGGGGCTTTGGGGAGTCTGAGGGGCTTGGGGAGGAGCTTGAGAGGGTCTGGAGGATTCTCAGGTGGGTTTAGAGGGGTCTGAGGGGTATTCGGAGCGCCTGGGGGGTTCTGAGGTGACTCTGGAGGGAATTTGCGGGGTATCTCAGGTGGGTCTGGGGTCAATTTTGGGGGGAACTGGGCGGGTCTGTGGGAAATTTGGGGGGGTTTATGTGGGTCTGGGGGCACATAAAGGGGGGGCCAGGGGGGGAAGGGGTCCCAGATGCCCCCTAAAGCCCTCCTGTCCCCACAGAGGAGTCCTGGCCATGGCAGTGCAGGACCCCCGGCCCAACCACACCATCTACATCAACAACCTGAACGAGAAGATCAAGAAGGATGGTGAGGGGGGGCTGGGGGGGTCTGAGAGTGTCTGTGAGTGTCACCAGGGGCTCAGGCTGTCCCTTGTGCGTCCCCACTGTCACCGTGATGTCCCCATGTGTGTCACCGTGATGTCCCCATTGCCAGTGTGCTGTCCCCTTTGTCACCGTGCTGTCATTCTGTCCCCAGAGCTGAAGAAGTCCCTCTACGCCATTTTCTCGCAGTTTGGGCAGATTTTGGACATTTTGGTGTCTCGCAGTCTCCGCATGCGGGGCCAGGCCTTTGTCATCTTCAAGGAGATGAGCAGCGCCACCAACGCCCTGCGCTCCATGCAGGGCTTCCCCTTCTACGACAAACCCATGGTGAGACAAAGACTGGGGGAAAATTCTGACTTTTTGGGAAAAAACTGGAATTCTAGGGAAAAAACACCAAAATGTGACCACAAATATCCCTAAAATCTAACTTATAATACTTCTGAATTCACCATGAGCACCCCAAAACTTCCTCCTCTATGATACATCCATGGTGGGACAGAAATTCTGTGGAAAAACACTGGAATTTTGGGAAAAAATCCTGGTATTTTGGGAAGAAAACTGAATTTCTGGAAAAAAACCCAAAATCCTGCTGGAAATCTACCAAAAATCCCCTGGGAACACTCTCAAATCAAACTAGGAATCAAAGCTTCCCCTTCTATGACAAGCCCACAGTGGGACAGAAACTTGATGAAAAAAATCTGACATTCTACGGAAAAAACTGGAATTCTGGGGGGAAAAATGCCAGAATCTGGCCTCAAGTATTCCCAAAATCCAACCTGTAATCCTCCAAATTCACCCTGACCACCGTAAGGCTTCCCCTTCTATGACAAGTGCATGGTGATGCCCAAACCTGAGGGAAAATTTTGACATTTTGGGAAAAAATCCTGGAATTCTGGGGAAAATCCTGAATTCCTGGGGGGAAAAACCTCAAAATACAGCATGAAATATCCCCAAGATTCAACCAGACCACCCCAAAGCTTCCAATTTTATGGCAAGTTTCTGGTGAGAGACAAATTCTGGGGGGAAATGCTCAAATTATGGGAAAAATCTGCAGATTTTGGGGAAAAAAAACGGAATTCTTGGGGGGAAAAAATTAAATCCAGCCTCAAATATCCCCAAAATCCCACCAAAAAAAAAAAAACAAAACCAAAAAAAACCAAATCCCACTAGGAATGCACCAAAATCAAGCCAGGACCTGCCCCAAAGCTTCCTCTGCTACGGCCAAACCCAGTGAGAACCAAATCCTGGGAGAAACCCCAAAATTCCTGGAAACCCCCTGAAATCTAGCCAGGAATTCCCAAAGCTTTCACTTCTATGGCAAACCTGTGGTGAAACCGCAAATTCAACCTGGAAGCCCCAAAATTCTGTTGGAAACCCCCAAATCCCTCTTGGAGCTCCTCCAAAATCTCTGAATTCCTCAGAAACTCCCAAATCCTTCCTAAATCTTTCTGAATTCCCTCAAAATCCCTCAGAAATTCCTAGATCCCTGCTAGGACCCCTGAAATACTCCCAGATTCCTCTTGGAGCTTCCCCAAACGCCATCTGAAAATCCCAAAATACTTTCTGGAACCTTCCCAAATCCCTCACAACCCCTGAAAATCCCTTGGAAAACCCCAACCCCCCCCTGAAACCTCCTCAAATTCTTCCAAATTCCCTCTTGAAATTCCCTAAAACCCCTCAGAACCCCCCGAAATCCCTCAAAAACTCCCTGAATCCCTCCTTGAATCTCTCCCAAATCCCTCAGAACCCTTGAAAATCCTTCAGAAAACCCCAAAATCCCCCTTGGAAATCCCAAAATCCCTGCTGGCACCTCCCAAACTCCTCTGAATTCTCCCAAAATTCCTTCTTGAACTTCCCAAAATTCCTCAGAAATGTCCCTAATTGCTCTTGGAACTCCCCCATATCCTGTCTGGAGCCTCCCCAAATCCCGCAGAATTCCTGAAAATCCCATGGAAAACCCCAAAATCCCTCTTGGAACTCCCCCAAATCCCCTCTAAATTCCCCCAAATTCCTCTGAAATTTGCAAAACTCTTTCTAGAACTTCCCAGAGTTCCTTGAAAAACCCAAAATCTTCCTTGGAACTCCCCCAAATACTTGAGAAAGTCTCAAATCCCTCAGCCCCAATTCCTCCCCAGATCCCCCCAAAATCCTCGGGAACACCCCCAAAACCCCCTGGACTGATCCCAAATCTTCTGGAACCACCCCAAAATCCCATGGAACAACCCCAGATCCTCTTTGGAACCTCCAAAAATCCCTTGGAAAGCCCCAGATCTCAGCACCCCTGGGAAAACCCCAAAATCCCTCCCAGAGATGCCCCAAATGCTCTGAAATCCCCCAAATGCCCCAATCCTGGGAATGTGCCGTCCCAGCGGATCCAGTACGCCAAGACGGACTCGGACATCATCGCCAAGATGAAGGGAACGTTCGTGGAGCGGGAGCGAGATCGGGACCGGGAGCGCAAACGGGACAAGCGCAAAGCCAAGGGGGGAGAGGCCCCTGGCCCCAAAAAGAGCGGGGCCGGAGCGCAGGGGGCAACGCAGGGGGCAGTGCCCGTGAGTGCCAGGGGATTGTTTGATCGGACTGGGGTCATTCATGGGATTTGGGTTGTTCGTGGGATTGGGGTCATTCGTGGGATTTGGGGTCGTTCATAGGATTTGGGGTCATTCGTGGGATTTGGGTTCGTGGGATTTGGGGTCATTCGTGGGATTTATGGGATTGTTTTGTGGCATTTGAGATCATTTATGAGATTGGGCTCATTTGTGGGATTTTGAGAGCAGAATCAGGGCACAGGGGGTGGTGCCAGTGGGTGCCAGGAGATTTATAGGATCTTTTATGGGATTTGGGGTAATTTGTGGATTTTATGATTGTTGCACAAGGGTCAGTGCCCATGAGTCCCAGGGTATTTATGGGATTGTTTTATGGACTTTGGGGTCATTCATGGGATTTGGGGTCATCTATGGAATTTTGAGATCAGAATCTGGGCACAGGGGATGGTGCCAGTGGGTGCTAGGAGATTTACAGGATCATTTATCGGATTTGGGGTCATTTATAGGATTTGGGATTGGGAACGGGGCACAGAAGGCAGTGCTCGTGAGTGCCAGGGGGATTTGGGATGGTTTTAGGGGATTTTGGGATTGTTTTATGTGATTTGGGATTGTTCCCAGGGCATTTGGGATCACTACAGGGGGTTTGGAATTGTTTAATGAGACTTTGGGATCATTTTGGGAGTGGTTCTGGGGGATTTGGGATCATTCCATTGGATTTTGGGGTGGATTTATGAGATTTGGGATTGGGGCACAGGGGACAGTGCCTGTGAGTGCCAGGAATCTGGGATCGGTTTAGGGGATTTTGGGATCAGTCCTGGGGGATTTGGAGATGTTTGGGTGGGGATTGGGTATCATTCCTGGGGGATTTGGAATCAGTTGATGGGAATTTGGGATCATTTTATGGGATTTTGGGGATTGTTCTTAGGAGATTTGGGATTGTTTAATAGGGTTTTGGGATGGTTCCAGGGGATTTTGGAATCATTCCAGGGGGTTTGGGGAAAGGTTCAGGGAGATTTTGGGATTGTTCCAGAGGATTTTGGGGGATTTGTGGGGATTTGGGATCATTCCAGGGGATTTTGGGTAATTTGGGATCATTCTGGGGGATTCTGGGATCATTCCAGGGGATTTGGGATTGTTCCTGGGCATTCTGGGAGGGCATGGGGGGATTTGGATGGGATTTGGGGGGGATTTGAGTTCTTTGGGTTCTTTGTGTGCCTTTGGGGTTATTTAGGGTAATTTTGGGGTTATTTGGGGTAATTTTGAAGTTGTTTACTGTAATTTTGGAATAATTTTGGGGTTTTTCAGGATTAGTTTGGGATCATTTGGGGTAATTTTTCATAGTTTTGGGAAAATTGGGGTTTTTTGGGGCCCGCGTGTCTGTAGGGTAATTCAGGGATAATTCCGTGTGGGTTTGGCATAATTCTACATTGATTTGAGATACTCACTTTTGGCATAACTTTGGGATTCTGTCTGTGCCTTTGGGATGATTTGGGGTGTGTTGGGGTCTCTCCTCAGGGGATGCCGCCACTGGCGCAGCCGCCCCGGATGCTGCCACACCTGGGGGGACAACCGCCCTACATCCCCCCCCCGGGCATGATTCCAGCCCCAGGAATGGCCCCAAATCCCGGAATTCCCCCGGGAATGGCCCCACAGCCTGGAATGGCGCCAATCCCTACCCCACAGCCCGTGAGTGACCCCAGAACCTGAGTAATTTAGAGGACTTGTGGGATTTTTGGGATGGAATTTGGTGGGATTTTGAGGGAATTTTTGGTGGGGATTTTTTGGGTGGATTTCCTGAGATTTTTGGTTGGATTGAGGGAACTTGGGGGCATTTTTTGGTGGATTTGTGAGGGTTTTGGTGGGATTTTGATGCGGATTTTTTGAATGGATTTGCAGTGGATTTTGTGGCTTTTGGGACAATTTTTATGCAATATTTTAAGGGGATATTTTGGACGATTTTGAGGGATTTTTTGGGTGGATTTTGTTTAATTTGGGGATTTTGGGTGGGATTTTTGTGCAGATTTTTCTGCATGGATTATGTGAGATTTTCATGGGGATTTAGTGGTACTTTTTGAAGATTTTTACCGTGAGATTTAGGGGGATTTTTGGGGTGATTTTTGTGGGATTTTTTGGGGATTTTGAGGGATTTCTGTGGGCTTTGGTGCATTTTTTGTAAGAATTTTTGGCCTGAATTTTGTGGTCTTTTGGGTGGAATTTTGGTGAATTTTTGGTCAGATTTGGAGAGATGTTTTGGGGGATTATTTAGAGAGATTTTTTGGGGGGTTTTAGTGGGATATTGCGCAGATTTTTATGGGGGCTTTTCCAGGATTTTGGGGCAGATTTTTTTTAGTGTGTACACAGTGTGACTTTAGGTAGATTCTGGGCCTGATTTGGGGCAGATTTGGTGCTGATTTTGGGGTTTTTCTCTCATTCCCCACAGCTGTCGGAAAACCCCCCGAACCACATCCTGTTCCTGACCAACCTCCCTGAGGAGACCAACGAGCTGATGCTCTCCATGCTCTTCAACCAGTGAGAACTCGGGCAATTCTGGGAAATCTGGGCAGGGATTGGGGTATTCTGGGGCTTGGAGAGGGTGGACAGAGGTGAGGAGGCCTGTGGGCTGGATTTTTTTTTTTTTTTTTTTTTTTTTTTTTTTTGGCAAGTACCAGGATTTGCAGGGGGAAGTTCTGGATTTTTTGAGTAGGAATTTCTGGGTTTTTGGAGGAATGTTTCTAGACTTTTTTTGAGGAATGTTTTTTGTTTTTTTTAGGGGAGTTGGATTTTTGGGTTTATTTGGGAACGGCTCTGGAGTTTTTGGGGGAAGTTCCACGATTTTTGGGAATGCTTCAGGATTTTTTTTTTGGAGAAACTTTCTGGACCTGGGGGGACAGGTTTATGAGTTTTGGGGGGAACATTTCTGGTTTTTCTTAAAAAAGTTTCTAGATTCTGAGGAATGTTTCTAGATTTTTGGGGGAACATTTGTGGGTTTTGGGAGGAAGTTCCTTGATTTTGGGGAATATTTCAGGGTTTTCTGCAGGGAAAGCTTCTGGCTTTTTGTGGGGACAGTTATGGATTTTTTGCGGAAAGATCCTCAATTGTAGAGTTTATTGGGGTTTTTGGGGGGATGTTTCTGGACTTTTTGAAGACCATTTCTCAATTTTTGGGGGAAATGTTTCTAGATGTTTTGGGGGACTCTCCTGGATTTTTTTGGGGAACACCTCTGGATTTTTGGCAATCTTTCTGGATTTTTTCATGGAGGCTTTGGTGGGGGGAATGTTTCTGGATTTTTAGGGAGGTTGGATTATGGAGGTTTTGAACAATTTTGGGAAGCTTTGTGTGGGATCTTGGAGGTATGTTTCTGGACGTGGTGGAATTTTTCGGGATCTTGTGGGATGTTTCTGGATTTTGGGGGGTGTTGGGTTTTTGGAGTTTTGGGGATTTTGAGAATGTTTAAGTGGGATTTAGAGTTGGATTTTTGATTGATGGGATGTTGGATTTTTGGAAATGTTTTGGAATCTTTGGGTTTGTTGGATTTTTGGGGAGTAGAACATTGAAAGATTTTCAGAGCATTTCCCTGGAATTTTGGGGAAATCCTGCAGGACTTTTGGGGTTCTTGGGGATATTTTGGGATTTTGAGCGACGTTCTGAGATTCGCAAGCCATTTTGAGAGCATTTCAGTTGGATTTTGGGGGTAATTTCCCAATACTGGGGGTTTTCCCAAACTTGGGCTCTCCCCCTTGGATTTCTCAGGGCTTTCCCCAAATTCTCAGCTCCTCCTGACCCCAACCCCCCATCCCAAATTCCCAGGCATTGGGAATCCAGGAGCTCCCTCGGGGGCATTTGGTGGCATTCCTGGAATTTGAGATTTTTTTGGGTATTTTGAGAGGAGTCATGTGGGGGATGCGTTGGATTTTTGGGGGAATGTTTCTGGAATTTTTGGAGGGAGGTGTTTCCAGATGATAGGGAATGTTTGTGGAGTTGGATTTCTGGGGTTTTGGGGAGCATTGCTGGATATTTTTGGGGACGTTTCTGGATATTTGGTGCAGTTGGATTTCTGGATCTTTTGAGGGGGAAAAGTCTGGAATTTGAGGGGAAATTCTGGATATTAGGGGAACGTTTCTGGACTTTTATGGGGAGTTGGATTTCTGGAACTTTTTTTGAGATGTTTCTGGATTTTGAGGGGGTGTAGCCAGATCTTTTTGGGAATGTTTCCAAGTTTTTTGGGGGGAATGCTTCTGGATTTTGGGGGAAAATTTTTAGGTTCTCAGGTTTTTTGTGGAATATTTCTGAGTTTTTGAGAGAAGTTTCTGGATTTTTTGGGGAACATGGCTGGATATTTGGGAGTGGTGCTGGATTTCTAAGAGAGGCTGTTTCAGGGGTTTTTGGGGGGGATGCTTCTGGATTTTTGGGGGGTGCATTTCTGGATTTTGTTGGGGAACATTTCTGAATTTTTGGGGAACCATTTCTGGAATATTTTTGGGGAACATTGTCAGATTTTTTGGGGAACATTCCCAGGTTTCTGGGAGAACGGTTGCAGGTTTTTTCAGGCTCTCCTGACCCCACACCCCATCCCAGGTTCCCAGGGTTCAAGGAGGTGCGCCTGGTGCCCGGGCGCCACGACATCGCCTTCGTGGAGTTCGACACAGAGGTGCAGGCGGGCGCTGCCCGTGAGGCCCTGCAGGGCTTCAAGATCACCCAGAGCAACGCCATGAAGATCTCTTTCGCCAAAAAGTGACCCAAAACACCCCAAACTCCACCAAAATACCCCTAACCCCCCCAAAAAAAGGGCCTGAAATACCCCAAGATCCAAAAAAGCGCCTCAAAACTGCCCCTAAATTCCCAAAACCTGCCCCAAAACACCCCAAAATCCCATGGAAACACCTTAAAGTCCTTCCAAGCCACCCCAAAATCCCATAGAAACACCCTAAAATCCCTCAAAACCACCCCAGAACACCCTAAATCCCATCAAACTGCTCCCAAATCCCAGAAAAATACTCCAAAATCCCAGAAAACTGCCCCAGAAAAAGTCCTGGCCCTGCTCCAAACCCCACACACACCCCCACTCCCCCAGGTAAGTTCAGCTTGGCCCAAATCTTCATTTTTTTAACCCAAATCCTCCTTTTTCCCACCTCAAATTATTTTTTTTCCAGCCCAAATCCTTTGTGGGTCCCCAAATCCCTTTTCCCATCCCAAAATCTCCCTTTTCCACCTCAATTCCCCACCCCAAATCCTGGTTTTTTCACCTCAAATAATTTGTGCATCCCAAATCTCCTTTATCTACCCCAGATAACCCTTTTCCACCCCAAATCCTTCCCTGCCCACCTGAAATCCCCTTTCCCCACACAAAATCTCCTTTTTTTAACTCCAAATCCTCTTTTCCCACCCCAAGTGCTTCCCAGCCCACCCTAAATCCTCTTTTTCCACCAAAAATCTTTCCCCATTCTAAATGCCTCAATTCCCACCTCAATCCCCCTTTTCCCCTCCCCACCCTAAATCCCCCTTCCCCCACCCAAAATTCCTTTTTTACCCCAAAATCTCCTTTTTTCATCTTAAATCCTTCTTTTTCCACCCCAAATCCCCTTTTTCCATCCCAAAATCCTTTTCCATCCCAATATTTCCTTTTCCCACCCAAATCTCCTTTTTTCCATCCCAAATCCTTCTTTGTGCATCCCAAATCCTCCTCTCACCTCAAATTCTCCTTTATCCATCTTAAATGCTCTTCTTTCCTCCCTACATCTTCTCACCCCAAATCCTTCTTCTTTCACCCCAAATGCCCTTCTTCCACCCTGGATCCCCACCCCAAATTCACTTTCTCCACCCCCCAGGGGCTTTTGGGGTTCCCAAGGAGTTTTTGGGGTTTTTCCCAGCATTGTACCCAGGGTCTCTCTGCAGACATTGCACCTGGAGCTGCCCCCACCCCCGATAAGCCCAAATCCCCTTTTCCCACTCCCCCACGTGTTTCTGGGGTTCCCAAGGGGGTTTTGGGGTCTTTCCCAGCATTGTACCCAGAGTCTCTCTGCAGACATTGCACCTGGAGCCTTCCAAAATAAACCCCACTGTGCCCCCCAGGGCTGGAGTGGTTTTGGGGGGATGTTGGAGATGGAGGGGGGGGGGGGTGTGACCCCCGAGACTTCGGGGACTAGGGGGATTTGGTCCTGAAATTTGGGGGTTGGGGTGTTTGACACCCCAGGGTTTGGGGTTTGGGGGTATTTGACCAGGATTTGGGATTCTGGGGGGCTTTGACCCCAGGATTTGGGGATTAGGGGATTGGACCCCAGATTTTGGGGATGAGGAGGGTTGGATACCCCACATATTTCAAACCCCAGGAGTTGGGGATTGGGGGTTTTAAGCCCAAATTTTGGAGATTGAGGGTGTTTGGCACCTTAGGGTTTGGAGATATTTGACCTCAAACTTTGGGAATTGGAGATGGTGGACACCCCAGATGTTTTAAACCCCAGGATTTGGGGCCATGGGGATTCAACCCAAACATTTGGGAATTGGGGAGTGTTTGACACCCCAGGATTTGGGGGTTTGATTCTAAAATTTAGGTTTCAGGGGGGAGGGGGGAGGTTGACATCCCAGAATTTGGGTTTAGGGATGTTTGACCTCCCCCCGCAGTGTTGGAACCCCCAGGATCTGGGGTCAGGGGCTTGACCCCAGGATTTGGCATGTTTGACCCCAGGATTTGGGGTGTTTGGCCCCCTCAGGTTTGTGGTCGGGGTTGAGATCAGAGCCATTCCCTGGAAACAGCAGCGGGATCAGGAAGGGGAGACACCTCAACCCAATAATGGTCCCCGACCCCGGGGAGAGACCTCGTCCCAATCCCGGAATGGACCCATCCCCATTCCTAGACCCTGTCCCTCTTATGGATCCCTTCCCCACTCCTAGACCCCTCCCCAGTTCCAGATCATTGTGTTAACTGATCTCAGAGTGCAAAACACAACATGGAAAGGGGATTGCAGTATCAATCAAAAACAAATGTACCTTTATAGAATGACCACAGCAAATGCGTGAAAGGAATTAGGGAGAGGAAAAGAATAGAAAAGAGGGGGAGAAAGAGAGAGGGAGTATATCTACCAAATGTGGAGAGACAAAGTCCTCGTAGTCCAGCCAACGGAGTTTGCCTAGTCATGTTGGCAAGATCTCAAAGTCCCAGTTAACTCAAGGTTCTGTTATAGTCCATTGCTGAGGGGGGAAACAGATCTTGAAATGGCTGAGGGGTAAGAGATACAATCAAGAAGTCTATTGAAATCGCTGAGGGGGGAGAAAGGTATTGAAGACAGGTACAGACAGTCATGTTCTCAGCAGGATAAGTCAGTATCTGCAGTGAGTGGGACCCTCTGTTTCAGGACTGCTTTCTATGGGAAACCAATCTATGTCCAGTGAACACATCTGCCGGCAACACTTAGCAGGCATCCTGCTTCAGTCAGGCCAGCCCCCCTGCATCAGAATTACGGGGGTCTCAGTTCTTGGCAGGGAGGCTTCAATCTCTGTCCCTCATGGTGGTAGTGGAGCAGATGAAGGATTTTCCATGGTGGTTCTACCAAAGTTGCCCCAGCAAGTTCATCTGGCCAAGAGGTGGGAAAATTCCTGGCCTATTGTCGCGAAGCAGGTGCAGTCATATACGGCGTGTTGCCCCTTGGCAGGCCCTGCTAGAAGCAGTCACTGTAGACACAGCTGTGAACAGCCACTTGGCAGGCCAGAATTCTGCTCAGGGGCCTCAGGATTTTTGGTGTTCATCCACATCAAGCAGGCCAGAATTCCGATCAGGATCCTCAGGGTCCTGATATCTGTCCTGGGGATGGATGGTCGTGAGGTAAATGAGGGGAACTTGAGATCATCTCTCATACCAGCCGGTGACTCACTACAGTCTTCCATAGGTCTTCATCAGCAGGGTTCCATAGCATAGTTGCAAAGTCTTCAGGGCTTGTCAAGCGTTGGTAGCATATCCCGGAAAACAGAGACAGAATGTAGAGAGAGAGAGAAAAGAAGGAAAAGAAATGATAGAAAAAGGGGAAAAGGGAAACAATAAACAAATATAATTAATATTAATTAAAACAATATTCTTTTCAAACAATTTCTTCAAATGATCCAAACAAATCACAAATAATCAAAGGCATTAAAGCAATAAACAAATACAGTAAGTATTAATTTAAAATAATTTTTTCAAAACAAATCACCAGAAATCAAAAGTAATTTTCACAAAATCACAAAAGAAAATTGAGGATTATTTCAAAACACATACTCTAATTTATAATCACCTTGTGTCAACAGTCTTGGGGATGTCCACAGTGAAGAGGACATCGGCCAAGTTGTGTGCATTAATTATAAACTTCAATTTTGTTAACCATTTCATCATTCTCCAATTCATAATGAATAAGATTGCTGATAAAATAAAACCAATCAAAACTAGAATCTAAAGGATAATGATGGGATGATACATATTGTTCAGAACACTTGTGGCAGTAGGTGACCATGCGAAAAGAGTGTCCCACCACCTGTGTTCGACCTCTTTTCTTACTCTCTCTATGACACAGTGTATTTCTTTCACTTTGTGATGAACAGTTACCAGGGCTTTCTGTGCATTCTTCTTGATCTTCTCTAATATTTTTATTAAGTCCTGGTGAAGCAACAATTGCTTTACCAAAGTAATGTTCATCCCAATGGGAGTAGGTAATAATTTGTGAATTGGTGTTTAATTGGATTGTAAAAGGTAATGAGGTAATTGGAGCTTCATAAGAAGAATCACATCTTGCAATTTTGGTAAAGTTACAAGCACAAAAATTTGAATTATTTTTAGTATCCACTACTACATTTTCTAGAAATACAATATCACAAGCAGTTCTAAAGCATGCACACCCATTGCCTATGTGTTTAAGGACTGTTTCAGAAGTCATGTTAGGATGAATTTCAAAATGACGTTTTGCTCTGTGTCCAAACAAATGTCTTGAGCTATAATTGCATTGCTTTCACAGATGAACGCTTGTTGTTCTTGGACAATACAAGGTTCCAAATTACCAGTTTGCCATTTTTTACCAATTTGACAGGCTCATTATCTATGTTCAGAAGGATAGAGAATAGCTCCATCATGATTCAGCCCTAATGCATTGATAGGAAATCTCAAATGCACTGAGGCATTGCATATAGTTAACACAAGAGCTATGGCTGTGTTTGTAATGGGGTCATAAGTAAAATTCACCAAGTTCCACCAGGACTGGAATTCTCTTTCAATATCAATGGCGCTGTCCCAAATTATATTCCAAATTTTAGTAGGAAAATTCCTTCTTCACCTTCTCTTATCATTGAGGCAGCAACTGACTGCATCCACAATTGTGCCTGGATACAGCTGAGAACCAAAGAAAGGTTGTTGTGTGTAGCACTGAGTGCATCAATTACCAATTTGTGATCATTTACATTTACCTTCTCCCAATTTGGTAATATGTTTGATAACAACCAGTGCCGTCATCCTTATTGGCTTTGGAAATGCAGCAGTGGTTGTTATAATTTAGTCAAATCCCTATTTGTGGCAGCCAATTTATTCATTAGTACTTCTGAATCAATGCTATTTAGAGTTCCCAAACCTGTTCCTGCAACACCAGTTATGTCTCTTAGCATCCATTTTTTAAAAGACCTCCCTTTTCACAGCCAGGTTGTCCAACCCTCAAAGGAAGTCTGCAATAAAGGCAAACAGGCCGGCTTAATTTCTGAGACATTGTTTTGCATCAGCAATTTGACTTGTTTAAGAGACCATGCTGGATTGAATATTTGTTGTTGTCCAGTTTTCCTGATTATATATGGTCCAATTTCAAAAATTCTCAGACTAAGCATAATCGGTGGCTGGGAGGGAGTGGTGGTAGTAGAAGGTTGGATCATAGCATTTATTATAAACTTAAGAGAAAGGCCTTTAGTACTTTTAGACCAGAGACAAACT
Source organism: Arremon brunneinucha (assembly GCA_035583215.1). Taxonomy (NCBI): domain Eukaryota; kingdom Metazoa; phylum Chordata; class Aves; order Passeriformes; family Passerellidae; genus Arremon; species Arremon brunneinucha. Next base: position 2,406,918 of record JAWWEX010000108.1, read on the forward strand.
ACTTCTGTGGTTTGTGTTAATGTAAAATTGTGCCAACAGTCTTGTACGCTGGGTGCATACAAACCTGTTCACACTTATTTGTCTGATCTGTCAAAACACTGATTGAGATTGCTTTGCTATAAGTAGTTCTGCAAATCATTCGGCTAATTTCTTCTCCCAGTACCCCTTGAAGCTGCCAGGATTTTTGTTTTTCCCATTCCTGCAAAGTGAACAAAAGCCTACGACCAAGGCCATTCGGTAACACACTGACTAAGGGGACTCTCAGTCCCTTCTACCAATTGGGGTATAACTATTGTACTTAATGTGGGCTTCGTAGTCTCAGTCCCTTCTGCCCACTGGGATGTAACTACTGTACTCAATGTGAGCTTTGTGCTCTCAGTCCCTTCTACCCATTGGGGTGTAACTACGGTACTCAGTGTGGGCTTCATGCTCTCAGTCCCTTCTATCCACTGAGATGTAAATACAGTACTCAGTGTGGGTTTTGTTGTAGCGTCTATCCTAAATTTATGAACTAAGCCTTTTCAACCTAACGGGTCGGTCAAGTTATTTTGCCAGTGGCATGTCACATAAGTCAGTTTAGCTAAAGTAAAGTTATGACAGCAATCAATTGGTTCATTTTTACAATCCTTTGTACTTGCAACATAGTTTGTTTTGGGACCTAGAGTGAAATGCCCAACATACTCCTGGCAGCAGCACAGAGTAAGGGGAATTTGTTTGGCACACTCCCACTTGTTTGTAGGACACAGTCTCGCTGAAGGGATATCCAGATCATTTTTCCCACCTGCTTCCATAAAATTTCCGACAACTGTAATGGAGGTGGCTTTCTCATGGAGGGATCTTTCCACTTTTCTGCATGCTACCACAATAATTTCACCAATTGTTCCAGTTAGGGTTCTAGTCCAGTCCTTCTGATCCCATCCCTGCTCACTTGGATGTTATACCTCGGAGTCATGCAGCACTACAGGCTCCAGGTTCGGGTGGCCACCCTTGGGATACGCTCCTAGAATATTAGTGTGATGGAGGGTAGCTTCAGATCATGACCATTCAGCAGGATTCTGTCCATGGAATTGTGGTAGGATGCAGAAAGCAGGATTCTGTCCATGGAATTGTGGTAGAATGCAGAAAGCAGGATTCTGTCTATGGAATTGTGGTAGGATGCAGAAAAGTATCACCAGTGTTATCATGGTTCAGATGATTCTCATGTCCCTCAGGGTTCTTCTGTATGAGTAAGAACAACAGAAATCCTTCCACTGAGGGGCAGAAAAGACTTAAAATGATAGGATTATCCAGCATGTATTTATCCGATGCTCTTTCCCTAGAGCATCAGAGGCTGCCCATGCATATTTATTCAGAGGGGTTTTCAGCACTAGTGATACTTCCCCTACAGTATGGAGGTCCACCAGAACAGGTTGTCCAGGGTAATGTGCTGGATTTTTTGAACTGTCAGGTCCCCGTAGTGAGGGAATTATGCTTGGAGCTGTTGGGCAAAAGGCAGTGATTTTGGGACATCCATTCACCGCCCCCCGCCCCCCCCCCCATCTACTGTTCACTCCTTTAGCAGCTTCCCATAACTGAATTTTCCAATTTCCCTCCTGTGGCTTCAGAAGTCGTTTCAAAAGACCATTGGTCCTTTCTACCATTCCATTAGCTTGAGGGTAGTAAGGGGTGTGGAAAGTCCACTTAATTCCTTCATCTTTTGCCCAATGCTGTACACCTCTAGCAGTGAAGTGGGACCTGTTGTCAGATTAAATTTCCTGTGGCTTTGGGAAAGTTCCAAACCACCCCTGCAAAGCTTTAACCGTATTATCACCTGTGGCCCTTTTAAAAGCATCAGCTTGAACCAACCCAGATACAATTTCTACTCCTACCAGCACAAAGTGTTTACCTCCTGACTTCTTAAAGGGACCGATATAGTCTACCTGCCACACGTCCCAAAAGCCTTTACCCTTTCTTACATGCAGAGGATCATCTTCTAAAGGATGTTTTGCACATTTCCCTGGTAACCAGCCAACCACGAGCATGAGCTTCTTTGTACAAATCTTTCGCACCCATGTGCTTTTTACATGCAAACATTCTAATAGTTGATCCCAGTCCTCAGTAATTTGTTCCTTATCCAGGGGGCTGAATCTTGCTAGTTCATCAGCTCTATTATTCCACTCTCCTGCTGGATTTCCATCTGTTTGGTGAGAAGCTACCCAACCAACGGCAAAATTTCCTTGACTTGCAAAATCTAAAATTTCTTGCCACTTTTCCTTTTGCCACACTGGAATTCCTAACTTCCCAATCATTTTGCTGCCAGAAAGGAAGCCACTCGGTACAACCATTGTACACTGCATAAGAGTCGGTGTAAATGCAGACAAGAGAAATGTTCTGTGCCTCATGTCGGAAAACACTCCAAACAGCTATGAGTTCCCCAGCCGGAGGGCTGCCTTCCCCTTCGGTAATGATTCTTTCACCAGATGAAATGTGTAAGGCAGCTGCTCTATATCTCCATACCTTCCCTTCCCGTTTTGCAGAGGCATCTGTGAACCAAGAACTTGCTGCTAGTTCAGGGAGAAAGGAAGGGCTGCTTTGATTACAGAGGCAGGTTTGTCTTAGTTTCTAGCCAGGCTCTCAGTGCCTTGGGTTGCTAGATTTTTAGCAGCATCTTCTGTTATTGAGACGGTATTACAGTAGGCTTCCATCTGAGCATACCATTTTATAACTGAGGCCCTTTGGGCTACACCATCAGGTGGGGGGAGGTCCCATTAGTGGCAATTTTGATAACTTTGAAAGGGTCTCTTAAAACAATAGGCTGTTGTCGTGCAATTTTTTCCACTTCTAGGAGAGCTAAGCTAACCACAAACAACCCCTTTCCCCAGGTAGTGTATCTTTTCTCAGCATCTTTGAAACCACTGGAACAAAAACCAAGAGGCCCTGTCAGACCCTTGGGACCCCACTGGCAAATGTGTACTGATAGCCCTGAGGAGGCAAATCCCCACTCCACCTGAAAAGGATCTGTGGGATGGATAGGGCCTAGTGCTTGGTGAGCTATTGCCTCAAAAATCAGTAATTGCAATGCTTCTTCCTGAGAAGGAGTCCAATCCAGTTTCATCCTTTTCCTCAGCAAGTCATAAAGCAGCCTAGCAATTATTGAGAAATCTGGGATGTGTTTTCTCCAGAACACTAATAGTCCTAGAGCTTGCTGGAAGTCTTTCCTCCATTCAGACGTTTGAATCTGATCTAAAGAGGTTAGGATATCAGTGGAATACATGTCATACCTCCTTTCCACCAAATTCCCAAAAACTTCACTTCCTGAGAAGGCTTCTGAATTTTCTCTGGGGGCATCTGCAAATCAATACTTTCTAAGTGAGAGATTATTTTCTGCTGATGTTCCCTTACTACCTCTATTTCAACCCCCCTCACCCCCCTGCCCTCGCCCCAGAATGTTATCAATGATTATCAGCTACAGGATCAGGTTTGGGTATATTTTCTAATTCCCGGGCTAAAGCATGGTGGGCTAAAGTGGGGGAGTGTTTGTAGCCTTGGGGAAGCCTAGTGAAAGTGTATTGCTGTCCTTTCCCATGTGAAAGCAAAATGGTCCATATCTTCTGGCTGTATAGGTATCATAAAGAAGATGTCTTTGACATCCATAGTTGCCATTGCCATGATTGAGTGAGCCTTTTCTTGAACTGATGTTATTAATTCAGCTAAGTTTGGAACTGCTGCTGTAAGAGTGTCTGTGTTGGCATTAAGCCCGCGAAAATCCATTGTTAGTCTCCACTTTCCATTGGCTTTTCGCACTGGCCATACCGGCGAATTAAAAGGAGAATGTGTGTGAATTATTACCCCTTGGTTTCTCAAGCCCTGTAGAACCACTTTGATACCTTCTCTGGCACCAGAAGGTAGAGGGTTTTGTTTTACATTAGTTGTTTTATTATAGGGTAGGGAGGGTGCAGTTTGAAGCAGCCTAATGTTAAGTGGCAGTGTGCCAAAAGACCACAGAAATCCCTCAGAGTCTTCCCACTGCCTCCCAGCAAGGACATCCATTCCTAATCAATTATTTGCAATGTTCCCAATTACCATTTTGACGACTAGTTGATGCTCATCTCCAGGGAGCGTCAGTTTGACTAAGGCAACATTCATAGATTCTATAGTTCCCAGAGCGTTAGGAACACAGCATTGTCTCTTAGTTGGAACAATTCCACACCTCTGGGTATTCTTTTTTGTTAGTGGAGAGATTTGATCCCCAGTGTCAATCAAAAAGGTTATTAGTACTCTTTTGGGGCCCATGATAGCTGTGATTAATTTATCTCCTGATTTATTTTTAGTGAACATTCTTAAATAAATTTAAGTTCTGCCCCTTTGCCCACCTGTAAACGGCAGAGAGATTCTTTTTCCCGAAAACTCTATTGGTTTTGGTTCACTGCCTGTGTTCTGTGGGAGAGGCTGGGAGAGGGTTAGTTTTGGTTCCTGAGAAGGGAGGGGTGCACTGGGTTGAGTCAATGAATTAGGTGCTAATTATTTATTATTTTCTGCAATTTATCAAGGGGCAAACCATCCATCACCTCTTTGGGGACCCCCTTTTTAATTCCCAACAACCACCAATGGTGGCGGTTAGAGATCTGTTTTCCCTTCTCTATATTTTCACTGTGAGGAGCCCCAATAAACCAAACACCTTTTGTTTTTTCTGATTTCTCCTCTGGGGTTTTTATAGGTCCATTAATTAATTGTCTACAATAACTAATCAGAGCTACTGCAATTTCCCCCCGTGTCCAAACTTTACGGCTACTGGCAGGTGAATCAGATTGAGAAGCTGAAGGCTGTGAGGGGGAAGAGTATGGAGTGAAGCCAGGATCAGTAGATCCACTTTGGTCAGGGGAGTTCCTGAGGAATCTATCTAGTCTTTCTACAGGATTCAAAGCCATTACGGTTTTGTGTAGAGTCATTGCTGTAGGTTTAAGCATTTCTGGAAGCCCACGAATTCAAGGGGTCATTAGTTCTGGCTTCACAGGTAATTGCATTGGGGATTCAAAACCAGGATGTAATTTCTTTTCATGAATCATTTGCAGGTGGCTTTGTGGACACTTTCAAAGAGCTGGTCGGGGTACCAACGATTGCCAGGGGGGTCACCCCTTTCCAAAGGATTCATTCTCCTGGCCCAGAAAGACGCGCCCTGTGTCAGGGACCATGCGTCACGCTTAACTGCTTATCTCCTGTTGTTAAGAAGACTCCATGTCCCCAGTACCCACTGGCCTCCTGTTCAGCTAATTCAATTTGATCTCCACCACTGAGGGACACTCGGAAGACATATTCTGTCTCCAATTCTTGTGGGAGGCGCCTGAATTCTTTTTTCAGCTTAGCTAATTAGGTAGCACTGAATGGTATTTGTTTAGTTGTGATATGTGGGTCAAGATCCTCATCATTAATATAGTTATATTCTGTTCGAACCAAGGGTCTCAAGTAAGGACAGCAGTTCTCCCCACAATTTTTTGCCCCTCAAATTCCTTATGGGGATAGATTTTTTTAATGTGAGGAGTTTCCTTTGCCTCTGTAGAGGAATCAGTATTATGTGAATTCTTAACATATTCCTCTCTAAGGGCAGCTCACAACATATAGATCTCGTTTCTATCTTCATTTAATTGTTTTTGCAAAATTTCAGCTAGGTTTTGAGGGGAATCTGTTATTGCCCTTTCCTCACTTCTTCACTTAAAATGGGTCTCTATGTCAGCTGTGAGACAAGCTCCCAAAACTGAGCAGAGGATGGTCTTATTTTTGCCCAGTTTAAATTTTGTTTTGTGTTGTAAAGAGCATATTCTGTCAATAACATTTTCTAAATTAAACCAGTTGTTCTCTGCCCAAACTTCCCGGTTTGGCATTGTATTTAGCGAACAAGAGCACAAAACTCAGCTTTAACTTTTGCACTGAAGTTTTCACTCATTTTGTGAAGAGACCAGAACCATGACAAGGAGATACAAACTTAAGTTACACAATCATACAGCCTTTGCTGTGTTCCCCTTTGCTTCCCTGGGTGGGTGAAGGGACGAAGCTGCCTGAGAGGCCCTGCTTAGTTACTCCAAAGGCGTCCCCTCCTTCCCAGACAGTCCAGATACACACACTAAAACGGTTCTTTTGTGAAGGGACCAAAAACCACAACAGGGAGGTACAAACTAAGTTACACAACTACACAACTCTTGCCGTGTTTCCCCTCACTTCCCTGGGTGGGTGTAGGGATGAATCTGTCTGAGAGGCCCTGCTTAGTTACTCCAAAGGTGTCCCTTCCTTCCCAGACAGTCCAGATACACACAAACACTAAAACAGTTTCCCCTTTTTGCACTTAGAGATCTTTTGTGAAATTCTGAAGACAGAACCCTCAGTTAAGCATTGGGATGTTTTTCACCTAGGTGTGTGCAGTTTGCAGGAAATTCTAGTGACGCCCCTTGCTATCCAGATATGTTCAACTCTTTGGGGAATGAGCGGCTGGGTGCGGCTGGTGTAGAACTTTTTACCTGTATCATCAGCCCATGCCTGGTGCTTCTTCAGTCTAACCTGGTTTTAGCTAATTTTGCAGTTTGCAAGTTCTGTTAAACTTGTTATCTCGCTCTTGATGGCATTTGTTGTGTCACTTGCTCTGCTATCTTGCTTTCTCTTCTGTCTCACTTTACGTGCACATCTCATTCCAGTGCTGCTTATGGTGAACTTTTCCTTGCACACCACTAAGGATTCCCCCACACTCCAGTGTCCCGGCAGCTCCATGCCCAGCCAGGAGGAGCAGCAGGGTTGACAGGGCATCCCCCCAGATTTCACCCACACTAATGATACAGCTGGACACTTGGGAAGCTGCCTCAGGCTTAATTGTCCACCACCATCCCAGGAGGGAGCAGAAAATTGTCCCCCCTCCTGCAGACGCTGATTCCGGGGGCTCACAATGCTTCCTTGCTTCCACGAGGTTCTGTCAAGTCCCAGTGAAACCTTGGTGCCATATTGTTCCAGAGCCTCACACTGCTCTCCTGGCTTCCACAAGGTTCCTCTGTTACCCACTGCAGCCTTGGCTGCATGAGGGTCTCTTGGCTTCTATGAGGGTCTCCTAGCTTCCAAGTTCCTCTCTGACCCACTGCAGCCTTGGCTGCATGAGGGTCTCTTGGCTTCTATGAGGATCTCCTGGCTTCCAAGTTCCTCTCTGACCCACTGCAGCCTTGGCTGCATGAGGGTCTCTTGGCTTCTATGAGGGTCTCCTGGCTTTCATGATGCTCCACTATGTCCCAAGGGGCATCCGTGGCTTGGCTTTGGAGTCCTGCAAGATCCAAAGATTTCCCCTCAGAAAACACCAGCCCAGGGATCCCCAGGGTATTTGGGCTGAGCTGCCCTTCTCCAGGCATCTGCTTGGAACCCAAGTAACTGTTGTGACTCCATGGAATGTCATGGAACAAACTGTCCCTTGTAAGACTGTGGGGTGCCACTGTGAACATTGCCACTGCCCATGGAACCAAGTGTCCATGGTGACACATTAGGCCAGGCCTAATGGAACACAGGAGGCCACTGTGACCCAATGGAAACTCATGGAACCAAGGCTCCGTTGTGAAACAGAGGGGCCTCATGGCACCAAGGAGACCATTGTGAGGCAATGAAATGTCCTGGAACAAGGAGTAAATTGTCAACACAACAGGACCTGATGGAGCCCAGGTGCTTATGGGACATTTCCAAGTGTTCATAGTGACAGAGCCTGGTCTAATGGAACACAGGACAACATTGTTACCTAATGGAATCTCATGGAACCAAGTGTGCACTGTTTTACAGTGCAGCCTCATAGCAGTGAGACCATTGTGTTGCAATGGAATATCCTGAAACCAAGGCTCCGTTGTGACAAACCTGGGTTCTATTAAACCAAGGACACCACTGTGATGGAATGGAATCTCAAGGAACCAAGGGTCAACTGTCAACACATCAGGTTCTCAAGAAACCAAGTAAAATACTGTGACACTGTGGAATCTCATGGAACCAAGTCTGAATTGTTACAAACAGGGGCCTCATGGGACCCAGGGAACCATAGCAACACCATGGAATCTCATGGAAGCAAGTGTCCAGAGTTTCACGGTGCAGCCTCATAGAGCGCCGGAGACCATTGTGTCGCAATGGGAACACATGGAACAAAGGCTCCAAAATGACACAACAGGGCCTCATGGAATGCGAGAGATCATCCTGATGGGATGGAAACCCATGGAACCAAGGGTCCACTGTTTTACAGCGCAGTCTCATGGAGTACTGGAGACCATTGTGACACCATGGAAATGAATAGCAGAAAGGCTCCACTGTGACCCAGCAGGGCCTCATGGAATCCAAGGAGACCGCTGTGATACAATGGAATCTCTAGGCTCCAAGGACCAATTGTCAACCCATGAGGTTCTCATGAAAGCAAGCAGAACATTGTGACTGAGTGGAATCTCAGCAAGGCTCTACTTTGATCAAGTGGGGCCTTGTGGGACACAGGTGCCACTGGGACATTGTCAGGCCTAGTAGGAACAAGACACCACTGTGGCAGACCAAGGCCTCATGGGACCTGGGAGAACACTGTGACACAATGGAACCTGATGGAACCAAGGGCCCATTGTGACACAGCAGGGTCTCATGGAACCCCTGTGCCACTGGGACATTGCCAAGGCTTGTGCAAGCAAGGTTCCACTGTGACAAGGGAAGGCCTCATGGTAGCCAGGAGATCGCTGTGATGCAATGGATTCTCATCAATCCAAGGCTCCATTGTGACAAAGCACGGCCTTACGGAAACCTGGTGCTATTGAGACATCCCCAGCCTTGGTGGAAGCAAGTGTCCATTATGACACAGCACAGCCTCAAATCACAGGAGAGCAGAGGGATGCCATGGAATCTTGGGGAACCAAGTGTCAATTCTAAACACAGCGAGGACTCATGGAACCCAGGAGACCATGGTGATGCTGCACTTTGCCACAATCAGGCCGTGCTTCTGTGAGAATCCATGGACCCACGGTGTTCTCCTGGGTTCCAAGAGGCCCTGCTGTGTCACAATGGCCCCTGCTTCCACAAGCCACGACATGGTCCCAGTTGCCCCTGGGTTCAATGAGGCCATGCTGCGTTCACAACTGACATTTGCTTCCATGAGATTCCATTGCGTCACAGTGGTCCCCATGTTTCCATGAGGCTGTGCTCTCTCACAATGGACACTGGGTTCCACAAGAGCTGGCAATGTCCTGGTGGCACCTGTGTCCTATGGGCCCCACTGTGCCAAAGTAGAGCCTTGGCTCCATGAGATTCCAGGCTGTCCCAATGCTCTGCTGAGTTCCACGAGGCTGTGCTGTGTCACAATGGACACCGAGTTCCACCAGCCCTGGCAATATCCAACTGGCACCTGGCTTCCACGAGGCCCCGTTGTGTTTGCAGTTGACACTTGGTTCACCAAGATGTCATTGTGTCACACTGCTCTCCTGGGTGCCCTGAGGCCTTGCTGTGCAATAATGGAGCCTTATTCCTACTAGACCTAACAATGTCCCAGTGGCACCTGTGTCCCATGAGGCCCCACTCGGTCAAAGCAGAGCCTTGGGTTAACAAATGACCCTTGTTTCCTTGAGATTCCATTGTACCACAGCCATCTCCTTAGTTCCATGAGGCCCAGTTGTGCTACAATGGTCTCCAGCATTCCATGAGGCCCTGCTGTGTCACTATGGAGCCTTTGTTCCATGTGTTCCCATTGTGACACGATGGTCTCCAGTACTCTATGCGGCTGCGCCTTGAAACTCTGGACTCTTGTTTTCATAAGATTCCATGTTATCACTGCCAGGAAAATCCACAAACGCCAGAGGTTTATGTCCAAAAATGAGACAGAGGAGTCCTCCAACTTTATGTGAATAAAGGGAGAGAGTTCACTGGGGCACACAGCTGCAGGGTTTTCTCTCTCAAGGTTTCCGAGGGTGCAGCTTCTTTTTATCCTAAACTCCCGGCTGCATGCTGTCCTCTTCCTTTTCCATTGACCAAGGTACTAGGAAGGTACAGCCTTCTCAACCTGCCTACCCCATATTCCTTCTTGAACCTGGCATTTCCCCTCAAAGTTCAGGCTTGTGCAGACCCTTGTCTGTTTCAGGAGTCAAGTTGTCTTCACCCAGCAACAAATCTGCTGCCCAAAGGCAGTAGAAATATTACCACCCATTTCAAAGATATTAACACCCATCCCTTTACCCATCAAATTATTTGTAAAGAAATTAGCTCACATATTTCCTCTCAAACTGATGTTTCTTGTGGTGGTGACAGTCTTGTAAATCCAGCCTTCTGCTTGACCTCCCTGCTGTTGTAGTTCCATGGGCAGAGGTTGTTGTGTTTTACACCTTCCCATGGGCAGGCTGGTGTTCAGCCATCTCCAGGACAGCAGGGCCCCACCCCACATCACTGTGACCTAGGAAGACAAAATCCATCACTCCAAATGTCCCTCCTGTCTCCTTCTTCCCAGGCATTTGGTTTGCTGCTGGTTGCTGCAGGAAAAAGGAGATGACTGTGACACTTTGGGGCACATGGAAACAAGGAAACTCCTATGACACTCTGGAGTCCCATGGAACCAATATCCATTGTGACACACAGAAGGTCAGAGAACCAAAGAAAGTCCTGTGACACTGTGGGGACCATGGAATCAAAAGGCTGACACGTGGAAATAGAGATTCCGCAACCAGCAGGTTAATGAAGTAGATATGTTTGTTTATTCAGCACTGGACACATGGAGAATCACTTCTTCAAAGCTGGGTGTGTCCAGCAGAGCAGATACTCTGTATTATATACACTTAAACCCATACATATTTATCATTGCCTATACATAACCTCTCCCTGCCTGCTCTCACTTTGTATGTCAATCAGCTTTTATTGTTCTGTGCTTGTACACTTTTAGCACTCTTCACATCTGCAATTCTCCAAGGCTTCTTGTCATGGTCCAAATCACAAATCCAGTTTTTACCAGTTTTTCGAGCACTGGTTCAGTCTTCAACAACAGGCGAGATCCCTTAAAGTATAGAAAGTCCCCTTAAGGTATAGGAAAGAGGACCATCTGCTCTTGATTACACAGCAATATAGGAAAAGGACCAACTTTTCTTGATTACACTGTGAACTACAGTCTCTTTAACCCTTGATTACACAGCCAACTATAGTCTGTTTAAGCCTACATCAATCCCCCTTTTCAAAACTATAGGCAAATTCTTTTGCCTTCTAGGTGATACCACAATATTTTTTATTGTGTTTTCATGTGCTTCAAGAATTGCAATTGTTACATTTATAGATTTCATTATCCTAACAATCCAAATAAGCATAACCAATAATACAACTAGACTTATGCAAACTAAAACTAAAAGCACTATTATAGGATGACACAACATATTTAAGATCCCAGTGGCGGTAGGGGACTGTCGCTTGTATTAGGGATGGCTGAATAAAGCGACACAGACTCCAATGTTGTCAAAAGGCAAATGCCCAGTTTATTAGCCATCACATTCTTTTATAGACTGTTCTGACAAAGCTGGACCTGATTGGTCCTCAATAAACACTCCTCACATCATTGGCTAATTAGGAATAACACCCTTCTTGTTAACATCATACAAGTAAATAATAAATTCAAAACACCAGCTGCAAAGATAAAATATTGTTTTAATTCTTTCTCTGAGCTGTCTCAAAAATCCCCAGAGCAATGCCTGGGAAAGTTTATCTGACTCTCTCTGACCAGACTGTCAGCATCCATAGGGGACCATCCAAAAAGTACTTCCCACCAATGGTGTGTCATGTCACCCTTTACTTGTCTTAAAATTTTCCCTATCTCCTCAACATCATGGTGGATTGTGATTAAAGTTTTCTTTCCAGTCTCCTTTACTTCTTTGAGAATGTTCCCTAGGTCTTCATGTCTTAATAATTGTTTTACCAGAGTAAGGTTCATCTGGGTAATATTTCCTGAACCGTAGTAAAATTAGTTTTTGCATATTGATACAACAAAACTATTGCCTGATAAGAAAAATAGCACCCACCTATTTTGACAAAATTGCAGATACAAAGGTTAGAGTGGTTATAGATCATAGAATCATCTATCAATATGGTGGGGCGTGCTGTTCTTAGATATGCACAGCCTTGGCCTGTATACACAAGCATAGTTGTTTGGTTAACTGAATGAACCTCAAAATGACAGATGCTCTGTTCAGTATCTAGGCAAATGTCTTGTTCATCTATGGTGTTGCTTTCACAAATGAACCCTAGTTGTTCCCTTGCAAGACAAGACTCTATATTTACAGTTTGCCACTTTCCTTTAGTCTTTCGTGCCCAACTTCTATGTTCCGAAAGATATAACAAGGTTTTGTCACGGTTCAATCCTAAGGCAATGATGGGGTGGATCATGTGTATTGAGGCATTATGAATGGTCAACATGAAATCAGTCACTATGCTAGTGACAGGCTTATAAGTGAAATTTACTAAAGCCCACCAGGGCTCCACCAATCTCTCTTTCTACCTCAGCAGTATTGTCCCAAACAATCCTTCAGATCTCAGTGGGGAAGGTGCCCTCCCCTCCCTCTTGTATAATTGAGGCAGCGATTGATTGCATCCATAGTTGTGCCTGTATACAGCTGAAAACATTTTAATGAAATATTGTCTTGGAATGTATTTAGTGCAGTTATTGTTAACTCATAATGCCACAGTTCCTCCATATTTTCCCACCCTGGTAATACTTTCGATAATTTCCATTGGCTAGTGCCTTATGCTAGCAAGGAAGACTGAGAGTTTTTTATAAATTAACTAGATTGCCGCCTGCTATAGCTAATCTGTTCATTAATCCTTCTGAATCTATTGTATTCAAAACCCCCAGTCCTGTTCCCAGCACCTCTGTAAGGTTTTTCTTCCTTCAAGTTGTAGGTATAAGTTTCTGTAGCCAATTGGTCCATTCCATGAAGGAAGTCTTAAGAAATGGAGCACATTTTGACCAGATGTTAGAAGCACTCACCTGCATTCCCATTTCGACTCGCTTCAGGGACCATTCTGGGTTAATCATTAGCTTTTGAATTCCCGGGGGGAATTGGGCCCTATTTTGGTAATCAGAGGTTGGAGCTCCTTTTTATGTTGGGGCTTTTAATTTTTTGTTATGTTTTCATTAAGATCCTTGACTTTATTTAAATAAATTTGTGTTATTGTATAGAAATTGTATACCCCTGTGTTCTTTGCTTTCAATAAGAATTCAGAAACTGTACAGTTAATTAAGCTTTTATTGCCAACCTCTGTTGAACCTATGGGCCCATATTTTGTTGCATCATATAATACTTTCCCTAAGAAGTTTGTAGCACTCCCAGTAACAATCATACCTGTAGACTCATAGAAGCCTCCCAACAACTTTTAAATAGTGGTGATGCCATTGAAGGTGCACATTTGTATGACATCTTTTGGTTTTTGCATATTCACACATCCTTTGGTTAAGATTAGGATCGTGTAAAGAGTAGCTTTCCAGGATGTACTTGTGTGACCTTCCAGGAAGACTGTGAAGCCTTTTTGATTCTTGTGTGATGTATCCGTGATGCTTGTTCCTTGATCTTGACTGCTGTGAAGGATGTGAGGAGCCATTGGAATGGTCTCTCCCACTGTGGTTCCAGAGTTTTTTTGTGAGAGTCTTTACATACACACAATCTCCAAGTTGGATGTTATGCACAGGCCCATCCAAACCCCTGCTTCAAGTCCCAACCACATTTCTCAGTTTCTCAGTTTTGTTGAGTTGTTTGCCTAATGCTACTATGTATGAGGTCATAATTTCATCCCTAGCTTATGTGGACATCCCTTTTTGTATTCCATAAGGTCTCCCATACAAGATTTCAAAAGGGCTTAATCCTTCTTTTCCCCTTGGCCTAGTTTGTATGCACAAGAGTGTTCGAGAAAGAGACTGAGGCCAGGTCAAGTTTGTTTCTTGTCCTAATTTCACAATCTGCTGTTTGATTAAGTGGTTCATCATTTCTACCTGTCCACTTGACTAGGATGATATGGGGTATGAAGCTGCCAATCGATACCCAAATGGTAGCTGATTTGCTGCACTATTCTTGAGGTAAAATGTGGTCCTCTTAATCCTCTTTGTCCTCTTAGGTCCTCTATGTCCTCTTAGACATAGTTGCTGGAACTCCAAAGAGCAGTATTATTTCCTCTATTAGTATTCTTGTTACCTTCCAAGCCTTGGCTGTTCTGGTAGGGAATGCCTCTGGCCAGCCTGAAAAGGTATCAGTTAGTATCAGCAAATATCTATACCCCCCCTTTTCCTGGGAGTTCCATAAAATCATTCTGCTACTGTTGCCCAGGTCCATTGCCTTTCCCAGTTTGGCCTAATTTTGGTTTGGGGGTATTATATTTTTGGGATTAGTCTGGAGGCAAAGATCACATTGCAGAGTCACCTGTTTCACAGCGGCATGTAATTCCTAGCAATAATTCCTCTAAGTAGAAACTGGTGTAGGGCATCTCAGTGCCTTCTCTTGTGCTCTTCCCTAACCAAAAGCCATATTAAATAGGAGGGAATGATCAGTTGTCCTTGTGGGGTGAGAGCCTACCCTTCTTTATTAAATGACCCATCTAGGTCAGAAATGAGGCTTTGATACTCTTTGGTATATTTTGGCTCACCTTCTAGGGAGATTTGCCCATCAAGGCTCCTGTTTTTACCTTTTTCTTGGCTGCCTGTTTTGCCTCTCTGTCCACCAGCTAATTTCCTTTTTCCAATTCCTAACTTACTTTTTGGAGTGCTTTGATGTCCATGATTGCCCCTTTCTCAAGGAGTTGGACTGCCTCCAACAGTTTCAGGATCTTTTCTACACATTTAATGTTTTTGCCCTGTGAATTTAATAATCCTCTTTCCTTCCAGATTGCTCCGAGTGCACATACGACTCAAAGCTATATTTTGAGTCTGTATAGATATTGACAGTTTTGCCTTGGGCCAGTTCCAAGGCTTGAGTTAGAGCAATTACCTCTGCCTTTTGTGCAGAGGTATTGATGGGCAAAGGTCCTGACTGTATTATTTCTCGGCTGGTGGTGATGGCATATCTAGCGTGTCTTTTACTGCTTAGGGCATAACTGCTTCCGTCTGTGAACCAGTTTTCTGTGTTCTCCACAGGACTATGTTTCAGGTCTGGACAGCTTAAATATGTCACTTTGGTGGTTTCCATACAGTCATGATGTGCTGGTTCCTCTGTATTTCTGCTGAGGAAAGAGGCTGGATTAACAATATTATTTACCACAATTTACACATTGTCTTGTTCTACCATTGTAGCCTGATATTTCAAAAATCTTTGTTGGGAAAACCATTGCCCACCTTTCATTTCTAGTACTGCAGATACTGTATGAGACACTAGCATGGTCATTGTCTGGCCCAAGATAAATTTTCGGGCCTTCTGGATGTTTAGTGCCAGGGCTGCGACTGCTCACAAACATCCAGGCCAACCTTTTGCACTTGTGTCTAGCTGTTAGGAAAAGTAAGCCACTGATCAGTGATACTGGCCCAGATCCTGTGCCAATATTCCTAGGGCAATCCCCTGCTTCTGATGGGAAAAGAGAAAAAAATGGTTTACTCACATCTGGAGTCCCAAGGCTGGAGCTGACATCAGAGCCTTTTTCAGTGACTCAAAGGCTTGTGTAGCTCCCTTGTTCCATTGAAGGTTCTTTCATTCAGTGGTTGTCAGCACATATAGGGGTTTAATCAGCAGTCCATAGCTGTAGATCCACAGCCACCACCACCCCAAAAAGGTTTGTAATTCTTTCAGTCTTTGTGGCCTTGGCATTTGGCATATTGACTCTTTTTGGGCTCATCTTAGAGTTCTTTGTCCAGTACTAATCTCATATCCTAGATAAATTACCTCCTGCTGCATTACTCAGGCCTTCTTTTTAGATAACCAGTACCAAGAAGTTTAGCAGACTCACCATCCAGGTCAGGCTAGAGTCCCTTTTTTTTTGGTGGCAATCAGGATACCATCAACATATTGTAACAGCTTCCCTTCTTCCGATGGGGCCTCCCAGGACTCAAGATCTTTTGCTTATTGATTGCTGAATATAGTGGGGCTGTTCTTGAATCCTTGGGGTAATACAGTCCAAGTAAGCTGGGTTTTACACCCACTTTTGGGGTTTTCCCATTCTAATGCAAATATGTTTTGGCTGGCTTTATGGAGAGGGAGGCAAAAGAAGGCATTCTTCAGGTCTAAAATAGTAAACCAGGTTAGTTCAGATGTCAATACAGTCAACAAGGCATATGGGTTTGCCACCACTGGATAGAGGTCCTCAGTTATTTTATTTACAGCTCATAAGTCCTGCACCACTCAATACAACCCGTCAGGTTTATGGGCAGGTAATATGGGGGTAATAAAATCAGACTCGCACTCCTTTACAATCCTAGTTGTAAAAATTTTTCTATCACTGGCCAAATTCCTTCCTGGTCTTCCCTTTTCAGGGGGTACCGTTTGATTCTTACTAGCTGCCATCCCTCTTTAAGTTTAACTTTGGTGGGCAGAGCATTCTTTGCTCTCTGGGCCACATCAGTGGCCCAGAGCTTGGCATATACCTGGTCTGTGATTTCTTCGCTGGTTTTGTTCTCTGTAGAAACACTAGCTAGGGATAAGCTCATTATTTATATATAGTGCTGGTCATTTACCTCTGGAGTAATCTTTCCTTTTTCAAATTTAATTACTGCCTCAAATTGCTCTAATAAATCTCTTCCAAAAAACTCCCTTCAGAGAGTTAGGCATATACAGAAATTTGTGGATGCCCCATTGTTTTTCCAGTTTGTATCTCAGAGGTTCACAAAAGTACACGTTTTCACTTTGACGAGTTGCACCTTTTACCAAGATATAATAATTTACCAGGGGCATCAAATCTTGGTTCAAAACCAGATACATTGCCCCTGTGTTGACCAAAAATTCTACTTTCTTTTGTTTTTTCCCTAGCTTCATTACAATCAGTGGATCCAACTAGGGTGGATTCCCCAGGTCCCCATCAGTCTTCTTCTACAGGGGCCACTATCCTCCTTTTCTGGTTATTCTGTACTATCTCCTTATCCCTGGATTTTTCTGGACATTCATTTTTACAGTGGTCAAACCTTTTGCATAACACACATTGGTCCTTGCCTAGTCAGCGCAGTCCCCATTTCCTTTCTCCCTCCTCCCTGGTGACCGCCACCACCCTTCCATGTCCCCACTTGTACTTTTCTTCCCTGTTACTAAAAACTCTCCATGCTTCATCCAGCAACACTTACTTATATATTCCTGCTTTCTGTAGGATGCAGCTTTTGCAGCTTGCGCCTAATATCTCCTCTAGACTTGCCCAGAAACAAAGAAACGAGTTATTGTGTTCCTACCTCTGACCCAGGATCCAGCAGTGTGTTATGGCGTATCATGTCCCTCAGGTGATCCAGGAATTCAGATGGTGATTCAGAGGAACCTTGTTTGATTATGTATCATGTCGACCAATTTATGGTTTTATGAATGGCCCTTTACATTCCTTTTGAGATTCACCCCTGGTATGCCTGTAATTTTTGTATGTGTGCAGACCTGTTCACAGCCCATTTTGGGTCTTGGAAGGGGAAGTATTCTATAATGTCTTCCCCCTTGGTTTTATAATAATCATCAGCCAAATCCCCTGTAGTTTTTAGAATTAATTGCTCTTCTGTTTCAGTCATATATTCTAACAATAACTGTGTCATTCCAATCAGGATTGTGTTGCTTTACTATAAACTGGAAGTGTTTGGATGCACTTAGTGGGTCTTTCTGATAATCTTTAGCAACTTTTTCCATGCCTCTAAATTGGTGATAGAAAAAGGTGCCTTAATCAGCAGTGTCCCTCCCTCAGGCCCTACTGCCTCCCAGAGAGGTGCCTGCACCACCTCTGGAGCTGATTTTTTCTGGTGTGGGAAGACACAGGACTATCTGAGGGAGTGAGGGTTCTGTCTGAGTCTGCGTCTGTTCCTGTGATCGTGGAGGAGGCTTAAACAAATCAGTTAGATCCTGTTCTGGTGCCTGGTGAATTTTATCTCTTCTAGAGTACTGTTGGCCAATTTTGCATGCTGAGCAACATCGCTTTAGTTTACCTTTAAGGTCTTTGTGTTTTTCCTTCTCAAGGGCAAATACAAGAGAATCTTGTGGTGGCACAGTCTCTCTGCCACTGTGGGTGGTTTCAGAGGGTAAAAAACATACCTGCATTTGATGCTTCATCCCATTTTCCCTCTCTCCTTAAGAACAGAATTAACTGCAAAGTAATGTTATAGTCTATAGTTCTGTTAAGGGGCTATTCAGCCTCATTCTCTAATCTATATAACAGCCACCACTGGTTGCAATATTTAATAAGAGTCTTTTTATTTTCTGTCTCTCCTGAGCCAACTATATGTTTCCAGTGCACTAATATGCAGCCTAAAGGGGTTTTTCACTGGACCTCTTTACTCTGGCCTTTCCCCATTCCTTCTGTTCCCTTTGGGGCTTCTTGCCCCTAGTTTCCATGGAACTTCTTTGTACACTTTCTTATAGTCTTATCCCAGTTATTTTCCTAGCTATCCTATTTCTGACCATCAAAACAGCCTGTCACATACACAGATACACATTCACTAGTTTCAAAGCTAGCTTAATATATTCTTGATTACAACTTGGATCCACAGTTTGCTGATGTTTTAAGTATACAAACTGTTTGCAGTATTGGATGTACCATACAAAACATTTTAAGCACTTTGTCCATCACTGACCATGCCCCTTGCAGGGTCACAGAACTGCAGATCAGAACTCCCTCTTGCTTTGCAGTGATGCTGCATCTCAAACACACACACACACACACACACAAAACCAACATGGAATGTTTTAAGTACTTAACATAAAATACCCAGGCATTTACAAATTTAACATCCAATTATTATTCCACTTAATACCCCTCCAGCAGCTGTAAGTATAATCCAAGTAATCATTTAAAAGGGTCTGCTTACCCTTTTCCTGCTTCAATCATTAGCAGGTCCATCCTGGCTCCTGATGCTGGGATGCAGCAGTAACCCTGGATTTGCTTGATCTGCACTCAAGACTGCTAGCTCTATCAGTCAGCAAATCCCAGGGCACCCTCCTCCGAAAATTCAGGGCACCCTCCTCCTAAACAGGGACTATGCCGTACTCCAGATGTCTCTGAGTGGTTTACCAGCAGCCCCTGGCCAGGCACCAGCATCCCCTACAACTTACTGGCCCCGCCTTTGTCAAACATGCTCTTTGCAACCACAGGAGGTTCTTCCCTGCTCCTGCAGTGAGCAGCTGGGAAAGGAGTTACTCCAAGAAAAGGGCTTGGGGTGTGCCTAGGACATCATCCTCCAGTCAGTCCTGCAGACGAGCAGAGAGACTCCTGACTGGCTCACCAACTGACATGTAGAAATAAAGACTCCACAACCAGCAGATTAGTGAAGTAGAAGTTTGTTTGTTCAGTGCTGGACACACGGGGAATCACTTCATCAAAGCCGTGTGTGTCCAGCAGAGCAGATGCTCTGTATTAAATACTCTTAAGCTCATACATATTTGTCATCGCCTATACATATCCATAACCTATCCCCGCCTACTCTCACTTCGTATGTTAATCAGTTTTTATTGTTCTGCGCCTGCACACTCTTAGCACTGTGTCCTGGATTGCCAAGCAAATTGTATTCTATTTGCCATCTGTATGGCACTTGTCTTCTGTTAAGTGGGCAGTTTTCCTTATCTCTTCCACAACCAGGGAGACATCTGCTGATGATAGGCTATTGAATGTCATTGCATGACTGATAAGAACTACAGCATCCCATTGTGAGATGCTCTGCCTGGAGGGAGGAGCCAAGCATTCCTAGTTGGATATAATCTGGAGTTTCTGGAACACCAGCACAGCTTTCTCCACTGGATCTTCAGAGGAAGACTACACCCTTCTACAGGATCCCTGCTCCAACAGAACCACACCTGACACTCCAGGGGGACTGCAGCCACAATTCCAATGGGACTGCTGCCAACACCCTGACCAACAGGGTGTCAGGTTGTGTTCTGACTCTATCAGTATTGTTTTGGTCTGCTGCATTGTTTATCTTTTTATTTTCTTCCCTAATAAAGAACTGTTATTCCTGCTCCCATATTTTTGCCTGGCAGCCCCTTAATTTCAAATTTATAACCATTTGGTGGGAGGGGGTTTACATTTTTCCATTTCAGGGGAGGATCCTGCCTCCTTAGCAGACACCTGTCTTTCCAAACTAAGACACATTGCTTTCTGGGGGTCTTCTGGGCAGTGGTCATGGGATGAAGTAAGCAGTCTTCCTAGTATGCCCTTTGAATGAACCTGGTCTTTGTGCAGACTCTCTTCACATTTGGCCATTCTCCAAGGCTTCTGGCCATGGTCCGAAACACAGATCCGGTTTCTACCATTTTTTTGAGCATTTGTTTAGTCTTAAACAATAAACTATATTCCCTTAGGGTATAGAGGATCCCCTTAAAGTACAGGAAAGAGGACCATCTGCTCTTGATTATACAGCAGTATAGGAAAAGGACCACCTTTTTTTTGATTACACTGTAAACTATGGTTTGTTTAACCCTTGATTACACAGCCGACTACAATCTGTTTAAGCCTATATCAGGGCCAAAGTGGCACGGTGCAGCCCCGTGCAACTGAGGGTCCATTGTGACACAGCATGGCCTCATGGAACCAAAGAATCCAAAGGAATAAAACATTTCTTGCAGACCTCTGTCTCGGGGAAAGGAAATGTCCTTGGTGGCAGCTTGGGCTTGGCACATACTTGAGGGTGTCTTTCCTTATTTTTCAATGAGGAAACTCAGGAATTTTTGATTGCTTCAAAAAAACCAAATCCCTAATTTGCCTGAGTGCAGCCAGTTCTCAAAGCAAAACAGGTCCCAGGCAAGTGAGGAGAGACAGGATGGGGTTGGGAATGTTAAGCAAGGTTGTCCACACTGGGTCAGGCCTCAATGCACAGCTTCTCTGACCAGGCCTGACCGCCTGAGGAAAGTCCCTGGGTCAATAGCCGTCACTGAATGCTGCAATCAACTCTTCTCTAAAGAGAAATTTAATAAAATACAATCTTTAAAATAGGAACTCATATTTTTTTAGAAGCACTTTGAAGTATTTCTCCATTATTGCAGTAGGAAAACCTTCCTAATGAATGGCACCAGACCAGAGGGAAATCAAGGCAGAGCCATGCTTTGTCAGGACTGCCTTGATCCTAATGAACCCTGTGGTGCATTTAGTGCTGAGCCCTGGAATCTCAGAGCCTAAGAGGAGATTGCACAAACCTTTGGAGTCAGAAAAAAATCCCAAAGTGTCTCGAGACATTAATGGGTCCCACTGAGGTCCATCCCCAACACAGGCTCCTCATGGACTCCTTGGAGGAGAGAAATGGAGACCAGGATTGCACAAAAACCTCTCAGAGACTCAGTGTGGAAAAGAAAGTCCAAAGCACCTTAAACACCTTGCATATCTCAAAGTATTAATGAGCCCCACTGAGTGTCAATACAAAGCTCTCAAGGGACTAATTAACGCAAATAACTGGGGTCATGATTGCACAAACTTCTCACCGAGTCTGTATTGATGCCTTAAGAGGCTACCTGGAACAGAGGCGAGACAGTGTTAGATTGTTTTGTCTACACTGTGAAGAGAACTTGCTAACACACTATCTGAAGTTCAGAGTTATATACTAATGCAGTACTGAATCTGGAAAGTATGAAAGCTGAAACTTAAGGCATCAGTATCAAAGGGAAACACCAAGTACTTTGAAAAAATGGAAGTACCTCGAAGCATTAATAAGCCCACTGAGTGTTGTTACTGACAAAGAATTCTAAGGGACTCATTACATCAGATAATTGGAGGCCATGATTGCACAAACCTCTCAGAAATCCAATGCAAAAGCACAACCCAAAGTCCTTTGAAGAACGTGCACTCCCTGGAAGCCCCCACAGGGCCATTCCTGAGCAAGGCTCCCCAGGGACTCCTTCCAGCAGATCCTTGAGGCCACTGGGATGTGGACTAGGGGGAGATGCTGAGGGCAGGACAAGGGGCTGACAGTGCCCAGCCTGGCTGGGGCTGTGCCAGGAGGCCCCAGTGCCTCAGGAC
>JAWWEX010000108.1:2429085-2441770 GCA_035583215.1 Arremon brunneinucha
TGGCCCTTAATTGCAAACACGGAACATGAGCCAATCACAGGGGCACCTGCTACATTTCACATCAGCTGATAACAATTATTTACATTCTTCTTCTGGGGCCCTCAGCTTCCAGAAGAGGAACAAATCCCAAAGAAAGGATTTCTATGAAAAAATGTCGGCAACAAGAGGGGCCCTGCCTCTAGCCAATAAGAGGCACAGGAAAACTGCGTCTTTTGGATGGTGTGGATTGATAACCTGGCACATCAGAGCCACAGAAATATGGCTCTGAAGTGTTAGTTGATACTGATGCACAGTGTACCCTGATACCATCGGGACATGTCGGGGCAGAACCCGTTTCCATTGCCGGGGTGATGGGGGGATCACAGCAATTGACCCTGATGGAAGTTGAGGTGAGCCTGACTGGGAAGGAGTGGCAGAAATTCCTAATGTGAGTGGCCCAGAGGCCCCGTGTATTCTGGGCATAGACTTCCTCTGGAATGGCTTTACAAAGACCCAAAGGGACTCAGGTGGGCTTTTGGAATAGCTGCTGTAGAGAAAGAGAACATGAAGCAGTTGAACACCTTGCCTGGACTATCAAAAGACCCATCTGCAGCAGGACTCCTGAGGGTGGAAGAGCAACGAGTGCCGACTGCCACCTTGACGGTGCACCATCGGCAGTATCAAATGAATCAAGATGCTGTGATCCCCATCCACAGAATGATCTGTGAGCTTGAGAGCCAAGGGGTGGTCAGTAAGGCCCACTCACCCTTCAATAGCCCCGTCTGGCCTGTGTGCAATTCTGACAGAGAATGGAGATTGACTGTGGACTCTCGCGCCTTGAATGAAGTGACTCCACCACTGAGTGCTGCTGGGCCAGACATGCTGGAACTCCAGTACGAGCTGGAGTCCAAGGCAGCAAAGTGGTATGCCACTGCTGGCATTGCTAACGCGTTTCTCTCCATTCCTCTGGCAGCAGAATGCAGGCCCCAGTTTGCTTTCACCTGGAGTGGCGTGCAGTGCACCTGGAAATGCCTGCTGCAGGGGTGGAAACACAGGCCCACCACTTGCCATGGACTGACCCAGGCTGCACTGGAAAAGGGTGAAGCTCCAGAACTCCTGCAGTACATGGATGGCATCATTGTGTGGGGGAACACAGCAATGGAAGTATTTCAGAAAGGAGAAAAAATCATCCAGAATCTACTGGAGGCCAGCTTTGCCATCAAGAAGAGCAAAGTCAAGGGACCTGCCTGAGAGATCCAGTTCCTGGGAGTGAAGTAGCAAGATGGACGGCGTCAGATTCCCACTGAGATCATCAGTAAGATCACCGTGATGTCTCCACCAACCAGCAAGAGGGAAACACCCGCTTTCCTAGGCACCATAGGCTTTTGGAGAATGCATATTCCTGAGTACAGTCAGATCGTGAGCCCTCTCTACCTGGTCACTCGCAAGAAGTACGATTTCCACTGGGGCCCAAAGCAGCAACAAGCTTTTACCCAGATCAAGCAGGAGATTGCTCATGTGGTAGCCCTTGGCCCATTTAGGACTGGACCAGACGTAAGCAATGTTCTTTGCTCTGCAGCTGGGTACAATGGCTTGTCCTGAAGCCTTTGGCAGAAGCTGCCTGGGGAGACTCGAGGCTGACCACTGGGATTCTGGAGCTGAAGTTACAGAGGGTCCACAGCCATCTACACTCCCACAGAGAAGGAAATCTTGGCTGCCTATGAAGGAGTCCAGGCTGCCTCAGAGGTGACTGGCACGGAAGCACAACTCCGACTACCGGTGCTGGGGTGGATGTTTAAAGGAAAGGTTCCCACCACCCACCCCGCCACTGACGCTACATGGAGAAAATGGATTGCTCTTATCACACAGCGCGCCCGTATAGGAAACCTGAATCACCCTAGGATTTTGGGGATAATTACAAACTGGCTGGAAGGTGAAAACTTTGGTCTCGCTGATGAAGAGGAGCAGGAACAAGTTACAACGGCTGAAGAAGCTCCACCATACAACCAACCACCACCAGAGGAAACACAATACGCTCTTTTCACTGACGGCTCCTCTCACATCATAGGGATGAATTGGATTTGGAAAGCAGTCGTATGGAGCCCCACATGACAGGTTGCACAAGCTACCGAAGGAGAAGGTGGATCAAGTCAGCTTGCTGAACTCAAGGCCGTTCAGTTGCCCCTGGACAGTGTCGAAAGAGAGAAGTGGCCAAAGCTCTACCTTTACACTGATTCATGGATGGTAGCCAATGCTCTGTGAGGTTGGCTGGAAAGGTGGAAAAAGGCTAACTGGCAGAGTAGAGGAAAACCAATTTGGGCTGCTGATGAGTGGAAAGACATTGCTACCAGGGTAGGGACGCTACCTGTGAAAGTCCGCCATGTAGATGCCCATGTTCCCAAGAGTAGAGCTAATGAGGAACACTGAAACACTGAGCAGGCAGACCAGGCTGCAAAGATAGGGGTGTCCAAGATAGACTTAAATTGGGAACACAAGGGAGAGTTATTCCTAGCTGGATGGGCCCATGATGCCTCAGGCCATCAGGGCAGAGATGCCATCTGCAAGTGGGCACGAGACCGAGGGGTGGATTTAACCATGGAGAGTATTTCTCAGGTTATCCACGACTGCGAGATGTGTGCTGCCATCAAGCAGGCCAAGCAGGTGAAGCCCCTATGGTGTTGGGAAGGATGGAAGTTTGGCAAGAAAGTCTCACAGATATGTATGCTTAGCAGAAAGATTTTGAAATGTAGAGTCTGATGAAGGAATGGATATGGAAGCAAGTTTTGATATAGAAGAAAAGAATTGCTGAGCCAGTCTTACTGGATAACTAAGATGGCAAAGGGTATGTTAGTGAGAAGGGGGTTTTTATGACTTAGAGCAAAGGATAAACCCACTTCAAACAAGCAGATGTTTTTACCAAGCAGAAAGATAGCACAGGCAAACAAGCCTGCTGATGTTGCAAGTAGAAAAAAGGTCTTCAGATTTTCCACTGCAAGAAAACTGAAAAACAACTTCTAGCTTAAACTGTAATGTACTAACTTTTAGTGATTGGAGAATACTAACATGAATATGGTAATTATAGCAGTAATGATAGGCTATAGATAATAGTTAAGGTATAGGTTGGTTCTACTGTATTAAGATGCTCAGCAAAGAAAAGTATATAATGCAATGCAACCAAAACCAAATGGTCTCCAGGCCTGCCTGTAGCAGGAGCTGACAGCTATAGGCACAGGCTCTGTCGCCCATGACCCTGGACTGCTGTAACATCTTAGATATAATAAACTGCATTTTGAAGAGCTGCCTGGAGTCCCACATCCCTCATTTCGGCTCTTACACCTGAGGGCCCTGATTGGAATTTTGACCTGCTTGAGGTGGATGCACGGCAAGCCCCTGAGCAGAGTTCTGGCCTGCCAAGTGATTGTTTGCAGGGGTATTTGCCGCCATGGTACACTGTTTTTAACAGGGCCTGGTTAAGGGGGCGATGGGCCTGTGTGCTTGCACCTGCTTCGTGACAACAGCCCAGGAATTTTCCCACCTCTTGGCCCAATGAACTTGCTGGAGCAACTTTAGTGGTTCTCCCCATGGAAAATCCTTTGTCTGTTTCACTACCACCATGACGAACAGAGATTGAAGCCCCTCTGCCAAGGACTGAGACCCCTATAATTCTGACACAGTGTGCTGACCAGATAGAAGTGAGCAAAAACGTAGTGGCCAAGGGCCTTGTTGGAGACAGACAGGTACTGTGGGGACAGGGACATGGGGCTGGAGGTGGCCCTGTGGTACCTCAGTGTCCCCACATTCCCTCCATCGCTCTGAGAACCTCCATGTCTCCAAACCACCACTGCGTCCGCAACCCCTCCCAGTGTCCCCATGGCACCTTCTTGAGGGAATATGCAGGGTGCTCCAGAAGTCCTGATGTCCCCAGCCTCTCCTGGTGTCCTCAACCCTGCCTGGTGTCCCTGTGCCACCTTCTAAAGGGGGTAGACCACATGCTCCAGGAGGTCCCCTTGTCCTCAAGCCCCACAATGCCCCCAACTCCTCCGATGTCCCCAGTCCCTCCCAGTATCCCCATGCCACCTTCTTGAGGACAAAGGTCAGGTGCTCCAGGAGGTTCCTGCAGGTGTAGATGGCCTGGGTGTCATTGGTGCCGTCTTTGTAGCCCAACAGGTGCTTGAAGGCCAGCACCAGCTGGTTGCTGAGCCTGAACAGGATCAGCTTGGGGACAAAGGCCACCACCTCTGTCACCACATGTCCTATCATGGTGACAATGGTGAGTTTTGTCCCAAAACAGTGACACCCCATGCTTGGGAACAAAGTACTCCATGGTCAGGTCCTGTCCCACCCTGGCAACACTATCATGTTTCACCCCAAAGCAGTGTCACCCTACGGTTTGGGACAAAGGCCACAACTGCCATCAGCTCCTTTCTCACCACGGTGATGCGGCCATGCTTTGTCCCAGGACACCCCAGCATCCCTTTCAAAGTGTCCTCATGTCCCCGTGCTCCCTCCCTGGTATCCCAGTCCCTCATGCTACTGTCCCCAGTGTCCCCACCTGCCATCCCCACTGTCCCAGCTCGCTGTCTACTGGCACCAAAGCCGCCTCGGATGTGCTGTACCTGGGGCCGCAGCTCAGCAGCCGCATGGTCTCTGGGGACACCCGCCGGTGTCACCTCAGTCTGGTGTCCCCCCAGCTCGGTGTCACCCCCTGGTCCGTGTCCCCTCTGTTCGGTGTCATCCCGTGTCCTGGGATCACCCCTGTCCCGGTGTTCCCCTACTCGGTGTCACTCGCCGGTCTGTGTCCCCCTCGGTCCGTTGTCACTCCTCTCTTCCGGTGTCCCCACTGCCCAGTCCACAGTGTCCCCTGCCACCGTTAAACCCCCGGTCAGAACTCCCTGTCCCCGGGGTCACCCTCGTCCCCGTGTCCCCCCACCCTGTTCTGGTGTCTCCTCCGCTCGCCGTCCCCTCTGCCGACATGGCAGGTGCACAGCGTCCCCTGGAGCCGTTAACTCCCCCGGCCCGGGACTCGGTGTCCCCCCACCCGAGTGTCGCTCCTGTTCCCGGCCGCTCCTCGCCCCGGTGTCACCCCGCTCCCGCCCGCTTCCCGGTACTCCCATTACCTGTGTCCCTCTTGCCCGGTTCCCATCCCTGTCCCGTTCCCATTCCCATTCCCATTCCCGTTCCCGGCCCCTTTCCCGTATTTCCAGTCCCATTCCCGGTTCCGGACTCGCGGTCCCTGTTCCCATTCCCAGTCGCAATCCCGGTCCCGGCTCCTGTCCGCATTGCCAACCCCAGTCCCGCATTCCCTGGCCCATTCCCGGTCCCGGTCGCGATTCCCGCTCCCTGTCCCCTCTCACCGGACACCGCCGCCATCGCTCCGGTCCCCCCAGCCCTCACGTGACCGAGGAAACCCCGCGCTGCTCCCGCCCACCAATCCCAGTGCGCGATCGCTCCTGTATTTGCGTAACCACGCCCGGCGGTTTGACCCCGCCCACCGCCGGCTGCAGCCGCCTCCGGGCGCTGTTTGCTCCCAGTTCCCTCCCA
Source organism: Arremon brunneinucha (assembly GCA_035583215.1). Taxonomy (NCBI): domain Eukaryota; kingdom Metazoa; phylum Chordata; class Aves; order Passeriformes; family Passerellidae; genus Arremon; species Arremon brunneinucha. The sequence continues at coordinate 2,434,606 of JAWWEX010000108.1, forward strand.
GTGCTCCCAGGAAGAGCGGGACTGGCAGGGAAAGCGCTCCCAATTCCTTCCCGCTGCTCTCAGGATCCCACCCAGTGTTCCCAGTATCATTCCAGTGCCGCGCGGGCCGGGGCCGGTTTGGGAACCCCACCCTAGGGCAGAGCGCGGCTGCTTTTGGGTGCCGCCACTGCCCGGGCCGGGCTGGGAGCGGAGGAGGAGCGGGAGGAAGAGGCGGGACAGAGAAAGAGGAAAAGGAAGAAGACGAGCAGGAACTGGAGAAAGAGACGAGCAAGGAAGAGCAGCAGCATCACCAACACCACGCGGTTCCCCCGCTCAGGCCGCCGCTCCCCCGTCTCCTGCTGCATCGCCCTCCTCGCCTCCAGAACCCGCAGGTGAGTGGGGAGCGGGAGCTCGCCCCAAATCCATCGGGGGCGTCTCTGGGAGAGTTTTTTTGTTGGGATGGGAATTTTAGGATCTTCCAGGACCCAAAAGCTGAGTCACAAATAACCCTTGGGGAATCCCGCGTGTCCTGTCCCTGCGGGCAGAGAGGCGATCTCGGGTTTGGGGATCCCAGGGAGAGCCGGGGGGAACGCGGGAGCCTGGGAGCGAGGAGAGCACAAAGGGGCCATCACACAGCTGGGATACCCCGGCAGCCTGGAGGGTTGAAGGAAGCGAGAGATGAGCGGGCTCCGGGCCCCCCGAGGCTGAAAGGGACGCTGACTTCTCCAGCTGCACTTGGGCAGCGGGACCATCAAAGCCAACACACTCAGCCCTTGTTTTCACGCCCAAAGCAGGATTTCCCGTTCCTAAACCTTGGCCGGATGGAGGAAGAGGAGGCTGCGAGGAAGAGGAAGATGGCCCGGGAGCCCCAGGCAGGTGAGGAGGAAGTCAGGGCCCTTTTCCCGTCTCTCCTGCTCCATCTCCCAGCCCAGCACGGCCCCCGGCTGCAGGACAACCCTGCTGCCAAAGCTGTCCTGCTGGGGACACACTGGTGGGATCTCCTTGCCCTTCCCTGTGGCACGGAGGCAAATCCAATCCTCTCCTTGTCCTTCCTCTCCCCAGGCACTGAGCTGAGGGTGGAGACCAGGGAGGATGAGTCACCACAGCAGAACCTTGTGGATGAGGCCATTTTGAGCAGCTCCACAGCACAGGAATCTAACAGGGAAGAAAAGCCCCGGAGATCCCTCACGAGGAGGGGCTGCAAACGCAGATCACGGGGATCTGAGGGAGAAAGACCCACCCGAGACTGGGGAGGCAGCCGGAGCTCAGAGCTGGGGGTCGATGAGCAGCTTCAGGATGGGGAGAAGCCCTACAGGTGTGGGGAATGTGGGAAGAGCTTCAGCCGAAGCTCAGCCCTGATCCGCCACCAAAGGATCCACACTGGAGAAAGGCCCTATGAGTGTGGGCAGTGTGGGAAGAGCTGCAGAGATAACTTTGACCTGATCAACCACCAGAGGAGCCACACAGGGGAACGGCCGTATGAGTGTGGGGAATGTGGGAAGAGCTTTCAGAGAAGCTCCACTCTTCTGAAGCATCAGCGGACACACACAAATGACAGGCCCTATGAGTGTCCCAAATGTGGGAAGAGGTTTCAGACAAGCTCCCATCTGCTCACACATGAGCGGATTCACACAGATGAGAGGCCCTTCCGCTGCCCTGACTGCATGAAGGGCTTCAAATATAACCCCGACCTCATCAAGCACCGGCGCATCCACACTGGGGAGAGGCCCTACGAGTGTCCCGAGTGTGGGAAAAGATTCACCCAGAAGTCGAACCTGATTGTCCACAAGAGGATCCACACCGGCGAGAGGCCCTATGAGTGTGGGCTGTGTGGGAAGAGATTCAGCCAGAGCTCTGAACTGATGCTTCACCAGAGGATCCACACTGGGGAACGGCCTTACGAGTGTCCCGACTGTGGGAAGACCTACAGCCGGAGCGATCACCTGATGATCCACCAGAGGAGCCACACTGGGGAGCGGCCCTACGAGTGTGGGGAGTGTGGGAAGAGGTTTCAAAGCAGCTCAGATGTCCTCGTACATCAGCGCATTCATACAGATGAGAGGCCCTTCCGCTGCCCTGACTGCGGGAAGGGCTTCAAGCACAACTCCACCCTGGTCACCCACCAGCGCATCCACACTGGGGAGAGGCCCTACAAATGTCCCCAGTGTGGGAAGACCTTCAGCCAGAGGTCAGCCTTGACCCAACACGAATGGAGGCACCACTCGGAAAGCCCTGTGGGTGCCCCAAGTGTGCCCCAAATGTGCACTGCTACAGTTCCCCAAGTGTGCACTGTTACAGTTCCATACCCCGTGGCAGTGTTTGTGCTGCATGCTGTCCAGTGGGCAGAGCCCCAGTGATCTGTGGTGCTGGTAAGCTGTGTTGGGAAGACACCTGGCTGGGGGCTCCACCTCTTAATGGCTCCATGTGGCCTTGATTATCTTTTAATTTCTCTCTGTCCTTTCAAAACACCCCAAACCAGGATAAAAATAAAAACATTGAACTAAGACAAGGATGAGGACATGTGGGAATCTTCCAGGGGATGTGGGGGCTGCTATGTTCCAGGGAGTTGAGGGTTCCTGGGTGGGACTTGGGGGTTGCTCTGGGCTTTGGGCACCCCAGGCTGAGTGACTCTGGCTGCACTGGGAGAGCATGGCAGAGTTTCTTGGGCAGCTGATCAAGGACCCCCTGCCCTGGAACTGTCCCCATGACTCCCTGTCCTGGTTCCCCATGCCACCTGTCCACGATCCCCCTCTCCCTGCTGTCACTCCCCTTGCTCCCCACCCGTTCCCAGGTCACTGCACTTCTTGTCCCGTCCAGCTCCCATCCCAGTCTGGATCCCATTCCCAGTCTCATTCCCCGTCCCGGTCCCCTATTTGTCTGGTTGCCGTTCCCATATTCCCAGGCCCATATTCCCGGTCCCACTGCCGATTGTGCGTCCGTTCCCATATTTCCATTTCTATGTTCCCAGTCCCATTCCTGTATTCCCGTTTGCGATCCTGGTCTCATCTTCCTAATCCCCATCTCATATTCTCTCTCCAGTTGCGGTTTACCATATTCCCTGTCCTGGTCCCATATTCCCATTCCCGCTCCCTGTCCCCTCTCACCGGACGCTGCCGCCATCGCTCCGACCCTCACGTGACCGAGGAAACCCCGCGCTGCTCCCGCCCACCAATCCCAGTGCGCGATCTCTCCTGTATTTGCGTAACCACGCCCGGCGGTTTGACCCCGCCCACCGCCGGCTGCAGCCGCCTCCGGGCGCTGTTTGCTCCCAGTTCCCTCCCAGTGCTCCCAGGAAGAGCGGGACTGGCAGGGAAAGCGCTCCCAATTCCTTCCCGCTGCTCTCAGGATCCCACCCAGTGTTCCCAGTATCATTCCAGTGCCGCGCGGGCCGGGGCCGGTTTGGGAACCCCACCCTAGGGCAGAGCGCAGCTGCATTTGGATGGCGGCCCCTGCCCGGGCCGGGCTGGGAGCGGAGGAGGAGCGGGAGGAAGAGGAGGAACAGGAGGAAAACTGACAGCAGCAGCAGAACCAAGCGATTCTCCTGCCCGCCCGTTCAGGCCGCTGCTCCCCCTGTCCCGCGAGCATCGCCCCCCTCCGGAACCCACAGGTGAGCGGGCTGGGGGAGTTCGCCCCAAATCCATCGGGGAGTTCTCTGGGAGGGTTTTTTGCGAGGCAGGGAATGTTTGGATCTTGCGGGACCCCAAAGCTGGGCCGGAAATGCCCCTGCAGGGATCTTGCGGGGTCCCACTTTGCGATCACCCGGTACCGGCGGGCACTGCGGCAATCACGGATTTGGGGATCCCCGGGAGAGCCGGGGGGAACGCGGGAGCCCCGGAGCGGGGAGAGCGCAGAGGGGCGATCCCGGAGCCGGGGGACAAAGCGGCTGCCTGGAGGGGTGCGGGAGGCTGGGGATGAGCGGGCTCCGGGCCTCCCGAGGCTGAAAGGGGCGCTGACTTCTCCAGCTGCACTTGGGCAGCGGGAACATGAAAGCCAATTCAGTAAGCCTTGTTTTCCCCTACACCAGGATTTCCCATTCCCAAGCCTTGGTCCAATGCAGGAGAAGGAGGAGGCTGCAAGGAAAAGGAAGATGGCCCGGGAGCCCCAGGCAGGTGAGGAGGAAGTCAGGGCCCCTTTCCCCCTCTCTCCTGCTCCATCTCTGCAGGACAACCCTGCTGCCAAAGCTGTCCTGCCTGGGACGCACTGGGGGGATCTCCTTGCCCTTCCCTGTGGCACGGAGGCAAATCCCATCCTCTCCTTGTCCTTCTTCCCCCAGACCAGGAGCTGAGCATGGAGACCAGGGAGGACAAATCCCCACAGCAGAACCTCGTGGAAGAGGCTGTTTTGTGCAGCTCCACAGCACAGGAATCCAACGGGGAGGAAAAGTCCTGGGGAACCCGTACGAGGAGGGGCTGCAAACGCAGATCACGGGGATCTGAGGAGAAAAGTCCCACCTTGGGCCAGGGAGGCGGCCAGAGCTCGGAGCTGGGGGTTCATGAGCAGCTTCAGGATGGGGAGGAGCCCCACAAGTGCTCAGAATGTGCAAAAGCTTCAGCAAGAGATCCCACCTGATCCGCCGTTGGAGAATCCACACCGGGGAACGGCCCTACGACTGTGGGGAGTGTGGAAAGAGCTTCTTCGAGCACTGCCTGCTGATTGTCCACCAGAGGAGCCACACCGGGGAGAAGCCCTACGAGTGTGATAAATGCAGGAAGATATTTCAGATCAGCTCCACTCTCGTCAGGCATCAGCGGATTCACACAGATGAGAGGCCCTTTCTCTGCCCCAACTGCGGGAAAAGATTCAACCGTAATTGCACCCTCATCAAGCACCGGCGCATCCACACCAGGGAGAGGCCCTATAAGTGTCCTGAGTGTGGGGCAAGCTTCTCCCAGAGCTCTCGCTTGACCAAACACCAACAGAGCCAGCACTAAGGGCAGCCCTGCAAGTGCTCTGAGGGCAGGAAGAGCTTCCTGTGCTGCTCCAGCTCCATCCCTCACTGGCGGATCCGTGCTGGATGATCCCCAGTGAACCATGGTGGGCAGAGCCCTGGTGATCCGTGTTGGGAAGACACCTGCCTGGGGGGCTCCACATCCTCCTGGCTCTCCATGGGCACCTGCACACATCCACAGCCCAACATCAGAAATCCATTGTGGAGAGCAGATTGGTCAACTTCTGACTGCAGAAAAATCTCACGTTTTTCCTCATCTAGTGGTATTGAGCAATACTGGATAGCCTTGCAGGTCTTCTCGTACATAAATCCAGTGTTTTAGTTCTCCATGGCCCACGGCTGTCTTTCACAGCCAAATGAGGACAGACTGGGGCAAAACCCCTAATTTTGGAGACAGTGGGATGGAAACCCCTCCAAAAAAGGTTCTTTCCACCCACCCAAGCACATGGATGCTCTGCTGGCAGGAACATGTAAATAATTTTGGTTTGGCCTTGATTTTCTTTTCCTTTCTGTTCATCCCTTTGAAACTCTTGAAACTGGGGTAAAAATAAAGACATTGAACTAAACATGGATGGGGGCATGGGGTGACAATGACATGGGTGGGTACAAGGGGGGACATGGAAATAGGTGGGGACATGGGTGACCCAGACATAGGTGGGAACATGGGAGGACACAGACATGGGGGTGATGCCCTAAGTTTTAGCTTTCATATTTTTCGGATTCTATACTGCCTTGTGTGTAACTCTGAACTTTGTATGAATTGTTAGTAAGTTCATGGGGTAGTTAGACAAAACCATCCTTTTCCAGCTTGAGAATCCAAGGACATCTGTTACGGCCTCAGACCCAAAAAGCATAAACAGTGAGTTGAAGGGAGAAGACAAGGAGGATGGAACTTCATAACCCGAAGTTATAATTGGACAACTAACCCCAATATGTAAATAGTTATTTACCAAACCATTATTTATGAAAGTGTGAAAAACTTATAAAAGTGTGAAAACTTGTGACTGGTGGTCCATGTTGTGTCCATCTTGGGCAGAGCCCCAGCCAGGCTCTTGTACTGCCCAAGGTATATCCTTTAAAGGCCTTTTAATAAACACCTGCTTTATTCCTTTAACTCTGTCTAACCTCTGTTCCAGGTCAGCCTCTCATAGGCATCAGTTCTGGCATCCCATGAAGGGACAGGCATCAGGAAGGCATCAGGAAAACCCCCTGGACCAGAGGAAGACCTAGCTGCTCCCCCCCAACTCTTGCCAGCACTCCCAGGGTGCCCCAGCTGCAGTAGTGAAGGTATCAGAGCCTGAGAACCTTGGGCCCAGCACGGAGGCATGTGAGTAACTCAGTAAAGGAGGTATTCTGTTTTAGCACCTGTGTTAGCTGTTAGGAGATCTCTTGTAGTTTTGTTTAGTGTGGAAGGACCCTAGGGGGTCCAGGTGGAGTTGCTTTACGTTCACTCTCTGTCTCACCCACTAGAGTGAGAGAGGAGGCTCTCTGGAAAAGTGAGCCTTTAGCACTACGGTGGGAAGTATTGGCCTGAGGCCCAGGCTGGTGCCATAGGTTAGCTCCTGCACTATGGTTCTAAAGGTTGTGAGCTCTAATCCTGCATCTTACTTGTTCTTGCTTGCTCTTTCTCTCTACCTCTTGCTGGTTCTTTTGATCTCTGCAGACTTTCCTACTCACAAATGTTAAGATGGGGTTTGTATTCTCCTGTGATTGTATTAGTAATATATCGAGAAGCAGTCCTCTGGGGTTAGTATTGAAAAACTGACACGAACTAACAGATCATTGCTTTTTAAACCCAGACTTATCAGGCTCTCAGAAAAGATGTGTCCAACATATGAACTAGACAACGAGATGTGGCCTGAGTTTGGTAGTTCCGGTAAGAAATTAATATCAAGTTTAATATCCCACATATGGGAGGACAAATATTTTGACAAGTTAGAATATGCTAGGCTTTTTATGGTATTAGCATGTCAGCAAAGCCCATCAGCAAACAAAAAGGAACAGCATATATTGGTTTTAAATAAAAAAGACGGGGAAAGTAAAAAGGAGCAGTTGATATTGAGCAGTGGATGTAAAAATAAGGAGAATGCGGAGTTAGACCTCATCACCCCTGATCTGAGGGTGGAGCCCGGAGCCCTTCCACCCCTGCCTGTGCTGTCGGTGCTGTGAAAAATGCCAATCACTTGTTTTTAAAATTTTAAAAGTTTAATAGTAATAAAATGGTTATAAAAATAGTAA
>JAWWEX010000108.1:2642986-2662324 GCA_035583215.1 Arremon brunneinucha
CATCTACACCCCGGGAAGCACCGGTGGGACACCCTGGGGACACTGCCGGGACAGCTGGGGACAGCTGGGGACACCACAGGGAGAGCTGGGGACATTGGAGGGGATGGGGACAGCGAGGGAATGGGAACACTGTGGGGACATCACAGGCAGGGGGACACCCCCAGCAGCACCGGTGAGCAACCCTGGGGACACCGGGGGACAGCTGGGAACACTGCAGGGACACTGCGGGGACAGCTGGGGACACTTCAGGGACAGTTGGGGACACTGCGGGGATGGGGACACTGTGGGGACATCACAGGTGTGGGGACACCTCAGAGGGCTGGGGACACTGCCTGGGCCACCAATGAATGAGTGGGGACACCTGGGGACACCCAAGGACACCTGGGGACACTGTGGGGATGGCGACACTGTGGGGACGCTGAGGGGATGAGGACACTGTGGGGACATCACAGATGTGGGGACACTGCTGGGGCCACTGGTGAGTACGCAGGGATACTTGGGGACACTGTGGGGACACCTGGGGACACTGCAGAGACACCGAGGAGAGGGGGACACTGTGGAGACATCACAGCTGTGGGGACACTTTGAGGGCTGGGGACACCGTGGGGGGTTGGGAACACCTCAGGGTGATGGTGGCGCCTCCCGGTGACACCTTGGAGCACTGGGGACACCTCGGGGTGCTGGGTCCTCTCTTCATGGCATCTTGGGGACTTGGTGGCACCTGGGGGTGCTGTGTCACCCTTCTGTGACACCTCAGGGCGATGGTGGCACCTTGGGGTGTCAGTGTCACCCACTTGGGACCTCCCTGTGATGTCCCCATTGGGACCCAGTGTCCCTGCCCTGTCCCTGCTCACCTTGTCCCCTCTGTCCCCTCTCAGTGCTGGATGTCCCCACATGTCCCCTCACCTTGTTCCCTTGTATCCTCTCACCCTGTCCTTGTCCCCTCTCACTTTGTCCCCTCTCACCTTGTCCCTTGTGTCCCCTCCAAGTCCCCTGTGTCTCCTGCCAGTGCTGGCTGCCCCAAGTGTTTTCTCACGTTGTCCCCTCACCTCGTCCCCTGTGTCCCCTCACCTTGTCCCCTGTGTCCCCTCACCGTGTACCCTGTGTCCCCTCCCAGTGCTCTGCCGCCTCTTCACTGTGAGCCACCTCATGCAGCCGGTGGCCAAGACGGTCATCGTGGAGGTCAAGGTGAGTGTCCTGGGGTGACACAGGTAGGTGACGTGGGTGGGTGACACATGGGTGACACGGTGCCACCCACGTGTCCCCTCAGACGCCCGACAACATCATCATCAAACAAGTCCTTGTGTCATCTCCGACCAAAAACGGGATCCTGTCCCTTACCCACAACCTGCCCGAGGTTGTCAGGTGGGTGTCACCGTCCCCCGCGGGGGCCTGGGGACAACTCCTGGGTTGTCACCTCCCTGTCACCTCCCCATCACCTCCCCCAGCTTGGGCATGTGGACAATTTCGGCCAAATTCGAGGATTCTCCGGAGCAGGATTTCAGCGCCCAATTCGAGGTCAAGGAATATGGTGGGTGAGGGGTGAGGGGTGGGCTTGAGAACATCGGGGGCTGTCACCAAGGGGTGGCAGTGTCACCGATGTCACCGATGTCACCAATGTCACCACTGTCACCCCGCAGTGCTGCCGAGCTTCGAGGTGTCCCTGATTCCTGAGAAGAAGTTCCTGTACATCGACAGCCAGGAGGATTTCAGGGTGTCCATCCTGGCCAGGTGACACCAAAATGTCCCTTTTTGGGGACAAAAGTGTCCCCTCTGGGGTCACAGCTGTGTGGCGGACAGGGGACAGCTGGGCTTGGCTGATGGCCCTGGGGATGGCATGGGGACATGGTGGAGGGGGTCACAGGGTGACACAGGGGGACAATGGTGGTGGCAGGGATGGAATGACAGAGATGGGGTGGCAGGATGGGGACATGGGGACAGAGTGACTCAGTGACACAGTGACAGGGTGACACAGTGACACGGTGGCACAGTGGCTGTCCCCAGGTACCTGTGGGGACAGGAATGGCTGTAATAGGGATGTGCAGGGGACATGATGACATGGTGACACGGTGGCACAGTGACAAGGTGACAGGGTGGTACAGTGACACGATGGCACGGTGGCTGTCCCCAGGTACCTGTACGGGAAGCGCGTGGAGGGGATGGCCTTTGTCCTCTTCGGGGTCATGGTGGACAACGAGAGGAAGAGCATCCCCCAGTCCCTGCGGCGCATCCCGGTAAGCCTGGCACTGTCCCTGTCCCCAAAACTGTCCCCAACACTGGCACTGTCCCCAACCCTGTCCCCGTGAGAATGGCACTGTCTCTGTCCCCAACCCTGTCCTACCCCTGTCCCCAGCCGTGTCCCCATGTCCCCAATATGTCCCCAGGTGCAGGACGGTGATGCTGACACCCTGCTGTCCATGGCTCACCTGCGCGAGCGCTTCCCTAACCCCCAGGAGCTGGTGGGACACTCCCTCTATGTCACTGTCACTGTCATCACTGAGTCAGGTCTGTGTGGGGACACGGGGGCACATGGGGGACATGGGGGGACACGGGGGGACACAGGGGGCCAGGGACAGCAGGGGACACGGGGGCACATGAGGGGACATGGGGGGACACAAGGGGACTCTGAAACAGACGGAGAGGATGCAGGAGACAGGGTAGGATGAGGACATGGGGGGACACCTGGGGTGGGGGACAGGGACCCCAGGTGACATGGCCACCATGGTGTCCCCACAGGCAGTCACATGGAGGACGTCCAGGGTGGTGGCAGGGGGACATAGAAGAGACAGGGACAGCGAGGATGGGGAGCACCTGAGGTGGGGACAGGGACCAGAGGTGACACGGCCACCACGGTGTCCCCACAGGCAGTGACATGGTGGAGGCCCAGCTTGGTGACATCAAGATCGTGACATCCCCCTACAGCATCCACTTCACCCGTACCCCCAAGTACTTCAAGCCAGGGATGCCCTTTGACCTCATGGTTGGTGACATCTTGGGGACAGCGGTGGCCCAGGGTGGTGGCACGGGACCCACAGGGTATCCTGGGGTGGGGACAGGGCACAACTGGGGGTGGAGGAGGAGTTGGTCCCTGAGTGATGTTCCTGTGTCACCTGAGAGGACTGTGAGCTGTCCCTGTGTCACTGGGGTGGCACTTCCTGGTGCCAGTGTCCCTTTGCAGTGCCACCACCCCTTCCCGGTGCCACCACCCCTTCCCAGTATCAGAGTCCTCTCCCACTGCCATCACGCCTTCCCAGTTTCCCTTTCCAGTGCCACCACCCTTTCCCAATATCCCTTCTCAGTGCCACCACCCCTTCCCAGTATCAGTGTCCCCTCTCAGTGCCACCAGCCATTCCCAGTGTCCCCTTCCCAGTGCGACCACCCATTCCTAGTGCCACCACCACTTCCCAGTGTCCCACTCCATGTCCTCCCATAATGTCCCCACGTCCCCCAGCATCCCCTCCAGGTTTATGTCACCACCCCCCCGGTGTCCCCTGCAGGTTTATGTCACCAACCCCGATGGGTCCCCAGCGCCACGTGTCACCATCCAGGCCGATGGCTTCCAGGGCCAGGTGTCCACCCGGGGCGATGGCACGGCCAGGCTGGTCCTCAACATGCCAGCCACCAAGGACAGCGTCCCCATCACCGTGAGTGGGGACACCGCTGTCACCTCACCGGAGTGGCCCAGGGCTGGGGAGGTGACCAGGGCTTGAGGTGGCTGAGATGGCCGGAGTGACCAAGGACAGGGGGATTGAGGTGGCTGAAGTGACCCATGGTGGTGATGAGCAAAGGTCAGGACAGCAGGACTGGACATCCATGATGGTCACAGGATCATCCAGGACAGGAGGACTGAACATCCATGATGGTCAGTGGACCATCCATCCACTGGACTGTGGTGGTCAAGATGTCCAGAGTGACCAAGGACCGGGGGGTTGAGGTGACTGTGGTGGTCAAGATATCCACAGTGATCAAGGACCAGAGCTATCCTGGCCTCCACTGGCCAAGGAGAAGGATAGCCGAGGTCAGGTGCTGACCATGGTGGCCAACTCACTTGAGTTGACCAAGACATGACAGTCACCAAGGACCAGGTGTCAAAGAGACTGGTGGAGGTGTCCACAGTGGTCAGTTGTCCATGGTGGCATGTGGCCAGGATAACCAGTGACTAGGAACTGGGATGGCCAAAGCCAGGGAGACAAAAGTGGCCAAGACATTGAGCATGGCCAAGGGCCAAGGTCAGGGGGACCACGGTGGTGGAGTGGCCAAATCATCCAAGGTAGCAGATGGTCAGTTTGAGTGTGGAGATGGTCACCAAGGACCAGGGCACCAGGGAGAGGCAGGGAGACCATGACAGACAAGACCTTTGTGCGGCCAAGACCTCCATGATGGCCAGGACCTCTGTGGTGGCCAAGACCTTCATGGTAGCCAGGATCTCCAAGGTGACCAAGCCCTTTGTGGTGGCCAAGACCTCCATGGAGAGCAAAATCTCTAGGGTGGCCAAGACTTCCATGGTGGCCAAGGCCTCCATGATGAGCAACACACCTCCATGATGGCCAAGACCTCTATGGTGGCCAAGACCACCGTTATGGCCAAAATCTCCATGATAACCATTACACTTCCATGATGGCCAAGACTTCTATGGAACCTCTATGGTGGCTGAGCCCTCCATGGTGGCCAAGACCTCTATGGAGGCTAAGACCTCTATGGAACCTCTATGGTGACCAAGCCCTCCATGATGGCCAAGACCTCTCTGGAACCTCTATGGTGGCCAAGCCCTCCATGATGGCCAAGACCTCTATGGTGGCCAAGACCTTTATGGAACCTCTATGGTGGCCAAGCCCTCCATGATGGCCAAGACCTCTATGGAGGCCAAGACCTTTAGGGAACCTCTCTGGTGACCGAGCCCTCCACACTGCCCCCAGCCAGGCCTGTGTCCCTCCCCGCTGACCGAGTGCCACCCTGTCCCCTGTGCCAGGTGCGGACGGCGCAGGCAGGGCTGCCCCCAGAGCGCCAGGCCTCGCGGCAGATGACGGCCCAGGCCTATCGCAGCCAGGCTGGCTCAGGCAACTTCCTGCACCTGGCGGTGGCCGCCACCGAACTCCAGCCCGGGGACAACCTGGCCGTCAACTTCCACCTCAAGACCAACCACAACAACGTCCGCAACTCCGTCCCGTTCTTCACCTACCTGGTGGGTACCCGTGGTTGATCGGTGGTGCCCCCACCTTGACCACCTGGATGTCCAGGGACCTGGAGGATATTTAGATGAGGTTGGGAGGCCCTTGAGGGACTTGGGGGGCACCTGAAGGCCTTGGGGGACCTTTGAAAGGGTCTGGAGGATTCCTGAGGGACCCTTGAGCGATCTGGGGGACCTTTGGAAAGGTTTGGGTGGCCTTGAGGGACCCTTGAGGGATCTGGGGGACCTTTGGAAGGGTTTGGGGGACCTTGAGATCCTTGGGAACATTTAAGAACTTGAGGGGACATTGAAAGATGTCCAGATGGTCACCAAACTTGGGTTCCTGGCAGATCATGACCAAGGGACGCATCCTCCGAGCCGGCCGGCAGCGGCACGAGGCCGGGCAGAGCTTGGTGACCATGACCCTGCCAGTGACGGCCGAGCTCATCCCGTCCTTCCGCATCGTGGCCTACTACTACGTCATGCCCGGCGAGATCGTGGCCGACTCCGTCTGGGTGGACGTCAAGGACACCTGCATGGGCTCCGTGAGTGTCCCCTAGTGGTCCCAGGGGGGTCAAAGGGGCTCTTGGAGACATTGGATGGGCCTTGGTGGTGGCTGGAGCTGACCTTGAGGTGGTCCTTGAGGGATCTGGGAGGCCTTGGTGGTGTTTGGGGGATCCTTGAGAGGTTCGGGAGGTCCTTGAGGGGTTTGGGAGGCCCTTGAGGGATCTGGGAGGTCCTTGAGGGGTTTGGATATCCTTGAGGGGTTTGTGGGGCTCTTGTGGGGTTTGGGAGGTCCTTGAGGGGCTTGGGTGGCCCTTGAGGGAGGTGGGAGATCCATGAGGGGTTTGGGAGACCTTGGATGTGCTTGGGGGGCCCTTGAAGGACCTGGGACATCCATGAGGGACTTGGGTGGCCTTGAAGGACCTGGGACATCCATGAGGGACTTGGGTGGCCTTGAAGGACCTGGGAGATCCTTGAGGTACCTGGGTGGCCTTGAGGGGTTTGGAAGGTCCTTGAGGGACTTGAGTGGCCTTGAGAGGGCTTCTGAGGGGCTTGGGGCACCCTTGAAGGACTTGGGAGGTCCTTGAGGGGGTTGGGAGATCCTTGAGGGACCTGAGAGGTCTTTGAAGGACTTGGGTGGCCTTGAGGGACCTGGAAGACATTTGGATAAGCTTGGGGAACCCTTGAGGGACTTGGGGGGCACCTGAAGGGCTTGGGGGACCTTTGAAAGTGTTTGGGGAAGTCTTGAGGGACCCTTGAGGGGTTTGGGGGGCTTTTGAAAGGGATGGCGGGGACCTTGTGGGACCTGGGGGTCCTTGAGGGTCCTTGAGGGATCTGTGAAACATTTGGAAGGGTTTGGGGGACCTCGAGATCCTTGGGAACCTTTGGAAGAACTTGAGGGGACATGGAGGGACCTGAGTGGTCTCTGGTGGGGATTTGGAGTCACTTTTGTGGTTTTGGACACTCCATGAGGAGCTTGGACATCTCCTGGGTGACCCAGGTGGCCCTGGTAGCCCTGGTGGCCCAGTGATGGCCCAGCCCATGGCCACCAACTGCTCCTGGAGGTCCAAATTTGATGTCTGCCGTGGTGGGGGAGAACAAAAGTGGCTTTTGGGGACATCTTGGGGACATCACCTCCTGTGTCTGGGGCAGCTGATGGTGAAGGGGGCAACGGAAGGTGACAACCGTGTCCAAGAGCCGGGGACAGGGATGAGGCTACGCATCGAGGGCGACCACAAGGCCCACGTGGGGCTGGTGGCCGTGGACAAGGGGGTCTACGTCCTCAACAAGAACAAGTTCACCCAGACCAAGGTGGGTGGCCCTGTCCTCGATGTCCCCAAGGGGTGGCCATGGCCATTCCCAGCATCCGTGGGTGGTGGCCGCCATGGTTATCCCTGTCCTTGCTGTCCCATGGTGGTGGCCATCATGGTTGTCCCTGTCCCCATCATCCCCTGGTGGTAGCCATCACAGTTGTCCCTGATGTCCCATGGTGGTGGCCATCATGATTGTCCCTGTCCCTGCTGTCCCATGGTGGTGGCCATCATGGTTGTCCCTGTCCCCATCATCCCCTGGTGGTGGCCGTGGACAAGGGGGTCTACATCCTCAACAAGAACAAGTTCACCCAGACCAAGGTGGGTGGCACTGTCCTCGATGTCCCCAAGGGATGGCCATGGCCATCCCCAGCATCCTTGGGTGGTGGCTGTCATGGTTGTCCTTGTCCCTGCTGTCCCTGGATGGTGGCCATCACAACAGTCCCCATCATCCCTGGGTGGTGGCAGTGGCCATCATGGCTGTCCTGTCACCTCTGGGTGGTGGCACTGGCCATCACAGCTGTCCCCATCATCCCTGGGTGATGGCAGTGGCTGTCACAGCTGTCCTGTCACCTCTGGGTGGTGGCAGCCATCACAGCTGTCCCTGTCCCCATTCCCATTGTCCTTGGATGGTGGCAGTAGCCATCACAGCTGTCCTGTCACCTCTGGGTGGTGGTGGTGGCCATCACAGCTGTCCTGTCACCTCTGGGTGGTGGCACTGGCTGTCACAGCTGTCCTGTCACCTCTGGGTGGTGGCAGTGGCCATCACAGCCGTCCCCTGTGGGCACAGGTTTGGGACACGGTGGAGAAAAGTGACATCGGCTGCACGGCGGGCAGTGGCCGGGACAACGTCGGCGTCTTCGCGGACGCTGGCCTGAGCCTGACCACCAGCGTCAAGGTCACCACACCCCAGCGGTCAGGTGGGGACAGCTGTGGTGGCATCTTGGGGACAGGGGGTGGCACCTCAAGGAGGTGGTATCTTACAGAGGTTGCGCCTTGGGGATGGAGCAGGTGACATCTCAGGGATGGTGGAGGTGGCGCCTTGGGAATGGGGGAGGTGATAGGGATGGTGGAGGAGGTGGCACCTTGGGGATGGTGGAAGTGACGCTTCAAGGATGTGGCACCTCAGGGACCGGGGAGGTGACACCTTGAGAATGGGAAAGATGACACCTTGAGGATGGGAGAGGTGACATCTCAGGGATGGTGGAGGTGACCCTGAACTTTGGGATGTGACACCTGGGACACCTTGAGGTCCTGACCAGTGTCCCCTCTGTCCCCAGAGGTCCTGTGTCCCCAGCCTGCCAAACGCAAGCGGCGCTCGCTGGCACTCGCCGAGTACAAGGGCACCAAGGGTAGGTGGCACTGGGGTGTCCCTTGTCCCCAGGGGTCACCAGTGTGTCCCTTGTCCCTGAGGCTGCCAAAGTGTCCCGGACCCTGAGGCACACCAGTGTCCCATGTCCCAAATGCCACCAGAGGAGCGTCCCATGTCCCTGAGGGCCACCAGAGTGTCCCATGTCCCTGAGGGCCACCAGAGTGTCCTATGTCCCTGAAGGCCACCAAAGTGTCCCATGTCCCAGTCAATACCAGTGTCCCATGTCCCTGAGAGCCACAAGTGTCCCATGTCCCTGTGAGCCACCAGTGTCCGATGTCCCTGAGGGCCACCAGAGTGCCCCACATCCCTTAGAGCCACCAGTGTCCCACATCCCTGAGGGCCACCAGTGTTCCACGTCCCTGAAGGCCACCGGAGTGTCCCATGTCCCAGTCAACATCAGTGTCCCATGTCCCTGAGAGCCACCAGTGTCCCATGTCCCTGAGGGCAACCAGTGTCCCATGTCCCAAAGAGCCACCAGAATGTCCCACACCCCAAGGTCCCCATTCCAGAGCCATCAGAATGTCCCACACCCCCGAGGTCCCCATTCCAGAGCCATCAGAATGCCCCACACCCCTGAGGTCCCCATTCCCAAGAGCCACTAGGGCCTGTCCCAGCTCTGTCCTGGTGTCCACCAGCGGCCGAGTACTCGGACAAGCTGGAGAGGAGGTGCTGCGAGGACGGGATGAAGGACAACCCAATGGGACACGGCTGCGAGCAGAGGAGCGAGTACATCCTGGAGGGCGAGTCCTGCGTCCGCGCCTTCCTCGACTGCTGCAGATACATCAAGGCCAAGAGGGACCAGCAGAACCTCTCACCCAGCACCGGCCTGGCCAGAAGCAAGTGTTGGGTCACGGAGGGTGGGAGAAGGTCGGGGAGGTTGGAGGAACCTCGGGTGGAGCTTTGGTGGAGTGTCTTAGGTAGGTTTTGGGTGTTCCTTGGTGGATCTCAGGTGAAGGTGAGCTTGAGCAGAGCTTGGGTGAACCTTGGGTGTTCTTTGGTGAAGGTCAGGCGAACCTTGGATGTTCTTTGGGTGTTCCTTGGGTATTCCTTGGTGAAGATCAGGCGAAACTTGGGTGTTCCTTGGATGTTCCTTGGGTGTTCCTTGGGTGTTCCTTGGATATTCTTTGGGTGTTCCTTGGACTTTCCCTGGTGGAAGGTCAGGTGAACCTTGGGTGTTCCTTGGGTGTTCCTTGGATGTTCCTTTCATGTTCCTTGGGTGTTCCTTGGATGTCCCTTGGGTGTTCTTTGGATGTTCTTTGGGTGTTCCTTGGATGTTCCTTGGGCATTCCTTGGGTGTTCCTTGGGTGTTCTTTGGATGTTCTTTGGGTGTTCCTTGGATGTTCCTTGGACTTTCCCTGGTGGAAGGTCAGGTGAACCTCAGACATTCCTTGAGTGCTCCTCAGGTGGAACTTGGGTGAAGGTTGGGAGGGTCTTGGGTGGGTTTGGGGCATCCCTTGGATGAAAGTCAAGTGGCCCTCAGGCATTCCTTATGCAATCCTTGGACAACCCATCGGGCAATGCTTGGGTGGCAGTTGGGTGACCTTAGGCAAGACAAAGGGTGGCACTGGGGTGGTGCTGGGTGGCACTGGGGTGGTGTTGGGGTGATACTGGCTCCGCTCAGGGGTCTCAGCCCTGAGGCCATGTTCAAGAGGTCCAATGCCACCACCCCCAGGCCATGAGGACGAGGATCCCTTCTTGGAGGATGATGAAATCGTCTCGCGGACCCTCTTCCCCGAGAGCTGGCTGTGGCAGGTGGAGCAGCTGACGGAGCCACCCAACGAGCTGGGGTGAGCCAGGACCTCCTGTCCCACCACCCTCCCACTCCACAGCCCAGCCTGGGCACGGTCATCCTGTCCCCATTCAGCTTGGACATCTCTGGAGACCAGTTATGGTCACCCCAAAGCCAGACAAAGGTCACTGCTAAACTCCCAGTCCAGCCTCAGGGGTTCTTGGTCCACTCAGGGGTCATCTCCAAGCTCCTGGTCCTGCCTGGGTGTCTGTGGGGCGGGGACATCTCTGGGGACCAGGAAGGTCCCACTGTGGGTTTGGGACATCTTTGAAACCAGGAATGTTCCACTGAGGGTTTGGGACATCTTTGGGGACAAGGAAAGTCCAGCTGTGGGGTTGGGACATCTTTGGGGAACAGGGAGGTCCTGCTGTGGATTTGGGACATCTTTGGAGACCAGGAAAGTTCTGCTGTGGGGCTGGGACTTTTCTAGGGACCAGGAAAATCCCATGATGACACCCCCTGAGCCTGGCCTGGGGTGGGCCATGACCCCCTTGGTCACTCCTGTCCTCTCCAGGGTCTCGGGCAAGACAGTGCCCGTGTTCCTGCAGGACTCCATCACCACCTGGGAGGTCCTGGCCGTCAGCCTCTCCCCCACCAAAGGTACGGGGTCATGGAGGACAAGAGAGTTCCTGGGGCCAGCAGAACATCCCCAAACCTTGTGGGGGGTCCCTGAGACCTGAAGGGTCCCCTAAGCTTGGGGGTTTCACCAGGATTTGAGGGATCTCCAAAATCTGAGGGGAGATGCCTCAAAGTCTGGTGGCCATCCTTGGGATTTGAGGAATCTCCATGGAACTTGAGAGATCTCCTAAACTTTAGGATTCAAGGGGTCTCCTAAACCTTGGGAGGACTCTGTGGATCTTGATGGATCTCCTAAGTCTTGTGAGGGCTCTGTGGGTCTTGATGGATCTCCCAAACATTTTGAGGACTCCCTGGACTTCCAGGGATCTCTGAAAACCTCGGGGCTGCCTTGGGGACACGAGGAGTCCTCAACCCCAAACCCTCACGTGTCCCCAACCCCAGGGCTGTGTGTGGCCACCCCCTACGAGATCACAGTGATGAAGCAGTTCTTCATCGACCTCCGCCTGCCCTACTCGGTGGTGAGGAACGAGCAGGTGGAGATCCGCGCCATCCTCTACAACTACTGGCTGCACGACATCACGGTCAGTTGGGGACATTTTTCTGGGGACACCAAACATCACCCTCTCCAGACCTCAGGGATGACCTCCTTGTCATTGTCCAGGTGCGCATGGAGCTGGTCCACAACCCCGACCTGTGCAGCCCCTCCACGGCCAAGCGGCGCTTCCAGCAGGTGCTGCGGATGAAGGCCCAGTCCTCGCGCGCCGTGCCCTTCGTCATCGTCCCCCTCAAGCTCGGCCAGCTGGACGTTGAGGTCAAGGCGTCCGTCCGTGACCGATTTGTGGGTGACGGGGTCAAGAAGAAGCTCCGAGTGGTGGTGAGTGGCCACCGGTGGCCGTGGTGGTGGTGGTGGCATCTGCGTTCTTGAGATGTTCCCAGCATGGTGCCATCAATAGTGGCATCCCAGCGTGGTGGCATCCATGATGTTCTCCTTCAGTGGTTGGGTGACCACCATGGGTGGGCCAGGTCCACCATAGCAGAGGGGGGTGGTGGGTGGTGGCACGTCCAGTCAGCTGTGGTGGCACCACGGGGTCAGTGTGTGTGGCCAATTTGGTTTGATTGCATTATTGATTTGGAATTTTTAATCAATATCTTCATTAATCACCTGGATGGGATCAGGCTGACCATGGGATTTAATGTTTCTAATCAAAATCTTCATTGATGATCTGGATGGGGTCACCAAGGCCAGGATGACCATGGGACTTGATGCCGTCATTGATTTGATATTTTCAATCAATATCTTCATTGATGATCTCAATGGGGTCACCAAGCTCAGGCTGACCATGGTGGCCACACAATGAAGTTGACCAAGACACAAGAGTGACCTTGGGGTCTCCAGGACCTCAGTGACCTGTGTGACCCGGTGTGGCCTCCTGGGCTGGTCCCCATGTGTCACTGGGGGTACTGGTTTATACTGGGAGGCCTCTCCCAGTGGTCCAGAGGGTTGGGTCGGGGAGGACCCCAGACCCACGCCCACCCTCACTGCCGAACTCTGCCCTGGACAGCCCGAGGGGAGGCGGCTGGAGAAGACAGTGAAGATCGTGGAGCTGGACCCACATGACAAGGGAGTCGGTGAGTGACATCTCTGGGGAGGTCTCACGGTGGCTTTGGGACATCTTTGGGGACCAGGGAGGTCCCACAGTGGCTTTGGGACATCTTTGGGGACCATGGTGGTTCCATGGTGACTTTGGGACGTCTTTGGGGACCAGGAAGGTCCCACTGTGGGTTTGGGGCATCTTTTGGAGACCAGGGAGGTTCCACCGTGGGTCTGGGACATCTGGAGGGATCAAGGAGGTACCTCCAAGCTCAGGTTTGGGACAACTTGGAGGACAAGGGACATCCCACCATGGAACTGGGACATCTCAAGGGACAAGTGACACCCTGATGTGGGGTGGGGCTGGGTCACCTCAGGAGAGGATTTGGGGTCACCACATCCACTCCACCTCACAGACGGGGTGCAGGAGGAGCAGGTGAAGGCCGCGGACCTCTCGGACATTGTCCCCAACACCGAGTCAGAGACCAAAGTCAGCATCCAGGGTGAGCACCATGGAGATGACACATGGGGACAACCTGGTTGTGGGGTGGGACATCTTGAGCGTGACACATCCACTCCTGGCCCAGGCAACCCCGTGTCCATCATCGTGGAGAAGGCCATTGATGGGGCCAAGCTGCAGCACCTGATCGTGACGCCGAAGGGCTGTGGGGAGCAGAACATGATCTTCATGACGCCCACGGTCATCGCTGTCCACTACCTGGACAACACCATGCAGTGGGAGACCTTCGGCATTCATCGCCGGCCTAGCGCCATTGAACTGATCAAGAAAGGTGGGAACGGCCCCAGAATGGAGGGATTGCCTTAAAATGGTGGGAACGGCACCAAAATGGTGGGAACAGCCCCAAAAGTGGTGGGAGTGTCCCCAAAGTGGTGGGAACAGCACTGAAAGTAGTGAGAATGTCCTCAGAATAGTGGGAATGGCACCAAAATGGTGGGAATGTCCTCAAAATGGTGGGAATGGCACCGAAAGTGGTGGGAATGTCCTCAAAATGGTGAAAACCTCCTCAAAATGGTGGAATGTCCTCAAAATAGTGGGAATGTCCTCAAAATGTTGGGAATGTCCTCAAAATAGTGGGAACTGCTAGAGATGAGACTGTCCTCAAATGTGGTGGGAATGGCCTCAAAATGGTGGAATGCCCTCAAAATGGTGGAAATGGCCTCAAAAGTGGTGGGAATGTCCTCAGAAGGGTGGGAATGGCACCGAAAGTGGAGGCAATGTCCTTAAAATAGTGGGAATGTCCTCAAAATGGTGGGAATATCCTCAGAAGGGTGGGAACGGCTCCAAAATGGTGGGAACAGCACCGAAAGTGGTGGGAGTGTCCCCAAAACGGTGGGAACAGCACCAAAATGGTGGGAATGTACTCAAAATAGTGGAATGTCCTCAAAATTATGGGAACTGCACTGAAAGGGATGGGACTGTCTTCAAAAGTGGTGGGAATGTACTCAAAATGGTGGAATGTCCTCAAAATGGTGGGAACAGGCCTGGAAGGGGTGGGAATGGCACTTAAAGGCATGGGAACAGCTCCAAAATGGTGGGAACATCCTCAAAATGGTGGGAACATCCTCAAAATGGTGGGAACAGCTCCGAAAGGGGTGGGAATGGCCCCAAAATGATGTGAACAGCCTCAAAAATGGTGGAAATATCCTCAAAAGGGGTAGGAATGTCCCTCGGTGTCCAGTCTCAGGTCACAGAAGGTTCCTGTCATCTGAGGTGGTACAGAAGGTCGCTCCTCTGGAGGTGACCTGGGTTGGGTGATGCCAGTTTGGGGTTTCCAGAGTTACTGGTGTGCACTGGGAGGGGCTCCAGAGCGGGTTGGTGTCCTGAGGGTTCCTCAGCTTGGGTGGGTGCTCTTTGTGTTGGCCAGTGATTGGAGGACATTGGTGGCCTGAAGCCCACCCAAGCCACCCCTCATGTTGACCAACAGTTGGAGGACATTGGTGGCCTGGAGCCACCGACTGCCACCCTTTGTATTGACCAGTGGTTGGAGAACATTGGTGGCCTGAGGCCACCCCTCATGTTGACCAACGGTTGGAAGACATTGGTGGCCTGAAGCCCACCCAGGCCACCTCTCGCGTTGACTAACGGCCATCTCCTCGCAGGTTACACCCAGCAGTTGGCCTTCCGCAAGCCCGACAGTTCATACGCCGCCTTCCTCGATCGCCCCTCCAGCACCTGGTGAGGGACCTGCTGCCGCCGCCACCACCACCAAGCCCAGGTGACAGGGACAGGTGTGACCCTCAGGTGTCCCCATCTCCAGGTTGACCGCCTACGTGGTGAAGGTGTTCGCCATGGCCAGGAAGCTGACAGACATTGAGCACGGCGAGATCTGTGGCCCCATCAAGTGGCTCATCCTCAACAAGCAGAAGCCAGACGGGGTCTTCCAGGAGGACGCGCCTGTCATCCATAAGGGGATGATGGTAAGGGGACACCTCAACCATGTCAGTGCTGGTGGCCGAAGCTTGCGGGATCTCGGGTGGAGGATGGGAGGTTTTGTGTGGGTTTTGGGTGAAGGTCTGGTGAACTTTGGATGTTCCTTGGATGTTCCTTGGGTGTATGTCAGGTGAACCTCAGGAATTCTTTGAGTGTTTCTTGGTTGAAGTTTGGGTGGGTTTTGGGTGTTCCTTGCCTGAAGTTTGGGTGGGTTTTGGGTGTTCCTTGCCTGGAGGTCAAGCGTTCCTTAGATGGTTTTTGGGTGTTCCTTGGACCTTCCTGGGATGAAGGTCAGGGGAAGATCAAACATTCCTTGGGTGTCCCTTGAGTGTCCCTTGGATGTTCCTCATAAAAAGGTCAGGTGAAGGTCAGATATTCTTTGGGTGTCCCTTGTGTGACATTTGAGTGTCCGTTGGATGTCCCTTGATTGTCCCTTGGGTGTTCCTCACCTAAAGGTCAGATGAAGGTCAAATATTCTTTGGATGTCCCTTGAGTATCCCTTGGGTGTTCCTCACATGAAGGTCAGATACTGTTTGATGTCCCTCGGGTGACATTTGAATGTCCCTTGGCTGTCCCTCAGATCGGTCAAGGACAGATCTTTGGAATGAGCTGCTGGTGGACCACCAAATGTTTGGAAAACCCTGATCCCAAGATTTTTTCCCTCTTTTTCATCCCACAGGGAGGCTACCAAGGTGCCGAGCCCGAGGTGTCCCTCACCGCCTTCGTCCTCATCGCTCTGGAGGAGGCACGGGGCATCTGCAAGGACCACATCAATGTGAGTGACCCCACAGGTGACATTCCTGAGGTTCCAGACCATTATGAAAGCCACCTGAGATGCCAAATTCTCCATCCTTGGTTCCCAGAGCTTGGATGACAGCATCAACAAGGCCGCCGGGTTCCTGGCGCGGCGCTACGAGGGGCTGGCCCGGCCCTACACAGTGGCCCTGGCGTCCTATGCGCTGGCCCTGGCCGGGAAGCTCAAGAGTGAGAGGATCCTCATGAGGTTCTCCAAAGGTGACATCTCAACAGGGGTCAAAATTGGGGTGAAAGGAGGTGGGTTTGGGTCTTCAAGAGGTTCTTCAAAGGTGATGCCTTAGCAGGTCAAAATTGGCACCAGGAAAATTGGTTTTGGATCTTCAGGAGGTTCTCCAAAGATGACACCAAACCTGGGGTGGAAATTGGTCAAAACTGGGGTGAACAGTGGGTTTGGGTTCCCATGAGGTTCTCCAAAGGTGACGCCTCAAGAGGGGTCAAAATTGAGGTGAAAGGAGGTGGGTTTGGGTTCTCATGAGGTTCTCCAAAGGTGATGCCTCAAGAGGGGTCAAAGTTGGGGTGAAAGGAGGTGGATTTGGGTCTTCAGGAGGTTCTTCAAAGGTAATGCCTCAAGAAGGGTCAAAATAGAGGTGAAAGGAGGTGGGTTTGGAGGTTCTCCAAAGGAGACACCCCAAGAGAGGTCAAAGTGAGGTGAAAGGAGGTGGGTTTAGGTCTTCAGGAGGTTCTCCAAAGGTGACATTTCGAGAGGGGTCAAATTGGGGTGAAAGGAGGTGGGTTTGGGTTCTCATGAGGTTATCCAAAGGTGATGCCTCAACGGGTCAAAATTGGCATCAGGAAAACTGGTTTTGTGTCTTCAGGAGGTTCTCCAAAGATGACACCAAACTTGAGGTGGAAATTGGGGTGAGGGGAGGTAGTTTCACCTGGGAGATGCAATTTGAGGTGAAAGGAGGTGGTTTGGGATCATCATGAGGTTCATCAAAGGTGACATCTCCCCTTGGTGTAGAAAGGGTTGGAATTTAGGGTCAGGAGAGGTGGTTTTTGGTTGTCACAAGGTTCTCCAAAATTGATTTTGTGTTCTCCTAAGGTTTTCGAAGGTGACACCTCACCTTGGGGTTAAAAGGGATGAAACTGGGGTAAGAGGAGGCGGTTCTGGGTTCTCACAAGGCTCTCCAAATCTGGTTTTGGGTCCTCGTGACGTTCTCCAGAACTGAATTCTCACCCAGGGTTGTATTTTAGGGTCAGGGAAAGTGGTTTTGGGTCCTCCTGAGGTTCTCCAAATCTGGTTTTGGGTTCTCCTGAGGTTCTCCAACCTCACCTTGGGGTTAAAAGGGATGAAACTGGGATCAGAGGAGGTAGGTTTGGGTCCTCCTGAGGTTCTCCAGAAATGGTTTAGGACCCTCCTGAGATAATGCCTCACCCAGGGCTGTAATTTGTGGTCGGGCTGAGGTGGCCGTGGGGGTCCCTGGTGGCCGAAGGTGTCTCTGATATCCCCACAGGTGGGGCCAGCTGGGAGGAGCGCGACGCCCGCACCTACAACATCGAGGGCACGTCCTATGCGCTGCTGGCCCTGGTGCAGATGAAGAAGTCCGAGCTGGCCGGACCAGTGGTCCGGTGGCTGGCCCAGCAGAACTACTATGGAGAGACCTACGGCTCCACCCAGGTGGGACATGGGACAGCCCCGGCCATGCGCGGGGACATCCCTGGGACACCTGGTGGCGCTGGGGTTGACAGGGATGCGCGTTGTCATTTTGGGGACATCTTGGGTGGCACAGGAGCCAAAGGTCACTCAGAAGAGTTTGGGCGTGCTCCAGGTTATGTCTCCAAGCTCTGGTGACACGGGTGTCCCCTCAAGGTTACTCAGAAGATCTTGTGGGTTCTCCACCAGTGTCCCCAAGCCATGGTGACCCTGATGTCCCCTCAGGCCACGCAGGAGAACTTGTGGGTTCTCCATCACTGTCCCCAAACCCTGGTGACCCCAGTGTCCCCTCAGGCCACCCCGGAGCCCTTGTGGGATCTCCACCCAGTGTCCCCAAGCCCTAGTGACACCAGTGTCCCCTCAGGCCACCATCCTCGTGTTCCAAGCGCTGGCCCAGTACCAGGTGGCTGCGCAGGCCCAGGAGCAGCTGGAGCTGGACGTGTCGGTGCTGCTGCCACGCCGCGCCAGCCCTGTCAAGTACCGCATCGAGAACCGCAACGCGCTGGTGGCGCGCTCTGCCGAGGTACCTGTCCTTGTCATCTGTCCTTGTCACTGGCACCTGTCACCTGTCCCTGTCACCTGTCCCTGGCATTGTCACCTGACACTGTCACCTCTGGGTCTCCTCGTGGGATAATCCCATCCCATGACCATGGCCACCATTGTCCTTGTCCCTTCCATGTCCCCTCCTGTCACCTCTGTATCCTCTCCAGGCTTGGGATGCCCCAGGCTGGCCTTGTCCCCTCCCCTGCTGTGACCTGCAATGTCCTTGTCACCTCTCTGTCCTCCTGATCTCCGCGTCCCCTCCGTGTCCTTCAATGTCGCTGTCCCCTCTATCTCTGCAGTGCTGCCACCCCTTCTGTGTCCTGCCTGTCCCGTCCATGTCCCCACACGCCCCTGCACCTCTGCTTGTCCCTCCTGGGGACATCTCCTGTCCCTTCCCAATGTCACCTGTGGCTTCCCAATGTCCCCTGTCCCTCCTGGGGACATCCCTTGTTCCTTCCCAATGTCCCCTGTCCCCTTCCCCATGTCACCTGTCCCCTCCCAATGTCCCCTGTCCCTCGTGGGGACATCCCCTGTCCCTTCCCAATGTCCCCTCAGACCAAGGGCGGAGGGCGTGGGCAAGGGGACAACGACAGTGGTGACCATGTACCACGTCCTCAATGTCCCCAGTGTCCCCACTGTCCCCTCAGACGAAGCACAACGAGGACTTTACAGTCAAGGCGGAGGGCATGGGCAAGGGGACAATGACAGTGGTGACTGTGTATCACGCCAAGGTCCCTGAGAGGGAGGACAACTGTGACAAGTTCAACCTGACCGTGGATGTGCAGGAGGTCAACAAGGGTGGGTCCCCAACTGTCCCCTCCCTGTCCTCGCAATTTCGCCACCATCCCCTCCCCATGTCCCCTCTGTGAGTACCTCGTGTCACCTTCAATGACACCTCGGTGTCCCCACCCAGACAGGGAAGAGGAGGATATCATCAGGACAGTCAAGATCAACATCTGCACCAGGTGGGGACATTGGGGATGTTGGGGACACTGGGGACACTGGGGACATTGGAGACAGTGGGGTCACAGAGGAGAAGGGGAGGAAGGGACATGGGGGACAGGGAGGAAAATGGAGACATTGGGGACATTGGGGTCAGGGTGGGGACAGCAGGGACATTGGGGACAGTGGGGACAGGGAGAAGGGGAGGGAGGGACATTGGGGACAAGGAAGAAAATGGGGACATTGGGGACATCAGGGACAGGGGGACAGTGGAGACATCCAGGAAAATGGGGACACTGGGGACAGGAACAGCAGGGAAAGGATGGGAACGTTGGGGACATTGGGGACAGGATGGGGAATGGGATGGAGGGACACAGGGGACATTGGGCACACTGGGGACATTGGGGACACTGGGGATAACTGAGACAGAGAGGAGGTGTTGGGGACAGGGACACCGGGGAAAGGATGGGGACAGCAGGGACACTGGGGACAGTGGGGACACTGGGGACATCAGAGACAGGGAGAAGGGGCGGGAGGGACATTGGGAATAAGGAGGAAAATGGGGACATTGGGGACATTGGTGACAAGGAGTAAAATGGGGATATTGGGGACAGAGGGG
>JAWWEX010000108.1:2675483-2694453 GCA_035583215.1 Arremon brunneinucha
TGGGATGGGATGGGATGGGATGGGATGGGATGGGATGGGATGGGATGGGATGGGATGGGATGGGATGGGGCCAGGCCGGCTGCAGGCACAGGCCTTGCGGCCCAGCTCCGCCACTTACCGTCCTGCAGTGGCTGCAACTGCTCCAGCTCTGCAGGCTGCTGCACTGGGGAGGCTGCAGGGCCTTTGCTTTTTTTGCCCCAAAGCCCCTTGAACAGGCTGAGCACTTTGGCTGCCATCCCGCTGTCTGATCTCGAGGGCACCTTCCAGACAGATGCCTTAGTAAAGGTCCGAATCAACGAGTGCTGCAGTCGTGCCTTGCAGCACCTGCAACAGAGGAGCCTCAGGAAGGCTACAGGACAGCAAGTCCTTCACTCGCGGGCTCCTGCCACAATAACAGGAGACTTCTGGTGAACAATGGAGGTCACCAAGTCCCACGGCCTGGCCACAAGGCCACCGGCCGCAGGGATGGGAAATGCCTCGGAAAAGCTCCGAGTCACCGAATCCCGAGGTCTGGCCATGAGGCCAGCCGCAGGAGGAACGCCTCGGAAAAGCTCCGGGTCAGCAATGAACGAGCCAACTGTGCGGGGGCGCCTCACAGCACCGCTCTGTCCCGTCCAGTCCCGTTGCATGCACCGAGCACTGTGGCGTGGCCACGTCGCCGTCAGCCCCTATGTCAGCGCATGTCAGAGAGGGCTGCTCAGACACGCTGTCCCTTTCGGTCCCACGGTGACCCCGCTGCACCATGTCACAAAGGGACACTACTGCCACGTGCCCTGGGTCACCCCCTCCCCACTGGTTGGAAGGAGTCCATTGCCCCAAGTGTCTAACACAGCCAGGGACACGCTAAGCCCAGCCAAGTGCTCAGGGAAGGACTCTCCACGGTGCCAGGACAGCACAGCTCGCTGCCGGCCCTGGAGCAGAGCAGCTTCCAGCAAGCAAGAGGCAAACACATCTTGCCAAGAGTTCAAACACAGCAGAGAGGGAAGACAGCATGAATGTGTGCATAAAGGCCTTTGAATTCTCAGCTCTCTGAGAGGCATTTGGGGCTCTCAGCTGTGTGGGAATCTACAAAATCAGAGGGTTTTGGGAAAACTGAAAAAGGCAGACTTCAGAGACAGTAGAACTGTGATTAGAGCTAAGCAGCAGCCATGAGATAGGTCAGCAGAAAAATTATTTAAAAAGTAGAAAAGTGAGGAGAAAAAGAGCAATGGTTTGTGTAGTAATGCTTGTCTAGTATAACTTTCTAAGCTACAGATAAGTTTATCTAGCAAGATATTAGAAAGTTTGAAGCTTAATAATGGGGCTCTGTGCGTTGTGTTTTAAGGCTTACAAGCAGGTATTGTATTCAAAATAAGCAAGCATTGTTTTAACCAAAGGTACATGTGCTTATAGTGGTTGAATAGAACTACTGTCATTATGCTTTTGCTTTGTGTGATTGGTCAAAAAAGTTTTAAAGTAAGTTGTAACATTAAGTTCTTGGTCTGCTGCCTGGGATGTGAGCTAAGGGCATCTTCCCATTGTCATAACCATGTAGTGAGACTGATGCTGGAAAATAAAATAGCTCAAGGCACGTTCCACAGCAGTCCCATCCCGCTTGTGATTTGTACATATACGCCTGACTGGTGATAAATGCTGCTCCTCTGTGAGGAACTTTGTTAGACTAGGAGAATAAAAAAGAAGATCGTAGACAGTGCAATCGCTGGAGGTCCAAGTTGTTAATAAGAGGAATAGATCATCCTCTTCATTGTCTGTAGCTGATATCCTTGTAAGTAGTAAGTAGCAACTTTAGGGGCTCCTGGGCAATGAGATCGGAAATCATTTATCTAAAACAGAGTAGGATGTTTTATTACCAGCTTAAAACAATTTTACAAGATAAAAGAGATTCAGCAATCTCAAAACATGAACTGAAAAAACTTATTAATCTAGGTAAAAGCAAATACTCAAAATATAGACTTGAAGTCTACTTTTACCTTTTATTTTTAGGACTAGATAAACTAGAAAATTTATAATCTAGTCTCTCTCAAAAAGGAAGATACTTTGTTGAAACTAATGCCTGTCTCCAGAATTTTAATGGAGAGTTTTAAACAGAATGATCGTAGTAGAAACTTTCTCAACCACCAAAACAAAACACCTAGTTCTGAGACTTTAATTTGGAGTAGTGCTAAGCCTTCGTCCTCTTCTGGGTGGATCTCAAGTTTTGTTTGGAGTTCCTTCTCTTTTCCTAGCGTGTCCAGAGTTTCTCCAAGCAGTGTAGACAACACCCCAATCCCCAAGAAGGGAGAATCAGATCAGCTTCCAACTTCAGTCATGTCCTCTGTTTCTTCCAAAACTCCCTACATCAATGTTGCTACAACTAAAGATCCTCCCATTCCTCCACAGAATTATCCACCCCCAGATTTCCCAAGAAAGTGTTTGAGATTTT
Organism: Arremon brunneinucha; assembly: GCA_035583215.1. Lineage (NCBI taxonomy): Eukaryota > Metazoa > Chordata > Aves > Passeriformes > Passerellidae > Arremon > Arremon brunneinucha. Next base: position 2,677,906 of record JAWWEX010000108.1, read on the forward strand.
TGTTGTGTTCCAAGAATTTGGGGGGTCAAGGGTTGTGTTCTAGGCACGTTAAGAATCAAACAAGTCCGAGAGATGAGAGTTTAAGGAACTTTACAAAACAAGAGCTACTGTTTCTGTACCCCGTTCCTCTTCCAAACAAGTTGCGACCAGATCTTGTTCTGAAGTTGTACGGGGGGGTCTGCCATAAAACCTCCAAATCCACTCTACCTACTTGAGGAGCTGTGAGAGTTACCTCTGCCACAGTTTCTTCTTCCCAAGAAGTCACCCCCTCAAATCAGTCTGAAGCGAGCAGATTGCTTTGCAGTTCTAGGAATTCTTTTCGTATAGATTGCTCCCCCAAGCCTCTTCCAAAGTTTTTGCCACTTTTAATTCCCTAACCTCCAGGGAGGTTACAAGTAGTAAGGGGGCTTTAGATTTAGCTCTGCCTGCAGAAGAGCAGGTAAGGGAGAAGACAAAAGCGGCAGGCGGCCACCAAGAGCTGAGCAAGACCAAGATAGCTCTGACCAGAGAGCTAGATGGAGAAAGCTCAAGAAAGTTTCTGTAGAGACACAGACAGATCATTTAGAAGCCTTGAAGCCTGTCTCATTCTCTGCTAGGGAAGAAAACAACATGTTGAGATCACAGCTTAGAGCAAAGTGTTTTCCATCTGTATCCCACGGTGTAGAACCTGTAACAATCCATTGAAAAGTATCACAAATAGAAATTCAAGATCTACAGCTCAAAAGTAGCCCAATTTGTATGATTCTAATAAAACCCAATTTAGTGAATTGAGAAGTGATTTATGAAGCTCCAGCTTTCTTCCTGTAACCAATACAACACATTCCTCAGCCACTATCTCCAGTGGGGGGGAGGTTATTAAGGATGTAGAGCTCTCCTCCTCTACCCTTCCTAACCAGACTTCCAAAAAAGTTTGTTGCTGCCGCAACACTTCTGCCAAGAAGAACTCAAAGCTTCTTAGCAAGGTTCCTAGGACAGTTAATAGCTGTAACAACACTACCTGTTCTTCTGTATGAGATACAAGAGTGATGAGAGGGAAAAAAACCCCACAATCTAAATCATAAGTAAACCTTCCATTACAACTACCTAATTAGTCTAATATTCATCAAAAATTTTAAAAATATTTAAATTCAAAAAACAAACTACTTACCTTACCTGTAAGATATGGTTGTAATGATGTAAATCCACGATATGAAACTCTTCCTTACCATAATATAAAAGAACTCTGTTATGTTTTAAAAGAAAGTAAGGTCTCTTCTCCTTATTTTAATAAAGTGTTGAAAAGTACATTTAATTCTTATGACTTAGTCCCTACTAATTGTCAAAATTCCAGATTCCCTGACTTTAACCCATTCACAATATCTTTTATAAAAATTGCAATAAAAAAATCTTAATAAATTAGTTAAAAGATATGAAAATACTCCTTATAAGTATATAGATATTACCCAACTAACAAGTGATCCACCTTTCCATAAACCAGAAAATCAGGCAGTAGAATTGCCTCGATCTATACTAACAGATATTAAAGATGCTGCTAGAAAAGCTTTATTTTCAGTTAAACCAACTAGTATCCATGTAAATACTTATACTACTATCAGACAAGGTAAAATAAAATCCTTTGGTTCTTTCCTAGATAGATTAACCCAAGCAGTCAAAAGAAATGTCCAGATGAACAAGCTCATTCCTATATTATTCAAAACCTTGCTTTTCTAAATGCTAATAAAGAATGTACAAAGAATATTTTTAATTTTACCTGATCAGGCTCCAACTGTAACACAGATGCTAACAGCTTACATAAACTCCCATCTCCACAACATCTTGCTAATGGGAAAATCAATGCTTTTAGAAAGCAGATTGCAGAATCTAAAAAAAAGTTAAGAAGAACATTAGGAAATAATTTAGCAAGAACTTTAGGAGAAAATTTAGGACAACAAAGATAAAAAAATAAAAAGGCCCTAAAAGCACAAACAAAATTTTTTTAAAAATCTGTTAGTTCTGTACAGTTAGACTAATAAAAAAGCTTGTTGCTTTGATTGTAGTAAGTCAAGACACATTAAAAATATTGCCCTAACGAAAACAATCCAAACTAAACAACTTTCTATTTGCCCTCAATGTCAAAAATAGAAGCATCTTGCTAAGCACTGTCACTCTCACTTTAATATTGATAGCAAATCTTTGTCATTAAACTCAAAAAAGAGCCTGGATTACCACTGCTCGTCAACACAAGTAGTGGTACTTCCTTACAGTCAATTACCTAATCAAATAGTATTATTATAGTATTATCATTAGTCATTTAGTCATCAAATAGTATTAGTACCTCAGTCATTTATTCCTCAATCAACCATTCCTCAAATAGTCCCAACTCAATACCTTCATGTACAAAGTTTGAATTAGCCTCCTCAAAATTAATACACCTTTTAAATAAGTTTTGTTATAAATGCATGCCTACCAAAATTATAAATTTTTTTCAACAAAACCAAGATTTTTTTATTCTAAGCAAAACCAACAACAAAATTCTTAGACTTGCAATCCTTCCCGCTGTGGTTTCAGTAAATTGTAACAAAGAGCTAGTAATTTTAGCTGGTAATTAATAGGAATATTAAAAAGAACTAGTAATTAATAGGAATATTAATTAAATATTCCTATAGTAATTCCACCAAAAACACCTATAGCTATTACATTTCTTTTACCCATGAATACACCCAAGCAAAACAACTGTCCAAAGAATTAAATTGTCTGTGCCATTTAGAATCTCAAGTCCTAAAATCTTTTAAGTACAATGTTTACACAAAGAACCAAAGTTGACTTACAACCTAACTCATCATAGTAGAACAATTTACATTACAAGCACACCAAATACTAGCGCAAATATCACTGTAATCTCTCACATGTTTTAGCCCAGTGATTAAGATCTAGTAGCTCCTGCAAGTTCCCTCACAAAGATTAGAGGCACTACTCTGTGTTTACGAAGTACATCCATAATTAACAAGTCCTAAAAGAAAGGCAGCAGCAGTGCATCCTTTTGTTGGTCAGAATCCTCTCACCGTCTAGAAGAGAGACGTCCTGTCCCAATGGAGAACAAAACTAGAAGTACGCCTGTGATAAAAATCACGTCAAAACTGAACTAGAAAACTAATCATCCTATATAAATTGATCAATAACCTTTAAAAAAATCCTTAAAAGATTAATAAAAGAACAATTACAGCAAAGTCACATCACCCCCACAAATAATCCCTAAAATTCAGCAATATTCATCACCTATAAAAAGACATCAGACTCCTAGAATTTACTTCATGTCCTGAAAAAGATCAATAAAGTGATTAAAGACATAAGACCTCTTCAACCTAAACTCCCTTCGTTATCAAGAAACCCAAAACACCAGCCTCTCATTATCATTAATTTAAAAGACTGTTTTTTCCACATCCCCCTTCATCCTAATAATACTCCAAAATTTACCTTTTCAGATCCCATCATCAATCAAAGAGAACCCATACAGAGATATCACTAAAAATCATTGACCCAAAGAATGAGGAATTCACCTATAATTTATCAATATTTTGTTACACAAACTTTATCTCCAGTCCAACAAAAGTATCCAAGATCCATGATTTTACACTACATAGATAATTTGCTCATCACAGCTCCATCACAAACAAAAATAAAACAAACTGGTGCTAGTGTTGTTACTAAAATCCAAAATACTAACCTTCAAATTTCTATAACCAAAATTCAAAAAGTTCCACCCTAAAAGTATCTAAAACAGAAGATAACTGAAAAACCAATTACACCACAAATGATACAGCTCCAAACCAGTGTCAACAACCTACAAAATTTACAACTTCTAAGAAAAATCAATTGAGTCAAACCTGTTTTAAAAATTACCAACGGTGAGCTAAATCCATTTTTCAATTTATTAAGAAGAAACTGCAACATCAACTCTCCTAAAACTCTAACATCTAACGCTCATACAGCCCTTAACAAAGTCATAAAAGCTCTCCAAAGACAACAAACTCATCACTATATTCCAAAAAAGCCTTCAGTTTTTACAATTTTAAGAGAAAAAATACATCTTTATAGTCTCATTTTTCAGTAAAACTCTTCTAAGAAAAATCCTTGGTTGATAATAGGTTTTTCTTCCTTACAAGTTTCCAAAGACTATTTTTACAGTTTTAAAGATGATTACCCAAATTATAATTAAAGCCAAAACAAACAGTTTATTAAGTTTAACAAGTCAAAAATTTCCAGTTATCTATTTACCGTTTTAAAAATATTATCTTAATTAAACAATACAAAATTCTAATGATTTGTAGTATACATTGTTGAACTTCCCACGTGTTTGTTCTATTCATTACCCAACTCGCAAATTATTACAAACAAAATTAAGCTTTAGAGAGAAACCTATGTTAAGTAAAGAACCTTTAAACGCAAGAACTCTCTTCACTAATAAATCTAGCAAAAGTCACAAATCTGTCATCACTTGGTTAAACTAAAGAACTAATGTTTAAGAGTCAGATATTCAAATATAGTCAGATATTCAAATAGTAAAAAGATCTCCTCAAATTGTTGAACTTACTACTATAGTTCAAACTTTTCAGCTCTTTTCACAACCTTTTAATTTAATCACAAATTCTACTTATGTTGCTCATGTGGTTAAAAGATTAAAAAGATCAATTTTAAAAATGTTACTAATAACAGTTTATATCATTAGCTTTCATACCTTTATGTAACTTTACAATATAGAATTAATCCATATTTTGTTTCTCACATTAAGGCTCATTCTTTGCTTCCTAGATCTTTAGTAGGAAAACCGTGAGAGCAAACAAACTAACAATAGTTATTTCAGACACTTTACCAAACATTTTTAAACAAGCAAAACTAAGTCATGCCTTTTTCCCCCAAAATGCACAAGCACTTGTATGAATGTTTCAAATTTCCAAAAGTCACGCTAAAGCTATTATCAGTACTTACCTGTCAGCTTATACAGCCTCCTGTTTCTACAAGAGCCATCAACCCTCAAAGCTTACAAAACCTGCAGTTGTGACAAACAAATACCACTAAATACCATTCTTTCAATAAATTTTAAAATATTACTGTTTCAGTAAACACATTCTCTAGTAAAATTTTTACTTCACTTCACACACGCGAAACAAGTAATCATACCTATCACCATTTTTTACAAACTTTTGCATCATTAAGTTTACCCCAAAAAGTAAAAACCAACAATAGTCCCACATATATACCTCAAAAATTAACCACATTTTTAAAAAAATAGGGTGTTCTTCACATCTTTAGTATTCCTTGCTCTCCCACAAGTCAAACAATTATTAAAAAAAAAATCAAATATTAAAACACATTCTTAATCAAGAGAAGAGGGGAGTAAAGGTCACACCACAAATAAAGTTAAACAAAGATTTATATGTTTTTAATTTTTAAACAACTCTGTTGCAAAACCCAATCCACAAATTTTTAAACATTTTTCAAATAACGCACCAGCAAAACTCAAAAATAAAAATTTTATTTTTGTTTTAATTAAACACCCTGTTTTAATTAAAAATCCTAAAACCAAACAAATTAAAAGTCCTTTCCAATTAATCACTTAAAGCAAAAGGTATACTTCTGTCTCTGCAAGTACAAAAATTGAGTTCCAACCAAAACCGTCAAACCATATTACACCCCAAAACACGTTAACAAGTTCAAAACCATGAAAACAAGTACACAAATGTGAACCAAACCAAAAGATCACAAGCCACACCTAATGTTCCTTATTCGTCAGTAAAACCTACAAATGCTAATTTTATGCTATTTAAAAATGTGTCAATTATTAGTTCCATAGAGCTAATTTTTGGCAAAAGCATAATTTTTATTTTGTTATGTTAAAAATATTAGACTTTTGTCGGAACTCAGTGCATCCCTCTGGGTGTCCAGAGTTGCTGGGCCCCCTGCTGGGGGGCTTGGAGACCCTGGCACGCAGCCCAGAACACCTGTGGGTTTGATTATGAGCCATGGAGCAAATTACCAGCTTTGTATGAGGACCTGAAAGTCACAGAAGTTTAAATAATGTAATAATAAAATTATCACCGGGTGAAAAGGTAGATTTTGGGATTTTTAGAATAGGGGTTTTGGGGACAAGATGGAGGGACTTGTGCATGTCCAGTCCTTCTTCTTCTTCTTCTCTGCCTCCATCTTCTCCTGTGATGCTGGCACTTCGGGATTGGTTTAGAATTAGAAGTGCACTGTCTAACATAGGTGACAGGTATTGGAAAGTAATTGTAAATATGTTATACATAGTTTGTAATATAAAAATACAACACTGCCCCAAGGGCGGTCAGAGTGCCGCTGGCTGCCCTGCTGAGCAGACCTCGGCTGGGCAGCAGAAAATTTTTGTAGACAAGATATAATAAACAACGTTGAGACTGAAAACTGAAGAAGTCCAGCTCGTTCGTTGAACGTGCGGGCCGAAACAGAGACTTTTCACAAATCTCAGGGCTGCAATTAGAGAAACTTTCAAAAGTAAAATTTAATTTAAAGTCAAAACCAAAGTTTTAAAATTACTATATATAGAAAGATTTTTTACCAAAAATTAACTCACAAAAAACCCCACCAAAATCAAATAATATACTAGTGTTAGTTAGTTTTAATTGCTTCTTATAATACAAACAGTTTCATACCTTAAAATACTACAAAAAGTTTCAACAAGTTTATTTTTACCCCCAACTAATTTCAACAATAAAATTAAAACAATTAAATCAAGTTGGCTAAGCAAACAAACTAATACAACATCCACTACAAACAGTGATATGTTAACAAATGTTAATTGTGTTAAACATACTACCCTTCAAAATAAAGCAACAGTTAGTTTTCCTTTACTAACACATAAACACAGTTGTAAAGGATTTAAAAGACTGCATTGTATATACGTATCTAATAATTTTAAATCCATCCAAAAAAACATACAAAAGCTAAAAGATTTAACAACTCAAATTAAAAAAAATAATAAGTCATAATTAGATAATTCATTCCAAAAAATAGAAATTTGCATCTTAACTAAACAAACTTTATAAAATAAGTCTATATGTGTTAAGTATTTTAATAGTCATATTAGTAGTAACACCTTACACACTACAGTGTGCAACAAATAATAAACAAAACGATCAAAAAAGTTTTTATCATACAAAAGAAAAAAAATTTCACAAAGAGTTCTCAAAATCTTACAAAAATAGTAAAAGTATAAACATAGAAAAAAGTTCTAAATTAAAATCTTCAAACCAACAAAACTTTTTCAAACAATAACTTATAACTGGTTTCAAACATAGCTTATTCCCTTTAACTAAACTTTCACAACATTAAAACTTCTATATTATAATCTAACAATACTTAATGCAAAATAAAATACTTTAGGTAAGTAATAAACAAATATATTATAGTAAAACTACAAAACACAAAGTAGTTTATACACAACACAATTATAAAAGTTTCTTTTAAAGTAAACCGTAAAAGAGAATTGTAAAAATCCATAAAATCAAAAAGTTTTTAAAAGGCTACAAAAAACAAATCATAAAACCAAAAAACCTATAATCAAAGATAAACAGTAACCATAAGATTAATCAACAAAAAAAAATTATGTAAAAAAAAGACAAATAAAGACAAATAAAACAATAGTCTCTATATTAACACTTAAATAACTCCCTACGCTACAAAAAATCTAACAAAATATTAAGAAGTTCTAAGCTTAATAATAAAGCTCTATACATTGTATTTTAAAACTTACAAGGGAGTATTGTATCCAAAATAAACAAACCTTTTTTTTTACCAAAAATATGTACACTTATAGTAGGTAGAACTACTGACAATATACTTTTACTTTGTGTAATTAGTCAAAAAACTTTTAAAGTAAATTGTAACATTAAGTTCTTAGTCTGCTACCTAAGATATAAACTAATAGCATCTTCCCATTATCATGAACATATAATAAAACTAATACTAAAAAATAAGACAACTCCAAACATGTTCCTAACAATCCCATCCCATTCACAATTTATACATAACTCCCAACTAACAATAGGTGGAAGCCACCACTGGACAGCTGAAGACTCACCCTGTGCTTCACACCACTGCCTGGAACACCATCCTGGGCCTGGAAAAGCAAATCCTGTGGAGACATGGCACCCCTGAGAGAATCGACTCGGACAATGGGAGCCATTTCAAAAACGGCCTGACAAACACCTGGGGCAGACAAATGGTATTGAATGGATAGATCATATCCCTTATCATGCACCAGCTGCTGGGAAAGTTAAACGGTGCAATGGACTACCTAAGACTTCCCTGAAGACTTCCCCTACTTGGCAGGGGAATTTTTAGAAACTGGGAAAGGAACTTAGCAAAAGTCACCTGGATGATCAACACCTGAGGGTCCATCAATCGAGCTGGTCCTGCCCAGTCTGAACCCCTGCACACAGTGGACGGAGATTAAGTCCCTGTGGTACACATGAAAGGTATTTTAGGAAAGACTGTTTGGATTCATCCCACCTCAGGCAAGGACAAACTCATCTGTGGGATTGTTTTTGTTCAAGGACCTGGTTACACTTGGTGGGTAATGCACAAAGATGGAGAAGCCCATTATGTACCACAGGAAAATCTAGTTTTAAGTGAGAGCTGTGTGTAAGATTTCATTGTGATGCAGATGGAAGTAGAATAAGGGGTGGAAAATGTCTTAGGTTGGAAATGGGTGTGTGTATTCTATTCCTATCAGTTAGAGGTGGGGCAATTATTGCCTGTTAATTGGGCAGTTTTCTTTATTTCTTCCACAACTAATCCTCCCTCCATGGAGATATCTTCTGTTAATGGACCATTGAATCCCACTGCATGACTGATAAAAATGACATCATTCCATTGTGAGAAGCTCTGCCCAGAGGGAGGAAACAAGCATTCCTACCTGGATATAATCAGAGATTTGGAAGTCCGCAGCCAACCTTTCCCACTGGATTCCCAGAGGAGCAGCTTTTTTCTCTAATGGATTCTTAAAGGAAGACCAGGCCCATCTACAACACTACTGGATCTTCAGAGGAAAAGTACAGCCTTCAACAGGATCATTGCTCAACAGAACCACATCTGTCACTCCAGGAGGGCTGCAGCCACCATTTAATCAGACTGCTGACAACACCCTGACCAACAAGGTGCCAGGTTGGATTCTGACTCTGTCTGGTTTTTTTTCTGTTTGTACTATTGCATTTGTATTTTTAATTTTCCTAGGAAATAACTTTTTATTCCTTTTCCCATATCTTTCCCTGAGAGCCTCTTAATTTCAAAATCATAATAATTCAGAGGAAAGAAGTTTACATTTTCCATTTCCCATTAGCAGACACCTATCTTTTCAAGCCAAGACATGGATTCATCGAGGGCAGTGTGGAGCTTTCCTGTTCTGAGGAGGCTGTAATCTGACACTAAGGCTCCTCCCATGGACACCTGATAAAACCCCCACCGTGGGTCTGCTTTGTTCTTTTTTCTCTCTGCTCTCGGCTCTCTGGGGCTCTGCTCGGGCTCCCAGGCCTCCGCCTCCTGCCCCCACTCCCACGGCACGGGATGGGGGGGGGAAATAAAATGGACTCCTGTGCTAAACAACGACGGAGTTTGTCTTGTCTGTTTCTCCTGCTGTCGGCTGTGGCCTCCCTGGACACGATCTCATCATTGTAGCTGCACGCTGCTACAGGGCAGCTCAAAGGGGAATTTCTGTGGAAGCTGCAGAACCTCTGCCAGAAGTGGAATTCCCAATGTTTTACCCACTGTCCGAAAGCAACACCCAAACCCGGCTCTTCCCACCTAAACCTGGGTTTTCCCACCTGAACCCTTCTCTTCCCACCTAAACCAGTCTCTTCCCACCTAAACCAGTCTCTTCCCATCTAAATCCAACTTTTCCTACCTAAACCCGACTTTTCCCACCTAAACCCAGCTTTTCCCATCACCAGCTCTGGGAAATTGCACATGCCAAGGACCTGAAATACCAGACACGGCACCAAAGCAGAGACACAAAACTTCCTGCAGAGTCCATGCCCAAAATCCTGCAGCTGCTTTGGCTGTTCCCAGCCTGGAGAACACCCTGAGATCACCTGGAGCACAGAGATGGAGGACAAGAACACCACGAGCCCCTCAGTGTTGCGTTGTGATTTCAGGGTTTATCTCAGAACCTCGGGTCCCTCCCCCGATAATTCCCTGCCAGGTGTGTCAGTCACCTCTCCTTCCCCCTCTCTTGCCCCCTCCCTGCACTGTCTGTCAATCCTGGAATTCCCGGAGGGCGTCGAGTGAGTGGCAGATCCAAAGGATGCCCTCTACCCCTGGGCATTGGGCCATCCAGGTGTCCTTTGTCCCTTGAGACCTCCCCTCCTGTACCTGGTTAGTGGGATCCCTACCCCTTCCCTGCCCTTCTCCCTGGGGTTAAAATGAACAGCAACCACGGGCTCAGGGAGTTCTGTTGGAGCTGTTGCTGGATTCAGTGGGCCAGAATAAAGCTCTGGATCCAAACCCTCCATCAGAACTGGCTCCTTTCCTTCACCATCACCTTAAAGCTTCTCTAGCAGAAGTAAACTGAGGAGCAGATCCTGTTATGGTGGGAAGCTCCATCCCCCCACCACCAGAGCTCCTGCATGCCTGGACTTGTCTCCACGTGCCCAGCTGCAGCACCTAGCCAGCCAAAAGTGTCTGTGGGGTGAAACACCACACACCCAGCCAGCCAAAAGTGTCTCTGGGGTGAAAAAGCCAAAAGAGTCTCCGGGGTGACCCCTGTGATGTCCTCATGTCCCCTGTGGTGTCCCCATGTCCTTTATGACGTCCCCATGTCCCTTATGGTGTCCCCATGTTCCCTACCATGTCCCCATGACCTCTGTGGTGTCCCCATGTCCCTTATGATGTCCCCATGACCTCTGTGGTGTCCACATGACCTCTATGATGTCCCCATGTCCTCTGTGGTGTCCCCACATCCCCTATGATGTCCCCATGTCCTCTATGGTGTCCCCATGTCCCTTACCATATCCCCATGACCCTTCTGAAGTCCCCATATCCCCTCTGATGTCCCCATGTCCTCTCTGATGTCCCCACTCCCCCCCACATGTCCCCCCTTCAAGGACACCAAAGCCAATTGCTGAGAAATTACTTTTTTAACCAAAAAAACCCAAAAAACCATGAGGGGACAAAAAGCAACAGGAGAAGAGCGGTGATACCCCAGCACTGGGTGCCACCGGCGGGTTGGTGATACCCCAGGGTGGTGGCACTCCAGGGTGGTGGCATCTCGGGGACTCAGCTGGGACAGCCGAAGAACGTCATGGACTCAGAGAACTCGACGAAGTCCTGGCAGCGCCGCTGGAGCAACGCGTCCTGGCATGCGGCCTCCGAGGGCCACTCCTCCAGCCAGGTGTCCTTCCCGATCAGGTATCTGTACCTGGGGACACAGGGGACAGCTGGGGACACGGGGAGAGACAGGGGGACATGGAGACAGACAGGGGGACATGGGGACAGTGGGGACAGTGGGGATATAGGGGGGGCCTCTGAGGGCCACTCCTCCAGCCAGGTGTCCTTCCTGATCAGGTACCTGTACCTGGGGACACGGGATCAGCTGGGGATGTGGGGACAGACAGGAGGACATCGGGACAGTGGCGATAATGGGGATAATGGGGACATGGGGGAAATGGAGATTTATGGGTAATGGAGATATAGAGACAATGGGTACAATAGGGACAATGGGGACAGTGGAGATAATGGGGGCAATGGGGACACATGGGGATATAGGGGGCAATGGGGAAACAGGAGACAGCTGGGGACATGGGGACAGCCAGGGGGACATGGGGATATATGGGGATATAGGGGACAATTGAGACAATGGGGATATAGAGACAGTGGAGACAATGGGGACATGGGGACAGTGGGGACATAGGGGACAGTGGGGACAGTGGGGATATAGAGGTGGTCTCCGAGGGCCACTCCTCCAGCCAGGTGTCCTTCCCGATCAGGTACTTGTACCTGGGGACACAGGGGACAGCTGGGGACATGGGACAGCTGGGGACACGGGGACAGCTGGGGACACGGGGACAGTCAGGGGGACATGGGGACAGCTGTAGGGACAGACATGGGGACAGTGGGGACAATGGGGATAGAGAGGCAATGGGGACAGTGGGGACAATGGGGCAATAGGGACATCTGGAATTCAGGGGACAATGGGGACAATAGGGAAAATGGGGATTTAGGGGCAATAGGGCCAATGGGGCCAGTGGGGACAATGGGGACCCAGGGGACACAGGGGACAGTGGGGACCATGTCCTACTGTCTGCCGCTGGCCCAGAGGTCGCTGGCCTGTCCCCAGACCAGGTAGTCCTCTCCTCTCTGCAGCCTCAGGGTCTCCCTGCACTGCTGGTGGCTCACAAAGGTCCTGTTGCTGCCGGCCGGGTCCTCGTCTGTGCCTGTCACAGTGTCACCATGTCACCGTGTCACCGTGTCACCATGGTACCATGCCACCATGGCACCGTGGCACCATGTCACCATGGCACTGTGTCACCGTGGCCTTGTCCACTCTATGGTGGCCTTGTGTGCCCCTGAGGTGACCACGTCACCTTGTTGAGGGGACCTTGTCCTCCTTCCATGTGCACCCATGACGGCTATGTCCCCCCATGATGGCCTTGTCCCCCCTGTGGTGGCCTTGTCCTCCCCGAGGTGGCCGTACCCATCTTGATGACCGACAGGACCTCCATGATGTAATTGTCGTAGGTCGGGGTCTCTTCCTGTGCCACCACCCTCACCTTGTACACTGCCAGGGGACACATTGGGGATAATGGGGACAGTCACCCCTGCCAGGGTGGCCCTTCTGTGTCCCCTGTCCCCACCGTATCCCTCCCTGCCCCCGCCATGTCCCCAATGTCCCTAACGCCACCTGCCATGACCCCATATCACTCCATGTCCCCATTGTCCCCAATGGCCTCAATGTCCCCAATGCCCCAATGTCCCAAATGCCCCAATGTCCCCATTGTCCCCAAGGTCCCCATTGTCCCCAAGGTCCCCAATGTTCCCGTTGCCCCCCAATATCCACATTGTCCCCAACATCTCTGATGTCCCCAATGCTCTCAGTGTCCCCAACGTCCCTGATGTCCCCAATGTCTCCATTGCCCCCAATGCCCCATTGTCCCCAATGTCCCCAATGCCCCATTGTCCCCATTGCCTCCATTGTCCCCAATGTCCCCATTGTCCCCAACGTCCCTGAGGTCCCCATTGCTCCCAATGTCCCTGATGTGCCTGATGTCCCCAATTCCTCCAATTCCCCAATGTCCCCCAATGTCTCCCCCAAAGTCCCAGATGTTGCCATTGTCCCCAATGTCCCCAATGTCCCAAATGCCCTCAATGTCCCCAATGTCCCCAGTGTCCCCATTTCCCACCGAAGTCCACCCCAGGCTCGCAGGCGCGCTCGATGCGTTGGTTGACGGTGATGTCCCCAGGCTCCTCCTGATGCTTGAAGCAGCTCTCTGTGGGGACATTGTGGGGACATCATGGGGCCATCACGGGGACATCATGGGGATATCGCAGGGACATTGTGGGGACATCACGGGGACATCATGGAGACATCATGAGGGTATCACAGGGACATCATGGGAACATCATGGGGACATCACGGGGACATCACGGGGACACAGCCATGACAAGGTCAACCCTGGCAGGGACATGTCCCCATCAGAGTCATGACATATGACATCTCATCAATGATGTGTCCCAGCCAGGGTCATGACGTGTCCCACCACAGCAGGAACGTGTCCCCATCATGGCCGTGATGTGTCCCATCACATCAACGTGTCCCATCATGGCCAGGGTATATCCCCACCATGGTGACATGTGACATTTCATTATTGATGTGTCCCACCATGACCATGACATGTCCTTACCATGTCCATGATGTGTCCTACCATGTCCATGTAGTGTCCCATCACATCAACATGTCCCACCATGACATGTCCCCATCATGGTGACATGTGACATCTCATCATTAATGTGTCCCACCATGGCCATGACATGTCCTTACCATGCCCATGACGTGTCCCCATCAGGACCATGAAGTGTCCCATCACATCAGTGTGTCCCACCATGACCAGGACATGTCTCCACCATGGCCATGACAGGTTCCCATCATGGTGACATGTGACATCTCATCATTGATGTGTCCCACCATGTCCATGATGTGTCCCACCCTGGCCATGAAGTGTCTCATCACATCAACATGTCCCACCATGGCCAGGACATGTCCCCATCATGGTCATGATGTGTCCCACCCTGTCCCCATGTCCCTGTGTCCGCGTGTCCCCATGTCACCTTCAGCGCAGCGACAAACGTCCCCCTGGCAGATCTTGTTCAGTTTCCCTCCCTCCTTGTCCGGGTGGTAGAACCGGGTGCAGCGATCATCTGCAGGGACACGGGGACATCAGGGGACAGTGGGGGACAGCAGGGACAGCAGGGGACAGCAGGGGACAGTGGGGACAGCAGATGAGACAGCAGGGGACATCAGCCAGGGAGACACAAGGAGATCGGGACACAGGTGACAGAGGTGACCCAGGTCACCTGGGTGGCACTAGGGACAGGGACAGGGATGGGGTGAGGACGGGGAGGGGACAGGGGACAGAGGAGTGGGACAGGGGACAGGGGACAGGGACAGGGACAAGGATGGAGACAGGGACGAGGATAGGGGACAGGGATGGGGACAGAGGGGACAGTGACAGTGACAGTGGTGACAGAGGGGACAGTGACAGGGACAATGACAGAGGGGACAATGACAATGACAGTGACAATGACAGTGACAGGGACACACTGATGCTGTAGTAGCTGTAGACAGTGACACAGTGACAATGACAATGACAGTGACAGTGACACAGTGACAGTGACAGTGACAGTGACAATGACACACCAATGCTGTAGTAGCTGTAGACGCTGACGGCCGCCGGCTGGATCAGCCCCACCTGGAACCTCTGGTGGGCCTTGAAGGTGAAACACTCCTGGGCCCTGTGTGACACGTGGGGACAGCGCGGGGACAGGGACCGGGTTGGGGGACAGGGACAGGGGACAGGGACAGGGATGGGGAGAGGGATGGGGACAGGGACAGGGGACAGGGATGGGGACAGGGACAGGGATGGGGACAGGGATAGGGACAGAGGACAGCATGAGGACAAGGACAGCACGGGGACAGGGACAGCACGGGAACAGGGACAGCATGGGGACGGGGACAGGGGACAGGGATGGGGACAGGGAACAGGGACAGAGGACATGGGGGTGGCACTCAGACAGGCTGTGAGTCACCTCCACAACACACTCGGTCCTGTCCCCAGCCATGTCCCCGTGCTGTCCCCACCCATCCCTGTCCTTGTCACCACCTTGAGACTGTTGCTGTCACCATCCTTGTCCCCAGCTGTGTCCCTGTCACAGCCCTGTCCCCTTCCTGTCCCTGCTCATGTCCCCAACTCCATCCTGATCCCTGTTCCTGTCCTGTCCCTGTCCCCATTCCTGTCCTCTCACATTCCTGTCCCATCTTGTCCCCATGTCCCTCCTGTCCCCAGTGTCCCCTGTGTCCCCACCTTCATCATCACAACTGTCACCCTCCTGTCCTTGCTTATGTCCCCAAATCCACCTTGGTCCCTGTCCCATCTTGTCCCCACCTCTGTCCCACCTTCTCCCTGTCCCTGTCCCTGTACCATCCTGCCTTTGTCCCATCTTGTCTCTGCCATCACCCCAGTCCTGTCCCCACCCCCGTGGCCCCAGTGTCCCCAGTGTCCCCACCTTGTCCAGGTAAATGACGACATTGCTCCGCTCTTTGTCCTGGTCCAGCTCAAACTTGGAGATGTACCTGTCCACGCCCTCGGACAGCTGGGGACAGCGGGGACACAGTGACATTGGGGGCAGTGGGGACAGTGTGACACCGGGAACAATGGGGACAGAGTGACATCAGGGACAGAGTGACATCGGGCATGGAGGACAATGGGGACAGCGTGACACTTGGGACAGTGTGACACTGAGTGTCCCCATGTCGTGTCCCCCCCCGCTCCCCGGCGCCCCAATGTCCCCTGCTGTCCCCCTGTCCCCTGCTGTCCCCATGTCCCCCTGTTGTCCCCATGTCCCTGTGGTGTCCCCATGTCCCCGCAGTGTCCCCATGTCCCCCTGGTGTCCCCACAGTGTTCCCATGTCCCCACACTGACCCTCCTGAGGTCTTGTACGTCCGGTGTGAATCCCGTGAGCATGGACACGTCCAGGATGGACATGGTGGCATCCACGGTGTCCAGGTACCTGTGGGGACACAGCTGAGGCCACCCCGCCTGTCCCCACCCCTGCAGTGTCCCCAGCGTCCCCTCCCTGATGTCCCCAACACCCCCATGGGACAAGGTGAGGGCTTTTTGTCCCCAGTGTCCCCCATCCTTGTCCCTAGTGTCCCCAATGTCCCCAGTGTCCCTTCATCCCACTCCCCATCCTGTCCTCACTGTCCCCAATGTCCCCATCCTTTCCCTGATATCCCTGCCCCCAATGTCCCCTCCATCTCCCCAATGT
>JAWWEX010000108.1:2702468-2713095 GCA_035583215.1 Arremon brunneinucha
GGTGAGTGCCGGGGGGGGCCCGGCGGGGCGGGCGGGTCCGGAGCGGGGCGAGGGCTCACGGAGAGCGCGGAGGAGGCGCTGACACCCCCCAGACCCCCTCGTACCGGCCCCGTCCCGGGTGCTGAAAGGCGGAACGGGGACAGGGGGACACGGGGACAGCGGGGACAGGCGGCTCCCAGTGGGACGGGGAGCGGGGACACGGTGCGGCAGCGGCGCTCCGGTGAGTGCGGGCGGTGCTGGCGGCGGAGGGGACCGGGAACGGGGAACCGTGAGGGGACCGGGAGGAGACAGTGAGGGGATCGTGAAGGGAACGTGAGGGGACTGTGAGAGGGAACAGTGAGGGGACTGTGAGGGGAACGTGAGAGGATCGTGAGGGGGGAACGTGAGGGGACAGTGAGGGGATCATGAGGGGACAGTGAGGGAAACGTGAGGGGGGATCGTGAGGGGAGCATGAGGGGACAGTGGAGGTAACATGCGGGGGTAACCGTGAGAGAGCAGTGAAGGGATCGTGAGGAGAATGCGAGGGAGGAATTGTGACGGGACAGTGAGGGGGGAACCGTGAGGGGAGCATGAGGGGAATGTGAGGGGATCGTGAGAGGGGAACATGAGGGGAGCATGAGGGGATCGTGAGGGGACAGTGAGAGGACTGGAAGAGGACCGTGAGGGGGGAACCATGAGGAGAACGTGAGGGGACAAAGAGGTGACGGTGAGGGGATCATGAGAGGATCGTGAGGGGGGAATGGTGACAGGATCGTGAAGGGACAGTGAGGGGAACGTGGAGATCGTGAGGGGACAGAGAGGGGACAGTGAGGGGGGATCTGTGAGGGGAACGTGAGGGGATCGTGAGGAGAGAGTGATGGGGGCAGTGAGGGGGAAACCGTGAAGGGACAGTGAGGGAACTGGGAGGGGAACGTGAGAGGACAGTGATGGGGACAGTGAGGGAACTGGGAGGGGAACGTGAGGGGAATGTGAGGGAGGAACCGTGACGGGAGCCATGAAGGGACAGGGAGGGGAATATGAGGGACAGTGAGGGGATCGTGAGGGGACATTGAGGGGGGAACCGTGAGGGAATCATGAGGGGACACTGAGGGGAATATAAGGGGAACGTGAGGGGAACGTGAGGGGGAGATAGAGAGGTGATCGTGAGGGGATAGTGAGGGGAGAGGGAGAGGATCATGAGGGAAACCGTGAGGGGACGGTGAGGGCGGGACAGTGGGGAGCGGTGTAGGGGACAATGGAGAACGTGAGGGAGGAATTGTGAGGGGACAGTGAGGGGAACATGAAGGGACATGAGGGGAACGTGATGGGGGAGCCGTGAGGGGAATGTGGGGGGTGAACTGTGAGGGGGCAGTGAGAGGATCATGAGGAGATTGTGAGGGGGAACCGTGAGGGGAACATGAGGGCGCCAGGAGGTGACAGTGAGGTGACAATGAGCGGAGAGTGAGGAGATTGTGTGGTGACAACGAGGGGATCATGAAGGGACCCGGGTGAGGGGATCGTGAGGAGGGGTGTGAGTTGAGGGAGGGTCGGGTTGCCCATGAGGGGTCCTGGGGATCCAGGACAGGTAAGGGGGGGGGTCTGTGCTGGGGTCCAGGTGGTGCCAGGTGTGCAGAAGGTGTCTGTGACAGTGTCCAGGTGTATGGGAGGGACCTGTGACAGTGTCCAGGTGATTGGGGGTCTGTGACAGTGGCCAGGTGTATGGTGGAGGGGGTCTGTGACAGTGCCCAGGTGTGCAGGGGGGGCTGTTGGGGGGTCCAGGTGGATCCAGGTGTGAAGGGTGGGGCTGTAACAGTGCCCAGGTGTGCAGGGTGTGCTCTGTGTCCAGTAGAAGCCCCGAGCTGGGGGCTGGGCAGGGCAGGGTCTGCACAGGGAACTTCTTGGAGGCTTTTGGAGCAGCTTTGGGACCATCCTGGATCTTCTGGGGCAGCTTTGGACTTGTCCACCACCTTTGGATCATCTTTGGGATCATCCAGGACCTCTTGGATAATTTCTGGGATCATCCAGAACCCCTTGGAGCAGTTGTGGGACCAACCAGGACCTCTTGGATCATCTTTGGGGATATCGTGGATCAACTTTGGGATCACCCAGGACCTCCTGGAGCAGTTCTGGGATCATCCAGGACTTCCTGGATCAACTTTGGGATCACCTTTGGGATCATCCTGGATCAACTTTGGGGTCATGCAGGACCTCTTGGATCATCTTTGTGATCATCCAAGACCCCTTGGATCACATTTGGGATCACCCAGAACATCTTGGAGCAGTTTTGGGATCATCCAGGACCTTTGGGATCGTCTTTGGGATCATCTTGGAGGAGCTTTGGGATCATCCTGGAGCTGTTTTGGGATCATCCAGGACCTTTGGGATCATCCAGGACCTTTGGGATCACCTTTGGGATCATCCTGGAGCTGTTTTGGGATCATCCTGGATCAACTTTGGGATCATCCAGGATCTTTGGGATCACCTTTGGGATCATCCTGGAACAGTTTTGGGATCATCCTGGAGCTGTTTTGGGATCATCCAGGACCTTTGGGATCATCCAAGATCTTTGGGATCACCTTTGGGATCATCCTGGAGCAGTTTTGGGCTCATTCCCACCCCACACCCGAATTCCCTGAGGATCCCAAACCCTGAATCCCAAAATTCCCCTCGGAGCAGGAATTTGGGGTGGCTGGAACAGCCCAGGAGGGGCTCCTGAGGGGATTTATTGGGGCAAAAAATCCAATTTTGGGCAAAAAAACCCAATTTTGGGAAAACCCCCCCGTTTTGGGCAAAACCCCCCCAATTTTGGGCAAAAAAATCCAATTTTGAGCAAAAAACCCCCCAATTTTGGGCTAAATGAGCTCGTCAAGGATTCCCAGGAATTTCCCAAAATATTTGGGATCCTGTTCTGGAAAAACTCAGGGAAAAATTGTGGAGAAAAGGAGGAAAAACTCCAGGAAAATTTAAAAAAAAAACAAGGAAAAAGAATTCCAAGCAACTTCCAGAACCTTGGGAATTCAGCCCTGACCTGGAGGAGGAGGAGGAGAATTCGGTGTCACCCTCTGGGAAAAACGTCCTGGAATGTGTGGGATGACCTGGAGGAGAAGGAGGAGGAGGAGAAAATTCAGGAGAGGAAAAAACAGGGAAAAACATCAAAAAAAATCCAGCTGGAATTTGGAGCCGTTCTCGGAAAAAAAAAGGGAATTTTGGAGGGAAAAATCCCATAAATCCACGAAAATCCAGGTTGGAATTGGGGTTTTTTTGGGATAAATGAGGAAAACCAGGCGGGGTTTGGGTGTGGGAGCGTTCCAGAGCGGGAACGATCTGGTAAAAAGGGGAAAAAAGTGGAAAAAAAGTGGAAAATTGATGGAAAATTGATGGAAAATTGATGGAAAATCGCTGGAAAATCGGGGAAAACGGCAGCTTGGGCAGCGTGGTGAATCCCATTCCCCTCCCACAATTCCAGCAGGGAATAAAAAAATAAAAATCCCGAAAATCCCAAATTTTTGGAGCCACCCAGAGCCGGAATTCCCGGGAGTTTTCACCCCTTTTTCCCCTTTTTTCCCTCGGGAAGAGGCGGGAATTGCCCGTTTTGCATTTAAATCGCCCCAAACCTGCTCCGCCTTTTTTCCTTTTTTTGGCTCTTTGGGATGGGCGAGGGCAGAGATCGATCCCGGGGCTCGGGAAGGGTTCGGGGATCGCTGGGAAATTCAGGTGAGCCGGGAAAAATGGGAAAAATGGGGAAAAAAAAGGGAAAAAAAGGAAAAATCTGATTTTTTTTCCACTTTTTGGGGAGAATTGTTGGGGTTTAGGGAGCGCCGAGGGATTTGGGAAAGGGGAAATTTGGGAAAGGTGGAGTTGGGGATGGGGGGATTTGGGATCCAGGGGGATTTGGGATTCAGGGGGATTTGGGATCCCTAAATTTGGGATTCAGGGGGATTTGGGATTCAAAGGGATTTGGGATTCAAAGGGATTTGGGATCCCTGAATTTGGGATCCAGGGGGATTTGGGATCCAGAGAGATTTGGGTTCCAGGGGGATTTGGGGTCCCTGAATTTGGAATCTGGGGAGATTTGGGATCCCTGAATTTGGGATTCAAAGGGATTTGGGATCCCTGAATTTGGGATCCAGGGGGATTTGGGGTCCCTAAATTTGGGATCCAGAGGGAACTGGGGTCCCTGAATTTGGAATCTGGGGAGATTTGGGATCCCTGAATTTGGGATTCAAAGGGATTTGGGTTCCAGAGGGATTTGGGATCCCTGAATTTGGGATTCAGGGGGATTTGGGATCCCTGAATTTGGAATCTGGGGAGATTTGGGATCCCTGAATTTGGGATTCAGGATCCCTGAATTTGGAATCTGGGGAGTTTTGGGGTCCCTGAATTTGGGATTCAGGATCCCTGAATTTGGAATCTGGGGAGTTTTGGGGTCCCTGAATTTGGGATTCAGGATCCCTGAATTTGGAATCTGGGGAGTTTTGGGGTCCCTGAATTTGGGTTCCAGGGGGATTTGGGGTCCCTGAATTTAGGATCCAGAGAGATTTGGGTTCCGGAGGGATTTAGGATCCCTGAATTTGGGATCCAGAGAGATTTGGGATCCCTGAATTCGGGATCCAGGGGGATTTGGGATCTCTCCCAAACAGGTTTGGATGAGCAGAGTTTTGGGATAATTACAGAAATTTCATCTCCAGGATTCCCAGGATTTTAAACCAAACTCCAAATTCGGGGCCGTTTTCCCTCCTGGGATCTCAGGATGGTCCCAAAAATGGGGGAAATTCGGGAATTTTGTGGGGTTTTTGGGAATTTGAGGTGAATCCCTGGAGGTCCCTGGGAAGAACAGGCGGCTCTGGCCTCGTCCCTTTCCAGCAGAATCCCCAAATTTGGGATTTTCTCCCCAAAATCCTCCTGGGTTTGGGATGTTGGAGGGAGCACTGGTGTGGGGCTTGGGATCAGGGATCCCGAGGATTTGGGGTTTTGGGAGTATCCCAAAAGCAAAGCTGGTTGGAGCACCTGGGATTAAAAACCTGATTTTGATCTGGGTTTGGGGTTTGGGATTTGTTCTGGATTTGGGATTTGTTCCAGGTTTGGGATTTGTTTGGGATTTGGGATTTGTTCTGTATTTGGGGTTTGCTCCGAATTTGGGATTTGCTCCGGATTTGGGATTTGCTCTGGGTTTGGGATTTGTGATTTGCTCCAGATTTGGGATTTACTCCAGATTTGGGATTTGCTCTGGATTTGGGATTTGCTCTGGATTTGGGATTTGTTCTGTATTTGGGATTTGCTCTGGATTTGAGATTTGCTCCGAGTTTGGGATTTGCTCCAGGTTTGGGTTTTCTGATTTCCTCAGAATTTGGGATTTGTTTGGGATTTGTGATTTGTTCCAGGTTTGGGATTTGCTCTGAGTTTAGGATTTATTCCAGGTTTAGGATTTGTTCCACATTTGGTGAGTTTAGGATTTGGCATTTGTTCCAGATTTGGGATTTGCTCTGAGTTTAGGATTTGGGATTTGCTCCAGGTTTGGGATTTGGGATTTGCTCCGGATTTGGGATTTGTTCTGAGTTTGGGATTTGTTCCAGGTTTGGGATTTGGGGTTTTTTCCAGGTTTGTGACTTGTTCTGGGTTTGGGATTTATTCCAGGTTTGGGATTTGGGATGTGTTTGGGATTTGTGATTTGCTCTGGATTTGGGATTTGTTCCAGGTTTGGGATTTGCTCTGGATTTGGGATTTGGGATTTGTTCTGGGTTTGGGATTTGTTCCAGTTTTGGGATTTGTTCCGGGTTTGGGATTTGTTCCAGGTTTGGGATATGCTCCACGTTTGGGATTTACTTCGGATTTGGGATTTGTTCTGGGTTTGGGATTTGCTCCAGGATTTTGGGTTTGCTCTGGGTTTGGGATTTGGGATTTGCTCCAAATTAGTGATTTGTGATTTGCTCTGGGTCTGGGATTTATTCCAGGTTTGGGATTTGTTCTGGGTTTGGGATTTGCTGTGAGTGTGGGATTTGTTCCAGGTTTGGGGTTTGGGATTTGCTCCACATATGGGAATTATTCCAAGTTTGGGATTTTGTTCCAGGTTTGGGATTTGCTCCGGATTTGGGATTTGCTCTGTGTTTTGGATTTGCTCTGGATTCAGGATTTTCTCCGTGTTTGGAATTTGTGATTTTGCCCCAGATTTGGGATTTTCTCAGGGTTTGAGATTTGGGATTTTATCTGTGTTTGGAATTTTCTCTGTGTTTGGGATTTGGGATTTGCTCCAGATCCGGGATTTTCTCCAGGTTTGGGGTTTGTGATTTTGCCCCAGATTTGGGATTTTCTCTGTGTTTGGGATTTTTCTCTGTGTTTGGGATTTCGGATTTTGCTCCAGATTTGAGATTTTCTCTGTGTTTGGAATTTTCTCTGGGTTTGGGATTTGGGATTTTGCCCCAGATTTGTGATTTTCTCGGGGTTTGAGATTTGCGATTTTCTCCAGGTTTGGGATTTTGCCCAGATTTGGAATTTTCTCTGTGTTTGGGATTTGTGTTTTTACCCCAAATTTGCGATTTTTTCCGTGTTTGGGATTTGGCATTTTGCTCCAGATTTGGGATTTTCTTTGGAATACAGAATTTGCTTTAGGTTTGGGATTTGGGATTTTGCCCCAGATTTGGAATTTTCTCTGTGTTTGGAATTTTCTCCAGGTTTAGGATTTGGGATTTGCCCCAGATTTGCGATTTTCTCCGTGTTTGGGATTTGGCATTTTGCTCCAGTTTTGGGATTTTCTCTGTGTTTGGGATTTGTGATTTTGCCCCAGATTTAGGATTTCCTCCGTGTTTGGGATTTGGGATTTGTTCCAGATCTGGGATTTTCTCTGTGTTTGGAATTTTCTCCAGATTTGGGATTTGTGATTTTGCCCCAGATTTGAGATTTCCTCCGTGTTTGGGATTTGTGTTTTTGCCCCAAATTTGCGATTTTCTCTGTGTTTAAAATTCCCCCGGGATAAACAACCCCGTCCTCCCCCGGCCCCATCCCCGCTCTTTCCCCTCCGCACCTCGAGGGGGTTTTGGCTTTTCCCTCCCTCGGGGTGAATTCAGCTCCTCCCGCTCCTCCGATCCTTGATTAATTGATTGATTTAATTAATTTATTAATTGTCTTTTGGAGCCGCCAATTCCCGGCTTTTAGCGCCTCTTCCTCCTCCCCTGGGCGCGGTTTTCCCTTCCCGGCCCGCCCAAAATTCACCGAAATTCGGTTCATTCCCATTTTTGGGGTCTTTATTTCACCGCGATTGGGTTAATTCCCATTTTTTGGGATCTTTATTTCACCAGAATTGTTTTAATTCCCATTTTTTGGGATCTTTATTTCACCGAAATTGGGTTAATTCCCACTTTTCAGGTGGGGAAAAGGTGATTTTGGGACTTTTGTTTCTCTGGAATTGCTTTAATTCCCTCGTTTTGGGATCTGTATTTTACTGGACTTGTTTTAATTCCCACCTTATGGGGCAGGAAAAGGGGATTTTGGGATTTTTATTTCGCTGGAAATGAGTTAATTTCCATTTTTGAGATCTTTATTTCACCAGAATTGGGTTAATTCTCATTTTTGGGATCTTTATTTCACTGGAATTGGGTTAATTCCCTTTCTTGGGATTTTTATTTCACCAGAATTGTTTTAATTCCCATTTTTGGGACTTTTATTTTACCGGAATTGGGTTAATTCCCATTTTTTGGGGCAGAGAAAAGGGATTTTGGGATTTTTATTTCACTGCAATTGGGTTAATTCCCAGTTTTTGGGGCAGGAAAAGGTGATTTTGGGTTAATTCCCATTTTTGGGATCTTTATTTCACCAGAATTGGGTTAATTCCCTTTCTTGGGATTTTTATTTCACCAGAATTGTTTTAATTCCCATTTTTTGGGATCTTTATTTCACCGGAATTGGGTTAATTCCCACTTTTTGGGGCAGAGAAAAGGGATTTTGGGATCTTTATTTCACTGGAATTGGGTTAATTCTCTGTTTTTTGGGATCTTTATTTCACCAGAATTGTTTTAATTCCCAATTTTTGGGGTAGGGAAAGGTGATCTTGGGATTTTTATTTCACTGCAATTGGGTTAATTCCCAGTTTTTGGGGCAGGAAAAGGTGATTTTGAGTCCTTTACTTCACTGGAATTGGGTTAATTCCCATTTTTGGGATGTTTATTTCACCAGAATTGTTTCAATTCTCACCTTTTGGGGCAGGAAAAGGCAATTTTGGGACTTTTATTTCTCCAGAATTGGCTTAATTCCCAGTTTTGTGATCTTTATTTCCCTTGAATTGGTTTAATTCCCATTTTTGTGATCTTTATTTCCCTTGAATTGGTTTAATTCTCACCTTTTGGGATCCTTTCCTCACTTTGTGCCCATTTTCCCTCAGTGGAGTGGAGGAGGAGGAGAGGGAACATTTCATGAGTTTTGGTGACGTTTGGTCATTTTTGGTCACTTTTGGTGCCCCAAACCCTTTCCATTTCCTCATTTTGTGCCCGTTTTCCCTCTGTGAGGAGGACAGGTGACATTTGGTGACTTTTGGTGACATTTGATGAATATTGATGCACCCAAACCCTTTTCCTTTCCTCACTTTGTGCCCATTTTCCCTCAGTGGAGTGTAGTGGAGGATTCATGACATTTGGTCATTTTTGGTGCCCCCAAACTCTCCCTCTTTTCTCATTTTCTGCCTGTTTTCCTTCAATGAGGAGCACAGGTGACATTTGGTGGATTTTGATGACATTTGGTCACTTTTGATGCCCCCAAACCATTTTCCTTTCCTCATTCTGTGCCCGTTTTCCCTCAGTGAGGAGAACAGGTGACATTTGATGGGTTTTGGTGACATTTGTTGACTTTTGATGCCCCCAAACCCTTTTCCTTTGCTCATTTTGTGCCCGTTTTCCCTCACTGGAATGTAGTGGAGGATTCATGACATTTTGTGAGTTTTGGTGCCCCCAAACCAAAACTCATTTTCCTTTGCTCATTTTGTGCCCGTTTTCCCTCAGTGAGGAGGACAGGTGACATTTGGTCATTTTTGGTGACATTTGGTGAATTTTGGTCACTTTTGGTGTCCCCAAACCCTTTTCCTTTCCTCATTTTGTGCCCGTTTTCCCTCAGTGAGGAGCACAGGTGACATTTGTTGAGTTTTGGTGACGTTTGTTGAGTTTTGGTGTCCCCAAACCCTTTCCCTCTGCTCAGTTTGTGCCCGGTTTCCCTCAGTTGAGTGCAGGAGATAGAGAGGTGACGTTTGATCAGTTTTGGTGACATTTGGTGAGTTTTGATGCTCCGGACTCTCCCCCTTTGCTCATTCTGTGCCCGTTTTCCCTCAGTGAGGAGCACAGGTGACATTTGTTGAGTTTTGGTGCCATTTTTTGACTTCTGCTGCCCAAACCCTTTTCCCTTTCCTCACTTTCTCCCCCGTTTCCCCGCAGGTTGTGCCGGCAGCCCCCGCCGTGCCGCCGCCGCCGCGCGGTTGCGCGTGCCCGGCGCGGGATGGAGCCGAGCGTGCCGCCCTTGCCCGGGCGCGGAGGCCGAGCCCTCCTGGTGCCCCCCGAGCCGGGGCTCCCCCTGGCGAGCCCCAAAGCCGGCGCCCGGCTGGAGGAGGGCGCGTTCTACGGCACCGCCGAGCAGGAGCCGGCGCCCGCGGGGCCCCAGCGCGGCGAGGAACCCTCGGAGCTCTTCTCCTCCTCATCCTCATCATCCTCATCCTCATCCTCATCCTCCTCGCTGGCCCGGCACCAGCCCGACGTGGCCCTGGAAGCGCACGACGAGGCCGGTGAGTGCCGCGGTTGGGGTTCGGGTTTGGAGGTTGTACCAGCACTGGGGGGGTTTGAGGGGCTTGGTGCTCTTGGGGGTGGTGGTTGTGTTGGTGGTGTTGGTTGTGTTGGTGGTGATGTTGGTTTTGTCTTGGTGTTGGTTCTCTGGGCGTTGATTTTCTTGGCGATGATGCTGGTTCTCTCTTGGTTGTGTTGGTGGTGATGTTGGTTGTCTTGCTGTTGGTTCTCTTGATGATGATGTTGACTCTCTCTTGGTGTTGGTTGTGTTGAGGAGTTGGAGATGTTGGTGGTGGTGTTGGTTGTCTTGGGGTGATGTTGGTTGTGTTGGGGTGATGTTGATTGTCTTGGTGTTGATTCTCTTGGTGATGATCTTGGCTCTCTTGGTAGTGGTGTTAGTTGTGTTGGTGGTGATGTTGGTGGTGATGTTGGTTGTGTTGGGGTGATGTTGGTTGTGTTGGTGGTGGTGATGGTTGTGTTGGTGATGTTGTTCTGTTGGTGGTGGTGTTGGTTGTCTTGGTGTTGGTTCTCTTGGTGCCAATCTTGGCTCTCTTGGTGGTGGTGTTGGTGTGTTGGTGGTGGTGTTGGTTGTGTTGGTGATGTTGGTTGTCTTGGAGATGGTGTTGGTTGTCTTGATGGTGTTGGTTGTGTTGGAGGTGATGGTTGTTTTGGTGATGGTGTTGGTTGTCTTGGTGATGATCATGGTTCTCTTGGTGTTGATGTTGGCTCTCTTGGCGCTGGTGTTGGCTCTCTCTTGGTGTTGGTTGTTTTGGTGATGGTGTTGGCTCTCTCTTGGTGTTGATGATGATTTTGGTTGTCTTGGTGATAATATTGGCTCTCTCTTGGCATCAGTTGTCTTTGTGATGACGCTGGTTCTCTTGGTGACGCTGTTGGTT
>JAWWEX010000108.1:2730020-2743173 GCA_035583215.1 Arremon brunneinucha
GCAGCATGGTGCGCGCCGGCTCCCCCCGCGCGGTGGTCGGCGCCGCCCCGCTCCCGCCGCTCGGTTCCGCGCGAAGCCGCTCCCGGTCCCGCCGAGCCGGGCCCCGAGCGCGGCCCCGAACCCGGCCCGGAACCGGGCCCCGAGCCCGCCCCGCGCCCCCCGCCCGGCCCCCGCCGAGCCGCTCCCGATGCCGGCCCGCGCCGCGCCGCTGCCGCCGGCCCCGCTGCCCGCCGAGCTGCGCCGACGGTGAGTCCCGGCCGGGAGACGCGGGAGCGAGGCGGGAATGGGGCCCCGCTCTCACAGAGCTCGCAGCCCTTGGAGCCCCTTACGCCCCTCAGAGCCCTTAGAGCCCCTCATAGCCTTCAGAGCTTTCACAGCCCCTCAGAGCCCCTCACACCTCTCAGAGCCTTCAGAGCTCTCAGAGCCCCTCACAGCCCCTCAGAGCCCCTCACAGCTCTCAGAGCCCCTCAGAGCCTTCAGAGCCTTCAGAATTCACAACCCTCACTGCAGTCACAGCTCTCAGAGTCCCTCACAGCTTTTAGAGCCCCTCACAGCTTTTGGAGCCCTTCAGAGCCCCTCACAGACCTCAGAGCCCCTCACAGACCTCACAACCCTTAGAGACCCTCAACCTTCAGAGCCCCTCGCAGCCTTCAAAATCTCTTACAGGCTTCAGAGCCCCTCACAGCTCTCAGAGCCCTTCACAGACCTCAGAGCCCTTCAGAGCTTTCAAAGCCCCTCACAGCCTTCAGAGCTCTGAGCCCCTCACAGCCCTTCGAGCCCCTCAGAGCCTTCAGAGCCCCTCACAAACCCCAGAGCCCCTCGCAGACCTTGGAGCCTCTCACAGCCTTCTGAATTTCTCACATCCCTCACTACACTCACAGCTCTCAGAGCCCCTCGTGACTCTTCAGAGTCCCTCAGAGCCCCTCATAGACCTCAGAACCCTCAGACCCCGTCACAGCCTTCAGAGCTTTCACAGCCTCTCAAAGCCCCTCAGAACCCTCAGAGCCCCTCACAGCCTTTAGAGCTTTCAGAGCCTTCAGAGCTTTCACAGCCCCTTAAAGCTCTCAGAGCTCTCAGCCCCTCACAGGTTTTAGAGCCCTCAGAGCCCCTCACAGCCTTCAGAGCTTTCAGAGCCCCTCAAAACTCTGAGCCCCTCACAGCAATCAGAGCTCTCAGGGCCTTCAGAGCCTTCAGAACTCACAACCCTCACTGCACTCACAATCATCAGAGCCCCTCACAGCTCTCAGAGCCCTTAGAGCCCCTCAGAGCCTCTCACAGCTTTTAGAGCCCTTCAGAGCCCCTCACAACACTCAGAGCCCCTCACAGACTTTAGAGCCCCCAATCTGGGGGTCCTGAACCCATCCCAGGGGTCCCGATCCCAATCCCAGAGGTTCTGACCCCGATCTGGCGGTCCTGACCCCAATATGAGGCTCCTGACCCAAATCTGGGGGTCCTGACCCCATCCCAAAGGTTCGGACCCCAATCCTGATGGTCCTGACCCCAATCCCAGGGGTCTCAACCCAAAGCCGGGGGTCCTGACCCCATCCCAAAGTTTCTGTCCCCAATCCCAGAGGTTCTGACCCCAATCCCGAGGGTCCTGACCCAAATCTGGGGGTCCTGAACCCATTCCAGGGATCCTGACCCCAATCCTGGTGTTCTGACCCCAAATCTGGGGGTTCTGACCCCAATCCCAGAGGTCCTGACCCCAGTCTGGGGGTTCTGAACCCATCCCAGGGGTCTTGAACCCATCCCAGGGGTCCTGACCCCAATCCCAGAGATTCTGACTCCAATCTGATGGTCCTGACCCAAATCCCAGGGGTCTCAACCCAAAGCTGGGGGTCCTGACCCCATCCCAAAGTTTCTGTCCCCAATCCCAGAGGTTCTGACCCCAATCTGGGGGTCCTGACCCCAATCCCAGGAGTCTCAACCCAAATCCGGGGGTCCTGAACCCATCCCAAAGTTTCTGTCCCCAATTTGGGGGTTCCCGACCCCAATCCTGATGGTCCTGACCCCAATCTGGGGGTCCTGACCCCAGCCCCGATGGTCTGATTGTCCCTTTTTGTCCCTTTTTGTCTCTTTGTCCCCTCCCCTGGTGTCCCCACCCCAGGCTGCAGGACCTGGAGCGGGATGAGGAGAACCTGGGAGAGAAGGTGAGTCCTGAATGTCCCCAGTGTCACCTGGGTGTCCCCAGTGTCACCTGGGCTGTCCTGGAATGTCCCCGGTGTCACCTGGGTGTCCCCATTGTCACCTGAGTGTCCCCAGTGTCACCTGGGCTGTCCTGGAATGTCCCCGGTGTCACCTGCCAGTCCTGGAGTGTCCCCAGTGTCCCCCTGGTGTCCCCAATGTCCCCAATGTCTCCACTGTGTCCCCAATGTCCCCAGGAGAGCGTGCAGGAGAAGCTCAGCCTCATCCACGGCTTCCTGCTCCTGATGTCCCCAATGTCCCCATGGTGTCACCTCCATCTCCAGTGTCCCCACAATGTCCCCAGTGTCCCTGCCATGTCCCCAATGTCCCCATGGTGTCACCTCCATCTCCAGTGTCCCCATTGTGTCCCCAATGTCCCTGCCATGTCCCCAATGTCCCCATGGTGTCCCCAATGTCCCCAGGGTGTCCCCAATGTCCCCAGGACAGTGTCCAGGAGAAGCTCAGCCTCATCCATGGGTTCCTGCTCCTGATGTCCCCATGGTGTGTCTGCTGTCCCCACAGTGTCTCCAGTGTCCCTATGGTGTCCCCAATGTCCCCAATGTCCCCAGGAGAGCGTGCAGGAGAAGCTCAGCCTCATCCACGGCTTCCTGCTCCTGATGTCCCCACTGTGTCACCTCCATCCCCAGTGTCCCCATGGTGTCCCCAATGTCCCCATGGTGTCCCCAATGTCCCCAAGGTGTCCCCAATGTCCCCAGGAGAGCGTGCAGGAGAAGCTCAGCCTCATCCACGGCTTCCTGCTCCCCATGTCCCCAATGTCCCCATGGTGTCACCTCCATCTCCAGTGTCCCCATTGTGTCCCCAATGTCCCTGCCATGTCCCCAATGTCCCCATGGTGTCCCCAATGTCCCCAGGGTGTCCCCAATGTCCCCAGGACAGTGTCCAGGAGAAGCTCAGCCTCATCCATGGGTTCCTGCTCCTGATGTCCCCATGGTGTGTCTGCTGTCCCCACAGTGTCTCCAGTGTCCCTATGGTGTCCCCAATGTCCCCAATGTCCCCAGGAGAGCGTGCAGGAGAAGCTCAGCCTCATCCACGGCTTCCTGCTCCTGATGTCCCCACTGTGTCACCTCCATCCCCAGTGTCCCCATGGTGTCCCCAATGTCCCCATGGTGTCCCCAATGTCCCCAAGGTGTCCCCAATGTCCCCAGGAGAGCGTGCAGGAGAAGCTCAGCCTCATCCACGGCTTCCTGCTCCTGATGTTCCCGCCGTGTCACCTCCATCCCCAATATCCCCACAGTGTCCCCAATGTCCCTGCCATGTCCCCAGTGTCCCCATGGTGTCCCCACTGTCCCCAGGAGAGCGTGCAGGAGAAGCTCAGCCTCATCCACGGCTTCCTGCAGGCCGAGGTGCAGCTGCAGCTCAGCGAGCTCGAGGCCAAACTGCGCCGGGAGGAGCTGTCGGAGGTGAGAGCCCGGACCTGGGTTTGGGGTGAAAACCCTGGGATTTGGAGTAAAACAGCTGGATTTGGGGTAAAACAGCTGGGTTTGGGGTGAAACCCCGGGATCTGGGGTGAAACCCCGGGATTTGGGGTAAAACCCCTGGAAAACCCCTGGAAAACACTGAGGTTTGGGGTAAAACACCTGGATTTGGGGTAAAACACCTGGGGTTTGGGGTAAAACACCTGGGGTTTGGGGTAAAACAGCTGGGTTTGGGGTAAAACACCTGGATTTGGGGTAAAACCCTGGGATTTGGGGGAAAACACCTGGATTTGGGGTAAAAGCCTTGGATTTGGGGTAAAATACAGGGATTTGGGATCACACCCTGGCATTTGGGATCACTTTCCCTGTGGGATTTGGGATCAAACCCCAGGATTTGGGATCATGAATCCCTGTGGGATTTGGGATCCCAGCCCAGGATTTGGGGTTTGATTTGGGGTTTGATTTGGGCTCTCCCCTCCCCAGGAGCGTTACCTGGCCAAGGTGAAGGCGCTGCTGCGGATTTGGGATCACACCCTGGGATTTAGGATCATGGATCCCTGTGGGATTTGGGATCAAACCCCATTGGGATTTGGGATCACACCCCAGGATTTGGGATCACACCCCAGGATTTGGGATCAA
Source organism: Arremon brunneinucha (assembly GCA_035583215.1). Taxonomy (NCBI): domain Eukaryota; kingdom Metazoa; phylum Chordata; class Aves; order Passeriformes; family Passerellidae; genus Arremon; species Arremon brunneinucha. Next base: position 2,734,280 of record JAWWEX010000108.1, read on the forward strand.
ACCCCAGGATTTGGGATCATGGATCCCTGTGGGATTTGGGATCCCAGCCCAGGATTTGGGGTTTGATTTGGGGTTTGATTTGGGGTTTGATTTGGGGTCTCCCCTCCCCAGGAGCGTTACCTGGCCAAGGTGAAGGCGCTGCTGCGCCAGGAGCTCTCGGCGCCCCAAAACGGCTCCGGGGACCCCAACCCCAACGGCTGCCCCGGGAGCGGCGCCTTGGGCAGCGATGAGGATGAGGATGGGCCCATGGAGGTGGAGGAAGGCGCGGCCCCGTCCCCGTCCCGCTCCGGCCCCGCCGCCCGCGCGCACAAATCCCGCAGGAGCCGCTCCAACGGCGACGCCAGAAGTGAGGATTTGGGGTTTTTTGGGGGTTTTTTTTGGGGTGTAAATGGGGGTTTGTGGGGCTGGGGAGGGTTTGGGGTGGGGCAGTTCCTGTTGGGATGGGGGGGATTCTCTCAGGAAGGGTTTTGGGGTCTCCTGGTTTTGGGGTGGGACAATTTTTGGGGTGTCTCCTCTTGATCCCATTGGGATCAAGAACTGGGATCCCCTTGGGAAGGGTTTTGGGGTCTCCTCTGGAAGGGTTTTGGGGTCTCCTCAGGAAGGGTTTGGGGTCTTTTGGACTTGGGGTGTGACAATTCCCATTGGGATCAAGAGCTGGGACGACCTTGAGAAGAGTTTTGGGGTCTCCTGGTTTTGGGGTGTGACAATTCCCATTGGGATCAAGAATTGGGATGACCTTGGGAAGGGTTTTGGGGTCTCCTCAGGAGGGATTTTGGGATCTCCTCCAGAAGAGTTTTGGGATCTTCTCGTGAAGGGTTTTGGGGTCTCCTTGGGAAGGGTTTTGGGGTCTCCTCAGGAAGGGTTTTGGGGTCTCAGGAAGGGTTTTGGGGTCTCCTCTTGAAGAGTTTTGGGGTCTCCTCATGAAGGGTTTTGGGGTCTCCTGGCCTTGAGATGTGACAATTCCCATTGGGATCAAGAACTGGGATCACCTTCGGAAGGGTTTTGGGGTCTCCTCGGGAAGGGTTTTGGGATCTTCTCGTGGAGGGTTTTGGGATCACCTTGGGAAGGGTTTTGGTGTCTCAGGAAGGGTTTTGGGGTCTCCTCTGGAAGAGTTTTGGGGTCTTCTCAGGAAAGGTTTGGGGTCTCCTCACGAAGGGTTTTGGGGTCTCCTCAGGAAGGGTTTTGGGGTCTCTTTGGGAAGATTTTTGGGATCTCCTCACGAAGGGTTTTGGGGTCTCCTCTGGAAAGGTTTTGGGATCTCAGGGTGGGTTTTGGGGTCTCCTCATGAAGGGTTTTGGGGTCTCCTCAGGAAGAGTTTTGGGGTCTCAGGGTGGGTTTTGGGGTCTCAGGAAGGGTTTTGGGGTCTCAGGGTGGGTTTTGGGGTCTCCTGGACTCGTTCCCCACCTTCCTTCTCCCGCAGAGTCCCCGGGCAGCTCCCGCGTCACGCGCAGCTCCGGCCGGCAGCCGTCCATCTTCAGCCTCCTGTCCAGAGGGTCAGTGGGCAGGCTCACCCTCCTCTTCCTCATCCCCCCACCCCAAACCCTCCCCGTCCCCCCAAAAATCCCACCCCAGCTCCGTCCCCCCAAAAATCCCACCCCGGCTCCGTCCCGCAGGTCCAACAAGAGGAAATCGGAGGAGGCCAACGGGGACGCGAAGGTGGAGCTGATGAACGTGGACAGGGAGGAGGAGGAGATGGAGGAGAAGGTTGGTGGTGGCATCTCAGACCTTTTTTTGGGGTGATTTCCCAGGATTTTGGTCTGTGGTGACATCCCAGACCTGTCCTGGGTCATTTTTGGGGTGATTTCCCAGGATTTTGGTGTGTGGTGAGATCTCAGATCGTTTCCAGGTCATTTTTGGGGTGATTTCCCAGGATTTTGGTCACTGGTGACATCCTGGACCTTTCCTGGGTCGTTTTTGGGGTGATTTCCCAGGATTTTGGTCTGTGGTGACATCTCAGACCATTTTTGGGGTGATTTCCCAGGATTTTGGTCGTTGGTGACATCCCAGACCTTTTCCAGATCATTTTTGGGGTGATTTCCCAGGATTTTGGTTGTTGGTGACATCTCAGACCATTTTTGGGGTGATTTCCCAGCATTTTGGTCACTGGTGACATCCTGGACCTTTTTTGGGTCATTTTTGGGGTGATTTCCCAGGATTTTGGTCACTGGTGACATCTCAGATCGTTTCCAGGTCATTTTTGGGGTGATTTCCCAGCATTTTGCTCTCTTGTGAGATCCTGGGCGATTTCCCAGCATTTTTGGCCACATTTTCCTGCCCCTTTTCCCATTTTTTCCCATTTTTTTCCCATTTTTTCCCTTTTTCTCCAGGACCAAGATGAGAAAAGGATGAAAATGGAAACCAAAGATGGGTGAGGAAAAGGGGGGAACATTCCCAGTGACAACGACAACGGTGACATCACTCAAATCTCACCCCAAAATTTCATTTTCCCCTCCCAGGTTGGAAATCAAAGACGAAATCCCTCAGGTTAAAATCTCTGCTCCTGCTAAAGTGAGTCCCTCCTCATTCCAGCTTTTCTTGGGGATTTTTTAATCCTTTAAACTCTTAAATTTTCTTTTTTTGTTGGGGATGAGTTGATTATTCCAAAGGGTGGATTATCCTATGGGGATGTAAACCCATTAAACTTCCCAAAAGCAAACCCCAAATTTTCCCCAAATCCTGGATAATTACAGGAATAACTTTGGGAAAAGCTGGTTCTGGTGTGAAACCCCAAATTTTTCTGGGGATTTTTTAATTTTTATTTTTTTAATTCCTGGATAATTTAGGGAATAACTTTGGGGAAAACTGGTTCTGATCTGAAACCCCAAATTTTCCCAAAATCCAGGATAATTCTGGGAATAATTTGGGGAAAAGCTGGTTCTGATGTGAAACCCCAAATTTTTTGGGGGCGATTTTTTAATTTTTAATTTTAAATTTTTTAATTCCTGGATAATTTTGGGAATAACTTTGAGAAAGGCTGGTTCTGATGTGAAACCCCAAATTATTTTGGGGATTTTTTAATTTTTAATTTTCAATTTTTTAATTCCTGGATAATTCCAGGAATAACTTTGGGAAAGGCTGGTTCTGATCTGAAACCCCAAATTTTTCTGGGGATTTTTTAATTTTTATTTTTTTAATTCCTGGATAATTTTGGGAATAACTTTGGGAAAAGCTGGTTCTGATGTGAAACCCCAAATTTTCCCAAATGAAACCCCAAATTTTCCCAACTTAAACCCCAAATTTTCCCAAATGAAACCCCAAATTTTCCCCAAATCCTGGATAATTTTGGGAATAACTTTGGGGAAAAGCTGGTTCTGATGTGAAACCCCAAATTTTTTTTTGGGATTTCTTAATTTTGAATTTTGAATTTTTTAATTCCTGGATAATTCTGGGAATAACTTTGGCAAAATCTGATTTTCCCTCCCCTTTCCTGCAGACCACCCCCCCAAAATGCCTCGACTGCCGCCAGTACCTGGACGACCCCGACCTCAAATTCTTCCAAGGGGACCCCGACGACGCCGTAAGGACCCCAAATTCTTTCCCCGAATTAAGGAAAATCAAAAATATCCCTAAATCCCTTTTTTTTTAATTTTTTTGGGGTTTTTTTGGGTTTTTTTGGGGGGTTTTTTCACCCAAATGCAGCTGGAGGAGCCGGAGATGCTGACGGACGAGCGCTTGTCCATCTTCGACGCCAACGAGGACGGGTTCGAGAGCTACGAGGACCTTCCCCAGCACAAGGTGACCTCCTTCAGGTGAGAACATCCCATCCCATCCCGTGGTGTCACCTGTCCATGGTGTCACCTCCTTCAGGTGAGAACATCCCATCCCATCCCGTGGTGTCACCTCCCCGTGGTGTCACCTCCTTCAGGTGAGACCATCCCATCCCGTGGTGTCACCTGTCCATGGTGTCACCTCTCTGTGGTGTCACCTCCCCATGGTGTCACCTCCCCATAGTGTCACCTCATTGTGTCACCTCCCCATGGTGTCACCTCTCCATGGTGTCACCTCCCCGTGGTGTCACCTCTCCATGGTGTCTCCATGGTGTCACCTCCCTGTCCCCTCCTGCAGTGTCTATGACAAGAGGGGACACCTGTGTCCCTTTGACACTCCATGGTGTCACTTCCCCATGGTGTCTCCATGGTGTCACCTCCCCATGGTGTCACCTCTCCATGGTGTCACCTCCATGATGTCACCTCTCCATGGTGTCACCTCTCCATGGTGTCGCCTCTCCATGGTGTCACCTCGCTGTGGTGTCACCTCTCCATGGTGTCACCTCCATGGTGTCACCTCCATGATGTCACCTCTCCATGATGTCACCTCTCCATGGTGTCACCTCTCCATGGTGTCACCTCCATGATGTCACCTCTCCATGATGTCACCTCTCCATGATGTCACCTCTCCATGATGTCACCTCCATGGTGTCACCTCCATGATGTCACCTCCATGGTGTCACCTCTCCATGGTGTCACCTCCTTGTCCCGCAGTGTCTATGACAAGAGGGGACACCTGTGTCCCTTCGACTCCGGCCTCATCGAGAGGAACATCGAGCTTTACTTCAGCGGCGTCGTCAAACCCATCTACGACGACAACCCCAGCCTGGACGGTGAGGGAACCCCACATTTGGGCTTTTGGGGTTTTTGGGGATTTTCACTTTTTGGGGTTTTTGGGGTTTCTCACATTTTGGGCTTTTTCAGATTTTGGGCTTTTTCACATTTTGGGCTCTTTCAGATTTTGGGCTTTTTCAGATTTTTCAGAATTTTCCAGATTTTGGGGTTTTTCATGTTTTGGGGTTTTTCACATTTTGGGCTTTTTCAGATTTTGGGTTTTTTCGCATTTTGGGCTTTTTCACATTTTGGGGTTTTTCACATTTGGGCTTTTTCACATTTTGAGGTTTTTCAGATTTTTTCACATTTTGGGGTTTTTCACATTTTGGGTTTTTTCACATTTTGGGTTTTTCAGATCTTGGGGTTTTTCACATTTTGGGCTCTTTCCGATTTTGAGGTTTTTCAGATTTTGGTCTTTTTCAGATTTTTCAGAATTTTCCAGATTTTGGGGTTTTTCACGTTTTGGGGTTTTTCACATTTTGGAGTTGTTCAGATTTGGGGGTTTTCCACATTTTGGGCTTTTTCAGATTTTTCAGAATTTTCCAGATTTTGGGGGTTTTCCACATTTTGGGGTTTTCCACATTTTGGGGTTTTTCACATTTCGGGGTTGTTCAGATTTGGGGGTTTTTCACATTTTGGGCTTTTTCACATTTTGGGGTTTTTCACATTTGGGCTTTTTCACATTTTGAGGTTTTTCAGATTTTTTCACATTTTGGGGTTTTTCACATTTTGGGTTTTTTCACATTTTGGGTTTTTCAGATCTTGGGGTTTTTCACATTTTGGGCTCTTTCCGATTTTGAGGTTTTTCAGATTTTGGTCTTTTTCAGATTTTTCAGAATTTTCCAGATTTTGGGGTTTTTCACGTTTTGGGGTTTTTCACATTTTGGAGTTGTTCAGATTTGGGGGTTTTCCACATTTTGGGCTTTTTCAGATTTTTCAGAATTTTCCAGATTTTGGGGGTTTTCCACATTTTGGGGTTTTCCACATTTTGGGGTTTTTCACATTTCGGGGTTGTTCAGATTTGGGGGTTTTTCACATTTTGGGCTTTTTCAGATCTTGGGGTTTTTCACATTTTTCAGAATTTTCCTGATTTTTGGGGGTTTTTTGGGGTTTTTTGCAGGTGGGGTGAGAGCCAAGAAGTTGGGGCCCATCAACGCCTGGTGGATCACCGGCTTCGACGGCGGCGAGAAGGCTCTGATCGGCTTCAGCACAGGTCAGGAGGGGATTTTTGGGGTGGTTTTGGGGTTTTTGGGGTTTTTTTGAGGGGAGGAAGGATTTTGGGGGGTTTTGAGAGAATTTGGGGCTTTTTTGGGTCATTTTGGGCTTTTTTCCAGGGGAGGCTTTCAGAGTTTTTGCGCTTTCCTCTTCTTTTTCTTTCTTCTCCCTTTCTCCTCCTTTTCTCCCTTTTTTATCCATTTTCTTTTCTCCCTTTTTTATCCATTTTCTTTTCTCCCTTTTTTATCCATTTTCTTTTCTCCCTTTTTTTCCCTTTTTGGTCCATTTTCTTGTCTCCGTTTTTCTCCCTTTTTTATCCATTTTTTCCTTTTTCTCCCTTTTTTCTCCATTTTCTTTCCTCCCTTTTTCTCCCTTTTTTCTCCATTTTCTTTTCTCCCCTTTTCTCCTTTTTTTATCCATTTTCTCCCTTTTTATCCATTTTCTTTCCTCCCTTTTTCTCCCTTTTTTATCCATTTTCTTTTCGCCCTTTTTTATCCATTTTCTTTTCTCCCTTTTTTTCCATTCTCTTTCTTTTTCTCCCTTTAGTTTTTTCCTTCTCTTTTTGTTCCTGTTCTTTTTGTTTTCTTTTGTTTTCTTTGTTTTTATCGTTTTTTTCCTCTCTTTTTTCTGTCTCTTTTCTCTTTTCTTCCCTTTCTTTCTTCCTCTTTTTTCCTTCTCTTTCCTTTTTCCTGCTATTTTTTCCCAAATTCCCCCAATTTTGGTTTTTTTTTCCCCAAATTCCCACAATTTTGGGTTTTTTTCCCCAAGTTCCCCCAATTTTGGGGTTTTTTTCCCAAATTCCACAATTTTGGTTTTTTTTCCCCAAATTCCCACAATTTTGGGGTTTTTTCCCCAAATTCCCCCAATTTTGGGGTTTTTTCCCCAAATTTTCCCAATTTTGGGTTTTTTTCCCCAAATTTTCCCAATTTTGGAGTTTTTTTCGCAGCCTTTGCCGACTACATCCTGATGGAGCCGAGCGAGGAGTACGCGCCCACGTTCGCGCTGATGCAGGAGAAGATCTACATGAGCAAGATCGTGGTGGAGTTCCTGCAGAACAACCGCGACGTCAGCTACGAGGACCTGCTCAACAAGATCGAGGTGACAGTGCCACCGTGGTCATCCCAAACCATCCCAACCGTCTCCAACCATCTCCAACCATCCCCATCTCCAACCATCTCCAACCCTTCCCAACCATCTCAACCATCTCCAACCTTTCCCAACCATTCCCAACCATCTCCAACCATTCCCAACCATCTCAACCATCCCAAACCATTCCCCACCATCTCCAACCATCTCAACCATTCCCAGCCATTCCCAACCATCTCAACCATCCCCAGCCATCTCCAACCATCTTCAACCATCTCAACCCTTCCCAACCTTGGTGACCCTTGGAATTGGTGGTCTGGGGAGGGGTCAGGGGCCATTCCTGGCCATCTCCAACCCTTCCCAACCATCTCAACCCTTCCCAACCATCCCCAACCATCTCAAACTATCTTCAACCATCTCCAACCCTTCCCAACCCTTTCAAACCATCTCCAACCATCCCCAACCATCTCCAATCATCTCCAGCCCTTCCCAACCATCTCCAACCATTCCCAACCATCTCCAACCTTTTCCAACCCTTCCCAACCATTCCAAATCATCTCCAACCGTCCCCAACCATCTCCAACCATCTCCAAGCCTTCCCAACGATCCCCAACCATCTCCAACCATCTCAACCATCTCCAACCCTTCCCAACCATCTCCAACCATTCCCAGCCATCTCCAGCCCTTTCCAACCGTCCCCAACCATCTCAACTCTTCCCAACCTTGGTGACCCTTGGAATGGGTGATCTGGGGTGGGGTCAGAGACCATCCCAAACCATCCCCAACCATCTCCAACCCTTCTCAACCGTCTTCAACCGTCTCAAACCATTCCCAACCATCCCCAACCACCTCAAACCATCTTCAACCATCTCAACTCTTCCCAACCTTGGTGACCCTTGGAATGGGCGATCTGGGGAGGGGTCAGGGGCCATTCCTGGCCATCTCCAACCCTTCCCAACCATTCCAAACCCTTCCCAACCATTCCAAACCCTTCCCAACCATCTCCAACCTTTCCCAACCATCTCCAACCATCTCAAACCATCTTCAACCATCTCCAACCATCTCAAACCATCTTCAACCATCTCAACCCTTCCCAACCTTGGTGACCCTTGGAATGGGCGATCTGGGGAGGGGTCAGGGGCCGTTCCTGGCCATCTCCAACCCTTCCCAACCATCTCCAACCCTTCCCAACCCGTTCCCCCAGACCACGGTGCCGCCGGCGGGGCTCAACTTCAACCGTTTCACGGAGGACTCGCTGCTGCGGCACGCGCAGTTCGTGGTGGAGCAGGTGGAGAGCTACGACGAGGCCGGCGACAGCGACGAGCCCCCGGTGCTCATCACGCCCTGCATGAGGGACCTCATCAAGCTGGCCGGGGTCACCCTGGGCAAGAGGTGAGGTTTGGGGGCAAAAAACCCAAAATCGGGAAAATCCCACCAAAATCTGGAAGGGTTCGGGCTCTGGGGTCTCAGTGTTGGGGAAATCGGCCCAAAATTTGGGGATTCTCGTGAGGGATCTCATCAAGGTGGGTGAGGTCACCCTGGGCAGGAGGTGAGGTTTGAGGGCAAAAAAGCCAAAATTGGGAAAATGCAACCAAAATTTGGGACCTCAAAAGAGGATTTGCCCAAGGTTGGGAAGGGTTTGGGTCCTGTGAGCGCAAAATTTGGGGGAGTCCAACCAAAGTTGGGAAAATCTTCCCAAAATTGGTGAGGATTTGGGTTCAGTGGTGTGAGAAGGGCTGGGAGTCAGAGCAGAAACCTTCCCAAAATTGGGTTGATGTTCTTAAAACTGGGAGAATTCTCCCAAAATTGGGAAGATCCTCCTAAAACTGAGAAGATCCTCCCAAGGTCACAAAAACCCTCCCAAAACTGGGAGGATCCTCCTGAAATTGGGAAGATCCTCCCAAAACTGTGACATTTCTCTCAAAATTGAGAAGATCCTCCCAAGATCCCAAAATCCCTCCTGAAATTGGGGAAGATCCTCCCGAAATTGGG
>JAWWEX010000108.1:2767047-2777401 GCA_035583215.1 Arremon brunneinucha
TACCTGAGCCCAGGTGTGTCCGTCTGTCCGTCCCAGACAAGGTGGGGTTACCTGAGCCCAGGTGAGCATTACCTGAGCCCAGGTGTGTCCGTCTGTCCGTCCCAGACAAGGTGGGGTTACCTGAGCCCAGGTGAGCATTACCTGAGCCCAGGTGTGTCCGTCTGTCCGTCCCAGACAAGGTGGGGTTACCTGAGCCCAGGTGAGCTGTACCTGAGCCCAGGTGTGTCCGTCTGTCCGTCCCAGACAAGGTGATCACCTCGGAGCTCCTCAAGGATCTGCCCCTGCCCGGCGTCCTGGGCGGCCCCAACAGCGCCGAGGCCGAGCTGCTCAAGGGAGGTGAGACAGGGACAGGTGGGGGGAGGGGACACACCTGGGACACACCTGGGACACACCTGGGGAGGGACACACCTGGGGACACCTGGGGAGTGACACACATGGGGACACACCTGGGGAGTGACACACCTGGGACACACCTGGGGAGTGACACACCTGGGGACACACCTGGGGGACAAATGACACACCTGGGAGCATTTGGGGACACCTGGGGACAGCTAGGGACATACCTGGGGAGGGGAGTGACACACCTGGGGATCTCTGGGGACACACCTGGGACACAGGTGGGGACACACCTGGGCAGTGACACACCTGGGGAGTGACACACCTGGGGGGTGAGTGACACACCTGGGGGACACACCTGGGGGACGAGTGACACACTTAGGGACAGCTGGGAGGATACACCTGGGGGACACACCTGGGACACAAGTGACACACATGGGGACACACCTGGGGAGTGACACACCTGGGGGGTGAGTGACACACCTGGGGACAGCTGGGACACACCTGGGGACAGGTGGGGACACGTGGGGGACAAGTGACACACCTGGGGGGACATCTGGGGACACACCTGACACACGCGGGGACACCTGGCAGGACACACCTGGCGGGACACACCTGGGAACAGGTGGGGGGACACCTGGGGGCATGTGGGGACACACACCTGACACACCTGGGGGGACATATGGGGACACCCGAGGGGACACATGGGGACACATCTGGCACACCTGGGGGACGAGTGACACACCTGGGGACAGGTAGGGACACACCTGACACACCTGGGGACACACCTGGGGGGACATCTGTGTCTCACCTGTGGCACACCTGGGGCACTCCTGTCTCACACCCGTGTCACACCTGTGTCACACCCGTGTCACACCCGTGTCACACCCGTGTCTCACCTGAGTCTCACCTGTCCCCAGGTCCCCTCCCCCCCCCCAAGGAGGTCGTCAATGGCAACATCAAAACCATCACCGAGTACCGCGAGGAGGAGGACGGGCGCAAGGTCAAGGTGGGCACGGGGGCACAGGTGGGCACAGGTGGGCATGGCGGGCACAGGTGGGCACCCGAACCCCAAAATTGCCATCTCTGGACCCCGGGTTTGACACCTGAACCCCAAATTTGGCACCTCTGGTCCCAGAAATTGGCACTTCTGGACCCCAAATTCGGCACTTCTGGATTCCAAATTTGGCACCTGAACCCCAAATTTGGCACTTCTGAACTGAAATTTGGCATCTCTGGACCCCAAAATTGGCACCTGAACCCCAAATTTGGCACTTCTGGACCCCAAATTTGGCACCTGAGCCCCAAATTTGGCATCTCTGGACCCCAAAATTGGCACCTCTGGACCCCAAATTTGGCACCTCTGAACCCCAGGTTTGACGCCTGAACCCCAAAATTGGCACCTCTGGACCCCAAAATGGGCACCTGAGCTCCAAAATTGGCACCTTTGGACCCCAAATTTTGCACTTCTGGACCCTAAAATTGGCACCTGAAGTCCAAAATTGGCACCTCTGGTCCCCAAAATTGGCACTTCTGGACCCCAAATTTGGCACCTGAACCCCAAAATTGGCACCTCTGGACCTCAAATTTGGCTCATGAGGGGCTCAGGTGCTCCAGGTGACTCAAATTTGGCACCTCTGGACCCCAAAATTGGCACCTGAACCCCAAATTTGGCACCTGAGGTCCAAAATTGGCACCTCTGAACCCCGAATTTGGCATCTCTGAACCCCAGGTTTGACACCTGAACCCCAAATTTGGCACCTCTGAACTGAAATTTGGCACCTCTGAACCCCAAATTTGGCACTTCTGGACCCCAAATTTAGGACCTGAGCCCCAAAATTTGGCTTTTTAGGGATTCAGATGCTCCAGGAATTCCCAAATTTGTCACCTGTGGACCCCAAATTTGGGATTTTTGGGGCTCAAGTGCTCCAGGAATTGCCAAATTTTGGGGTTTTGGGATCAAGTGCTCCAAGAACTCCCAAATTTGGGCTTTTGGGGCTTCAGATCCTCCAGGAATTCCCAAATCTGGGATTTTGGGGCTTCAGATCCTCCAGGAATTCCCAAATTTGGGATTTTGGGGCTTCAGATCCTCCAGGAATTCCCAAATTTGGGATTTTGGGGCTTCAGATGCTCCAGGAATTCCCAAATTTGGGATTTTGGGGGCTCAGAAATCCAGGAATTCCCAAATTTGGGATTTTTGGGGCTCAAGTGCTCCAGGAATTCCCAAATTTGGGGAATTTTGGGGTTTTTTGGGGTTTCCCAGCCTCATTCCCGCGTTTTTCCCGTCCCAGATCATCCGAACGTTCCGGATCGAGACCCGCAAAGCCTCCAAGGCTGTGGCCCGGCGCAAGGTGGGGAAAATGGGGGAAAATGGGGAAAAATGGGATAAAAATGGGATAAAATGGGATAAAAATGGGGAAAAATTGGATTAAAATGGGGGAAAATGGGGTTGGGAATGGGAAAAATGGGATAAAATGGGATTAAAGTGGGGAAAAATGGGAATTAAATGGTATTGGGAATGGGAAAAATGGGATTGGAAATGGGAAAAATGGGATTGAAATGGGATAAAATGGGATTGAAATGGGGAAAAACGGGATTAAAATGGGGAAAATGGGATTAAAATGGGGGAAATGGGATTAAAATGGGAAAAATGGGATTGGGAATGGGGGAAATGGGATTGGGAATGGGGAAAATGGGATTAAAACTGGGAAAAATGGGATAAAAATGGGGAAAATGGGACTGGGAATGGGAATGGGCAGACTAGATTGGGAAATGGGATTGGGAATGGGGAAAATGGGATAAAAATGGGGAAAATGGGATTAAAATGGGGAAAATGGGATTAAAATGGGGAAAACGGGTCTGGGAATGGTAAAAAATGGGATTTACTTGGGAATGGGATTGGGAGAAATGGTATTTACCTGGGAATGGAGAAATGGGATTTAGCTGGGAAAAATAGGATTGGGATTCGGAAAAATGGGATTGGGAATGGGAAAAAAATGGGATTTACCTGGGAATTGAATTGGATTTACCTGGGGATGGGAAATGGGATTTACCTGGGAAAAACGGGATTTGGAATGGTAAAAAATGGGATTTACCTGAGGATGGGATTGGGAAAAATGGGATTTACCTGGGAATTGAATTGGATTTATCTGGGAAAATGGGATTGGGGAAAATGGGATTTACCTGGGAATTGAATTGGATTTACCTGGGGATGGGATTGGGAGAAGTGGGATTTAGCTGGAAATGGGAAAAATGGGATTTACCTGGGAAAAATAGGATTGGGAATGGGAAAAATGGGATTGGGAATGGGAGAAATGGGATTTAGCTGGGAATGGGAAATGGGATTTACCTGGGAATGGGATTTAGCTGGGAATGGGAAATGGGATTTCGGTGTTCCCACGAGAACGGGGCTGGAATCCCGAATTTCTGGGATTTTCAGGCTCCTTTTCCCATTTTTTTTCCCCAATCCCAGAACTGGAAGAAATTTGGGAATTCCGAGTTCGACGCCCCTGGGCCCAACGTGGCCACGACGACCGTGAGCGACGACGTCTTCATGACCTTCATCACCAGCAAGGAGGTACGGACACACCTGGGGACACCTGTGCCCAGGTGTGCCCCAGAAATGTCCCCAGGTGTGCCCCAGAAATGTCCTCAGGTGTGCCCCACAAAGTGTCCCCAGGTGTGCTCAGGTGTGCCCCAGAAATGTCCTCAGGTGTGCCCCAAAAAGTGTCCTCAGGTGTCCCCAGGTGTGCCCCAAAAAGTGTCCCCAGGTGTGCTCAGGGTCTCCATGCAGAACATGAATTGTGAGAAGATGGAGAACCCCAGGAACATCTCTAGGTGTGCCCCCATAACCACGTGTGTCTCTAGGTGTGTCCTAGGTGTCCATAGCTGTCCACAGGTGTCCCCAGGTGTGCTCAGGTGTCCCCAGGTGTGCTCAGGTGTCTCCATGCAGAACCTGAATTGTGAGAAGGTGGAGAACCCCAGGAACATCTCTAGGTGTGCCCCATAACCACGTGTGTCTGTGGGTGGTTATCAGAGAGGCCCAGGTGTCTCCAGCTGTCCCCAGGTTTCTCCAGGTGTGCTCAGGTGTGTCTCCATGCAGGACCTGAACTGCCAGGAGAAGGAGAACCCCATGAACATCTCTAGGTGTTCCCCATGAACATCTCTAGGTGTGACGCCATAACCACGTTTGTCCATAGCTGTCCCCAGCTGTCCTCAGGTGTATCTCAGCTGTCCCCAGGTGTCCCCAGGTGTGCTCAGGTGTCCCCACCTGTGTCTCCACGCAGGACCTGAACTGCCAGGAGGAGGAGGACCCCATGAACATCTCTAGGTGTGCCCCAGGAACATCTCTAGGTGTGCCCCCATAAGCACGTGTGTCCATAGCTGTCCCCAGGTGTATCTCAGGTTTCTCCCAGTTTCTCCAGGTGTCCCCAGCTGTCCCCAGGTGTCCCCAGGTGTGCTCAGGTGTGTCTGCATGCAGGACCTGAACTGCCAGGAGAAGGAGGACCCCATGAACATCTCTAGGTGTTCCCCAGGAACATCTCTAGGCGTGCCCCATAACCACGTGTGTCCCTAGGTGTCCATAGCTGTCTCCAGGTTTCTCCAGGTGTCCCCAGGTGTCCCCAGGTGTATCTCAGGTGTCCCCAGGTGTGCTCAGGTGTCCCCACCTGTGTCCCCACGCAGGACCTGAACTGCCAGGAGGAGGAGGACCCCATGAACAAGCTCAAGGGCCAGAAGATCGTCTCGTGCCGCATCTGCAAGGGCGACCACTGGACCACGCGCTGCCCCTACAAGGACACGCTGGGCCCCATGCAGAAGGAGCTGGCCGAGCAGCTGGGGCTGTCCACGGGCGAGAAGGAGAAGCTCCCCGGAGGTGGGACTCCAAAATTTGGTTCTTTTGGGGTTTTTGGGGATTTTTCCCATTTTTTTCCCACTTTTTTGAGGTTACGTAGCCCCAAGGTGTCACCATGGTGGCCCCATTGTTGTTGTGGTGGTGGCCCCGTGCAGAAGGATCTGCTGGGGTTCTCCATGATGGAGAAGGAGAAGCTCCCCAGAGGTGGGACCCCAAAATTTGGTTCTTTTGGGTTTTTTGGGATTTTTCCCATTTTTTTATGGTTACATAGACCCCATGGTCACCATGGTGGCCCCATTGTGGTGGCCCCGTGCAGAAGGAGCTGGCCGAGCAGCTGGGGCTGTCCACGGGCGAGAAGGAGAAGCTCCCCGGAGGTGGGAACCCAAAATTTGGTTCTTTTGGGTTCTTTTGGGAATTTTGGAGATTTTTGGGGATTTTTCCCCCCATTTTTCCCATTTTTGTACCATTCTGGTGGCCCCAAGGTCACCATGGTGGCCCCATGGTGGTGGCCCCATGCAGAAGGATCTGCTGGGGTTCTCCATTGTGGAGAAGGAGGAACTTCAGGAGGTGGGACCCCAAATCCCAAATCTCACTTTTTTTGGGGGAATTTTGGGGATTTTTCCTGGTTTTTTCCCATTTTTGTACCGTTGTGGTGGCCCCATTGTGGTGGGCCCGTGCAGAAAGATCTGCTGGGGTTGTTCCTCACCTGTCCCTCACCTGTCCCACCTGTCCCCACCTGTCCCTCACCTGTCCCCTTACCTGTCCCCACCTGTCCCCACCTGTCCCCTCACCTGTCACACCTGTGTCCCACCTGTGTCACACCTGTCCCCACCTGTCCCACCTGTGTCCCACCTGTGTCACACCTGTCCCCACCTGTCCCACCTGTGTCCCACCTGTCCCCTCACCTGTCCCCACCTGCAGAGCCGGAGCCCGTGGCCGCCCAGGTGAGCAAGACGGGCAAGTACGTCCCGCCCAGCCTGAGGGACGGCGCCAGCCGGCGCGGGGAGTCCATGCAGCCCAACCGCAGAGGTGGGGACACCTGGGATACACCTGGGGGCACCTGGGGGCACCTGGGGTACACCTGGGTACACCTGGGGGCACCTGGGGAGGGTTAAAAACACACCTGGGGGCACCTGGGATACACCTGGGATACACTTGAGCACATCTGGGGGCACCTGGGGAGGGTAACAATACACCTGGGTACACCTGGAGGCACCTGGGGAGGGTTAAAAACACACCTGGACACACACCTGGGGCCACCTGGGATACACCTGGCACACCTGGGTACACCTGGGGGCACCTGGGATACGCCTGGGGAGGGTAGCCATACACCTGGGGTGCACCTGGGCACACACCTGGCACACCTGGGGGCACATGGGTACACCTGGGGAGGGTTAAAAATACACCTGGGACACACCTGGGGGCACTTGGGCACACCTGGGGTACACCTGGGAATACCTGGGACACACCTGGGGGAGTAAAACCACACCTAGGTACACCTGGGGGCACCTGGGGATACCTGGGACACACCTGGGGGGCTCTGGGGATACCTGGGGGGCTTCTGGGGACACCTGGGACACACCTGGGGACACCTGGGACACACCTGGGCGTAACTTGGTCACACCTGGGTGGCTTTTGGTCACACCTGGAGAGCTCTGGGGATACCTGGGATACACCTGGAGACACCTGGGTGGCTTTTGGGGACACCTGGGACACACCTGGGTGGCTTTTGGTCACACCTGGGGAGCTCTGGGGACACCTGGGGATACCTGGGTGGTTTTTGGGGACACCTGAGGGTACAAACCCCCCCCTGTGGGTCCCCCCGGGTCTCACCTGGCCTCACCTGAGCTCACCTGTCGGCAGCCGACGACAACGCCACCATCCGCGTCACCAACCTGTCGGAGGACACGCGCGAGACCGACCTGCAGGAGCTGTTCCGCCCCTTCGGCTCCATCTCGCGCATTTACCTGGCCAAGGACAAGACCACGGGCCAGTCCAAGGTGGGCACGGGCACGGGGGGCGCCCAGGTGTGCCCGGGTGTGCGCCCAGGTGTGCTGAGCCAGGTGTGCTGAGCCAGGTGTGCTGAGCCAGGTGTGCTGAGCCAGGTGTGTCCCGCAGGGCTTCGCCTTCATCAGCTTCCACCGGCGCGAGGACGCGGCCAGAGCCATCGCGGGCGTGTCCGGCTTCGGCTACGACCACCTGATCCTCAACGTGGAGTGGGCAAAGTGGGTGCACACCTGGGCACACCTGGGGACACCTGGGAACTCATGGGAATTCACCTGGGTACACCTGGGTACAGCTGGGGGAGTTACACTCACCTGATCCTCAACGTGGAGTGGGCAAAGTGGGTGCACACCTGGGCACACCTGGGCACTCACCTGGGGACAGCTGGGTATTCATCCATGGGGTTACATCCACCTGATCCTCAACGTGGAGTGGGCAAAGTGGGTGCACACCTGGGCACACCTGGGCGCACACCTGGGCACACACCTGGGCACACACCTGGGCACACACCTGGCACACCTGGGCACACACCTGGGTACAGTTGGGGGGGTCACACCCACCTGATCCTCAACGTGGAGTGGGCAAAGTGGGTACCTGGGCACACCTGGGCACACACCTGGGCACACACCTGGGGACACCTGGGAACTCATGGAAACTCACCTGGGTACAGCTGGGGGCACCTGGGTACAGCTGGGCATTCATCTGGGTGGGTTACACTCACCTGATCCTCAGCGTGGAGTGGGCAAAGTGGGTGCACACCTGGGCACACCTGGGCACACCTGGGGGCACCTGGGGACAGCTGGGTATTCATCCATGGGGTTACATCCACCTGATCCTCAACGTGGAGTGGGCAAAGTGGGTACCTGGGCACACCTGGGGGCACCTGGGCACACCTGGGCACACACACCTGGGGACAGCTGGGAACTCATGGGAACTCACCTGGGTACAGCTGGGCATTCATCCATGGGGTCACACCCACCTGATCCTCAACGTGGAGTGGGCAAAGTGGGTACCTGGGCACACACCTGGGCACACACCTGGGCACTCATATGGGTACACACCTGGGCACACTTGGGACATACCTGGGTACACCTGGCACATGTGGGGCACACCTAAGTAACACCAGGACACACCTGGGCACACCTGGGCACACTTGGGACACACCTGGGCACACCTGGGCGTCTCTGACCTCTCCTTTCTCCTCCCTCCAGGCCCTCCACCAACTGAGCCGCTCCAGCGGATCCCAGTCTGGCCCAGTCTGGCCCAGTTTGGCCCAGTTCATCCCAGTTTGGTCCCAGTTCAATAAAGCTCTGGGTTCTGGCATCACCCCCGTCCCAGGATTTTTTGGGGGAAAAAACGGGATTTTGGAAAAAAATGGGATTTTTGGGATGGGAAAATGGGAATTTGAGTGGAAAAAAATGGGAATTTTGGGGTGGAAAGATGGGAAATTGGAGGTGAGGGGAACTGGAATTTTACATGGGAAATGGGAATTTTGGGGTGGGAAATTTGGAATTTTGGGGGCAAAAATGGGAATTTTGGGGTAGAAAAGTGAATTATTTCCTAGAAAAAAAGAAAAGAGCCACACGAGTTCTTGGGGTGGATCCAACTTTATTCCTGCATTTTTCCATCTTTTTTTGGGGTTTGTCCCATTTTTCTGGGATTTTTTTTTTCCCCACATTTTTTGGGGTTTTCTCCCATTTTTCTGGGATTTTTTTCCCCACAATTTTTGGGGTTTTCCTTCTTTTGTTGTTTTCCTCCCATTTTTTGGGGTGATTTCCTCTGGATTTGGGGGACCACAGGTGGAGGAACCCCAAAATTCTTCTGGACATCCCAAAACTCCCTTTGAGGACCCCAAATTTTTCCTGGAAGATCCCAAAATTCCCTTGGGCCCCAAAATCCGGCCCAGAGACCCCAAAATTCCCAAATTCCCAAATTTTTCCCCCCTTCAATTTTTCCTTTTCTGGGCCCGTCCTGGCTGAGGGAAATTTGGGGTTTTTTGGGGGCTCAGGAGTTTCCCACGGTGGGATTTGGGATTTTTGGGGTGTCCTGGGTGGGATCTGGAGGTTCCAGGTGTGGATTTTGGGGTTTCCTGTTGGGATTTTGGGGTTCCAGATTTCCTGGGGTGGAATTTGGGGTTTTTGGGGTGTCCTGGGTGGGATTTTGGGGTTCCAGGTGTGGATTTTCGGGATCCAGGGGTGAATTTTGGGGTTCCTGAATGGGATTTTGGGGTTCCTGGGTGGGATTTTGGGGTGCCACGACGAAATTTGGGATTTCCAGGATGGGATTTTGGGGTTCCTGGGGTGAATTTTTGGGATCCAGGTGTGGATTTTGGTGTTCCTGAGTGGAATTTTGGGGTTCCAGGGGTGAATTTTGGGGTTCCAGGGCTGAATTTTGGGGTTCCAGGTGTGAATTTTGGGGTTCCAGGTGTGGATTTTGGGTTCCTCTTCCGTCGTTTTGGGGCTCGGGGCGCGGCCGAGGGGCTTCGCTTCCTCTTGGAGCTCCCAGGGAACAAATCTGGGGGAAAAATGGGGAAAAATGGGAATTTAGAAGGGAAAAAAATGGGATTTTGGGGGGAACATTGAGATTTTGGGGGAAAGAATTGGGATTTGGGG
This sequence comes from Arremon brunneinucha, assembly GCA_035583215.1. Taxonomy (NCBI): domain Eukaryota; kingdom Metazoa; phylum Chordata; class Aves; order Passeriformes; family Passerellidae; genus Arremon; species Arremon brunneinucha. Next base: position 2,776,852 of record JAWWEX010000108.1, read on the forward strand.
AGAAAAAATGGAATTTAGGGATGGAAATTTGGGATTTAGAACAAAAATGAGATTTCAGGGAAAAAAAAATGGGATTTGGAGGGAAAAAAGGGGTTTGGGGAGGAAGAAAAAGGAATTTAAGGATAAAATTTTGGGATTTTGGGGGGAAATGTTGGGATTTGGGGTGGCCCCGGAAGTGTCAGAGCGTTTACTTTGATCCCAAATCACGGAAATTCAGGAATTTTGGCCTCATCAGCCACTTCCGGGGAGGGAAAATCCCCAAATCACCTGGAACCCCCCAAATTTTCCTTTATCCCCCCCCAGACTCACCCGGAAACCCCAAAATTTCCTTTTGTTTCTCCCCAAACTCATCTGGAAACCCCAAAATTCACCTGGAATGCCCCAAAACTGCCCTCGAACCACCCCAGATTCAACTGAAAACCCCAAAATTTCCTTTTCTTCCCCCCAAAAGTCTCCTGGAAACCCCAAACCTCACCTGCCCCCAGACCCCAATCGGGCCGAGCCCTGGATGTCCCCTGAGACCCCCCCCAGATCCCCTCCCCAAACCCTT
>JAWWEX010000108.1:2843150-2854930 GCA_035583215.1 Arremon brunneinucha
AGCAAACGCGGCCGCGCCCCGCACGGAGGGGGGGGTCGCGGTTTTGGGGGGCTGGGGAGGGGGTTTGGGGTTTTTTGGGGTTTTTTTTGGGGTTTGGGGCCGCCCTGCCCGGCGGCCGCAGAACCGGCCCGACGGCCGCGCTCGGCGCCGGGACAAACCGGGACAGACCGGGACAAACCGGCTCCGGCGGTTCTGGGGCGTCTCCGCGGCGCCGGGCTGTCCCGGGATCGGTTCTGGTTCTGCCCCCCCCGCGCCGCCGTTCGGGGGGCTTTGGAGAGGGGAGATCCCCCCCAAAACACCCCAAAGCAAACGCGTTCCAGACACGAGAAACGTTTATTGGGGTGACCCCCCAAAAAAGGCACAGATCCGTGTCTCGGGGCTGCTGCGGCCCCCCCAAAATCCCCCCCAAATCCGCGGCCCCCCCTGCCCCGGGCCGCTCCCACGCTGGCTCCGCTCCCACACTAAAAATAAAAATAAAAATATAAATAAAAATAGAAATAAAGCGGAGCGGCGGCGCCGGGGGGGCTGCGGCGGGGCCGGGGCTGCCCCCGGTTCGGCGGGACCCCCGGGGACCTCCCCTGCCCGGTCTCTCTTTGGTGCTCCATGGAATTTGGTGGTTTTGGTGTTTTGTGGGATTTCGGGTCATTTTGCGGCAGTTTGGGCACATTTCGGGCAGAGCCACCTGTGGGAATGAGTTTTCACAGGGAGCCGTTGTTTCCCGGCTCGGGAAGCGGATCCGCAGATGTTTTCCTGGTTTTGCTGATCCCGAGGGGTTTTTTGGGACGCGTTTGGCTCCTGTAGCGTGGGGTGAGGAGGATGAGGAGTGCCTTCCTCCCGCCCTGGCCATTCCTCATTGCCGTTCCTGTTGTTCCTCCCCGCAGGAACGCCACAGAAATATGACCCGACTTTCAAAGGGCCCATCTACGACAGGTGAGGACAGTGTCCCCAAACCCAGTGTCCCCAAAATCCAGGGTCCCCAAATCTGGGGTCCCAAAATCCAGGGTCCCCAGACCTAGGGTCCCAAAATCCAGGGTCCCCAAGTCCAGGGTTCCCAAATCCAGAATCTCCAAAATCCCCCAAATCCTCAAGTCCAGGGTCCCAAAATCCAGGGTCTCCAAGCCCAATATCCCCAAGTCCAGGGTCCCCAAACCCAATGTCCCCAAAATCCAGGGTCCCCAAAATCCAGTGTCCCCAAACCCTATGTCCCCAAATCTGGGATCCCCAAATCCAGGGTCCCGAAATCCCCCAAATCCTCAAGTCCAGGGTCCCCAAACCCAGTGTCCCCAGTCCCAGTGTCCCCACCCTCGCTGTCCCCATTCCCAGTGTCCCCATTCCCAGTGTCCCCAGTGTCCCCAATCCCCCTGTCCCCGCCCTGGCTGTCCCCGCTGCAGGGGCTGCAGTCCAGTGTCCCCAGCCCCAGTGTCCCCATTGTCCCCAGTCCCATTGTCCCCAGTCCCATTGTTCCCAGCCCCAGTGTCCCCAAACCCAGTGTCCCCAGTGTCCCCAATCCCCCTGTCCCCGCTGCAGGGGCTGCACCGACGTCATCTGCTGCGTCCTGCTGATGGTGGCCATCGTTGGCTACGTCGTGGTCGGCGTCGTGGGTACGTCCTGGGGGTCTGGGGGGTCTGGGGGGTCTGGGGGCTGCAGGGGGGTGACCCCGGCCTCATCGCCCTGTGCCCCCCAGCCTGGACCCACGGGGACCCGCGCAAGGTGATCCACCCCACGGACAGCCGCGGGCAGTTCTGCGGGCAGCAGGGGACCCCCAACGAGTGAGTGCCCCGCGTGGAGGGACCCCCAATTCCTCTGGGGGGGAGCGTGGAGGGGGTTTGCCCCAAACCTGGGCGGTTTTTGGTTTGTTTTGCAGGAAAAAACCTTTCCTTTTTTACTTTGACATCGTCAAGTGCGCGAGCCCGCTGGTGCTGCTGGAGTTCCAGTGCCCGACCACACAGGTACGGCCCGGCCCCCTCGGGACCCCCGATAATTCCCCAGGGAATCCGGGGTGCAGCCCCCTCGGGACCCCCGGTAATTCCCCAGGGAATCCGGGGTGCAGCCCCCTCGGGACCCCCAGTAATTCCCCAGGAAATCCGGGCTTGCAGCCCCCTCGGGACCCCCGATAATTCCCCAGGGAATCCGGCCCTGAGCCCCCTCGGGACCCCGGGTAATTCCATGGGGAATCCGGGGTGCAGCCCCCTCGGGACCCCCAGTAATTCCCCAGGGAATCTGGGGTGCAGCCCCCTTGGGACCCCCGGTAATTCCATGGGGAATCCGGGCCTGCAGCCCCCTGCCCGTGTCCCCCTCCCCTGCAGATCTGTGTCAGCAAGTGCCCAGACCGATACCTGACGTACCTGACGGCCTCGGGGAACCCCGCGTCGCTCGAGTATTACCGCAGTTTCTGCACCCCCGAGTACAAGGGCACGCAGAAGGTGGGTCTGGGTTGTGGGGCCGGGGTTCCCGTGCCGTGGGGGGATTCCTGCCCCACGTGCTGATGTCCGGCTCGTTGTCCCCTCCCAGGCTGCCCTCAACGTGCTGAAGGACAGGGAGTGTCCGGCCATGCTCATTCCCAGCACGCCATGTATGTCCGTAATTAGCAAGGAGCTCGTTAACGATTCACTGGGATTTTTTGGAGGCTGTTTGGGGGTTCTGGGGGTCCTGTGGGGGTTTTCCAAACTGAGGCACCCCCTGTGTCCCACCAGTGGCACGGAGATGCTTCCCGGCCATCCAGGCCAAGAAGGGCGTCATCATGGTGGGCAACAAGACGACCTACGAGGACGGCTGGGGGAACCACAGGAACGTCACCGAGCTGCTGGAAGGGGCCAAGTGAGTCCCGGCCCCTCGTTAAGAACTGCCTCGTTAGCTCTGCTTCGCCCGTTTGAGGTGTTTGCCAGAAATCCTGCACGAAAATCCCGTGGTGGGAACAGCAGTGGCAAAGGAGGCGCAGTGCGGGCGGCTCCGGGGGTTTGCTGTGCAGAATTGTTGAATTTTCGTGGTTTTGGGGTCCCCCCGGCTCCCCCTCCATCGGCGTTCCCCGTTCCCTGGCAGGAAAGCCAACGTGGTGCTGGAGACGCGGCAGCTGGCCATGAAGATCTTCGAGGACTACACGGTGTCCTGGTACTGGATCATCATGTGAGCACGGGGCAAAACTCTGGGGTTTTCAGTGTTTTACTATTTTCCCAGCTTTCCCACAATTTCCATGGAGCAAAGCACGAGCAGTGACATCCCTCCCGTGGTTACCACATCTGGGGGACGCTGTGGGCCATGGGAGGGTGCTGACACGTCCTGCCTTCCTCCCGCAGAGGCCTCGTCATTGCCATGGTGGCCAGCCTCATCTTCATCGTGCTGCTGCGCTTCCTGGCGGGGATCATGGTGTGGGTGATGATTGTGATGGTGATCCTGGTGCTGGGATACGGTGAGCAGGGGCTGGCAGCCTCTCCCTGGCTTTTCCCCGTTCCCCTTCCCCTATTTTGAGCAGGATTTGTGCTGCAGAATTTCGCATGCCGCGTCCTTCCAGGTGTCTCCCCCCTGGCCGGCATCCAGCACTGCCCTCTCCTGTGCAAAAATGACAAATTTCTGCTTTTTGCCACAGGAATCTTCCACTGCTACATGGAGTATGCCAAGTTAAAAGGTGAAGCGGGGTCAGATATGTCCCTGACAGACCTGGGCTTCCAGACCGACCTCCGTGTGTACCTGCACCTGCGGCAGACCTGGCTGGCGTTCCGTAAGCGTCCAGGAATTGGGAATTAATTGGGATGGCACCCCACAGGGCAGGGGAATGGGGGTCACAGCGGATTTTGGGCTGATCCCATGGGAAGGAGGGACTTTGCTGGGTGCCCGGCCGTGGGGCAGTGCTGGGTGTTCCTGGAGGAGATTTTGGTGCCCTGGGGAAGGTGCAGGTGGCCCTGACGCGCCGTTCCCCTGGCAGTGATCATCCTGTGCGTGCTGGAGCTGGTGATCGTCCTGCTGCTCATCTTCCTGCGCAAGAGGATCCTCATCGCCATCGCGCTCATCAAGGAGGCCAGCAGGTCTGGCTGTCCCTGTCCCCAGGGCTGCTGGCACTCATTGCTCCTGGGTTCAACTGGGGTTTAACCCGGGTTTAACCAGAACTTAACCAGGGTTTAACCGGGGTTTAACCGTCTTCTCGCAGGGCCGTCGGTCATGTAATGTCATCGCTGCTGTTCCCCTTGTGCACCTTCTTCTTGCTGTGCCTCTGCATCGCCTACTGGGCCAGCACTGCCGTGTATCCTTTGCTCTTCCTCGCCTTCTTCCTCATCCTCCTCCTGTTCCCTGCATCCCCCTTCCCACAAGTCCGGTGTCTCCCCAAGCACGGAGCAGGATCTGATGGCGGATCCACCTCAAATCTCTGAGGTTTAACCCAAAACAAGCCCTGGGGTGGAAGAGCAGCAGCGGGAGCTCGGGGAGAGCCAAGTGGAGCCTGGTTTGGATTTAGGGCTGGGTTTGGAAAGCCACCTTTCCTTAACGGTGACCCGCAGCTTCCTGTCCACCTCCAACGAGGCCGTTTACAAGGTGTTCAACGAGTCCGCGTGCCCGTTCGCCGGGCAGACCTGCAGGCCCGAGGTGAGCACCCCAGGAGCTCAGAACCTGTCAAGATGAGACCACAGGGGTCACTCTGTGTTAACCAGCAGTGTCCTGTGTCCTCTGCAGACCTTCAACACCAGCAACGTCACCAAGCTGTGCCCCGACGCCCAGTGCCTGTTCGCCTTCTACGGCGGTGAGACCGCCTACCACAAGTACCTCATCGTGCTGCAGTTCTTCAACGTCTTCATGTTCTTCTGGCTCGCCAACTTCGTCATCGCGCTGGGCCAGGTGACGCTGGCGGGCGCCTTCGCCTCCTACTACTGGGCCTTCAAGAAGCCCGACGACATGCCGGCCTTCCCGCTCTTCTCCGCCTTCGGCCGCGCGCTCCGGTGCGTCCGTCTGTCTGTCCGTCTGTCCCCGTGAGCTCTGTCTGCGAGGCTGTGCCTTTCTAACCGGGCTGCTCCATCCCCAGGTACCACACGGGCTCGCTGGCCTTCGGCTCGCTGATCCTGGCCATCGTCCAGGTCATCAGGGTCATCCTGGAGTACCTGGACCACCGGCTGAAAGGTGCTGAAAGGGCCGGGGTGGGGGAACTGTGGCAGCAAGGTCTCAGCAGGGACCTCAGAGTGGCTGCTGGGACATCCCACCCCTCTGGCCTTGGTGCTGAGCCCTCTCCCTGCGCCCTCCAGCCGCCGAGAACAAGTTTGCCAAGTTCCTCCTGAGCTGCCTCAAGTGCTGCTTCTGGTGCCTGGAGAAATTCATCAAGTTCCTCAACAGGAACGCCTACATCATGGTGAGAGTCACCCTAAACCAACTCCCTCCAAGGGCTGGGGCTGCTCAGAGATTTCGCTGGGAATTGTGTCTCCTGACGCTGTGGGAACACAGAGGTTTGAGGAATTTTTCAGCTTTTTGGCTGAAAAACCTTGACCTCAGCCACGTCCCGTTGGCTTTGGGGAGGACCTTCTGCGGGTGAGGGTATTCAGCTCCGGGTCTCTGCGATGCCTGACCCTGCAGTGGATGAGAAAGCCCTTGCAGGGTGGGATCTGCACCCTCCCCTGGGTGGGGGACTCAGTGCAGCCCCGTTTCTCTCTCCCCTGCGCGGCTTTTCCGCCCCAGATCGCCATCTACGGCACCAACTTTTGCACCTCGGCCCGGAACGCGTTCTTCCTGCTGATGAGGAACATCATCAGGTGAGATCTGGGGGAGGCACCCCACACCGTTTGCCACTCGTGCCGTGGCTGCTTCTGTGGGAGCTCGGAGTGGGGAGCAGATGCAGAGGCTCATCCCTCTCTTGTCTCCAGGGTGGCCGTGTTGGATAAAGTCACGGATTTCCTCTTTTTCCTCGGCAAGCTCCTCATCGTGGGAAGCGTGGGTGAGTGCTGGGTTCTGGAAGTTTCTCCTCGAGGCATCCAGAAGCTCCCCTCAAATCACCCCTCCCGTGGAGCTGCTCCTTCCCATCTTGCCCACCCTTGTCCATCCCTTGCTCTCCCAGGGATCCTCGCCTTCTTCTTCTTCACCCAGCGGATAAAGCTGGTCCAGGACACGGCGCCGCCGCTCAATTACTACTGGGTCCCGATTCTGGTGAGCTGCCCTTTCCCCGAGGGGTGACTGCAGCAGGAGAGGGCAGCGGTGCCCCGCAGCAGCCCCTCCCCACAGCCGGGGCCTCAAGGAGCCCCTTTGTTGGAGGTGTTTTCCCGGCCCCTGGCGCAATGAGCCCTTTGTTGGTCGCTGCTGGCGCCGCGCCCGCCTGCGCTGCCCACTTTGGCCTCCATCCAGCGGTGGCTGAGGCCTTTTGTCCCCACTCGGGCTGCTCCAAACAGTCCTGCCCTGTTGGCTTCTCCTCCTTCCCCTGGGGAATGTGGGATTCAGCACTTTCCTCCTCCTCCTCCTCCTGGGGGGTTCCGGGCTCTCTGTGGCACCAGCGTGTGTGTCTCTTCCAGACGGTGATCGTGGGCTCCTACCTCATTGCCCACGGGTTCTTCAGCGTCTACGGCATGTGCGTGGACACCCTGTTCCTCTGCTTCTGTGAGTATCAGCAAATACCCCCTCTCCCATCAGGCTCGCCCCCAGAGTGTCCAGCTCCCAGTCCCGGGGTCCCTCTGTGTGGTTTTCTCCTGCTTTTTCCTCCCCTGACTCCTCACCTGCGTTCTCACCTGCTCTCCCCTGCCTGCTCCAGCAGAGACCCCCAGCCTGTCCGTGGGCTCCTGCATCTCTCCCTCTGTTTTGGTGCTTTGGGCTCGGTGGAATTAACTACAGCTAACCTCGATTTCCCTTTTTTTCCTCCCTATTTCCCTTCTTTTCCACCCTTCCCGTGTCTCTGGCCACACCTTCTCCGCCCTCCACCTCCGCCCTGTCTCTCCCTGGCTCCTCCACCGCTTTCCGCTCTCCCCCTTCACGGCCGCTTCCTCCTGGGGCTGGAAAAGGTGAAGATCTGGAGAGAAACGATGGATCTCCGGAGAGGCCTTACTACATGTCCCCCGAGCTGAGCGAGATCCTGCTGAAGGGGCACCTAGAACCTTCCAAAAGCGCCGATAGCCAAGGCTAGGCTTGGGGCCCTCCCGGCCCCCTGACTCCCACGGTGTCCCCTGGCAGTCCTCCGAGGGTGGCGGGTGCTGACCCTCAGCGCTGTCCAATCTGCCTTCCTGCCCAAAAATCCGCGTTCCTGCGCCGAGAGAACCCGCGTGGAGCTGGTTGGGGGTCCCGGCAGCGCCCGGCGAGGAGCGCGGTGCCCGGAGATGGTCGTGGCTTTGGGGCAGAGATCCCCGCTCCCGAGGGAGGGCTGGCACGAGGGGCCCAGCACGGGTCAGGGACGGGGCTGGGTGGGATGGGCCGAGCGCGTTCCGCCGCCCCAAACCGGGCTCTGGGCGTTTCCTCTGCGTCCGCTTCAGCCAAGAGCACTGAGACTTTCTTTGCCCTTTCCTCGCCCCTTTCCTTGCAGTTTTCTCACCCTTTTCCTCTCCCTCTATCTCTATGCAAACCGCAGAATTTTGAAGGATTCTGGGTGAGGTTGCAGAGCTTTGCTGGTTTAGCCCAGCTTGTCCCTGTCCCCTGTCCCAGCCGTCACGGGAGCTGTCACTGGGACTTGGTGGCCACTGGGATTTGGAGATTTTTCACTCCAGGCATGGGGAAGTCAGGATTTCTCCTCCAGAAAGCCCAGAAATGATCAAGATTTAAAAAAAACCAGCTCTTGTGGCTCAGCCTCAGCCACAGCTCCCAGCCAGACCCTCCCAGGACAAAGCCCTGGTGTTGGTGCTCCCGTTTCCATCCCAGAAGGATCCAAATCCCTCTCAAAACACCCCCTGGGCTTTGTGAGCCCGGAGCTTTGTGGCTTTGTTTGGTTTTGGGGTGTTGTTTTTCCACGGCCGGGATTTTCCAGCCTCGTTGGTGTGTCAGGAATGAGGGGAATTGCTTTTCAATGGCTCCAGAGCTGCTGGGAAGAGCCAAGGGCTCCCTCCTGCCCTTGGCTCTGTTCAAAACCACAAAACACCCAAATTTCCTCTTTCTCCTGAACCTCTGCGGGCCATCCCCAGATTTGCCGTGTCAGAGAGACAAAAACCCCGTTCAGGACGAGCCCAGAGACTCTGTTTAAGCTGGGAATTGTTGTCGGAGGATCCCGGGAGCCTCCAGCACACCAACCCCGCGCCTGCCCCCGCCGCGGGGCCGGGGGCTTCTCTTTGCAGTGGAGGACCTGGAGCGCAACGACGGCTCGGCGGAAAAGCCCTACTTCATGTCCCAGGACCTGAGGAAGCTGCTCAAGAAGACCAACAAGGGCCAGCCCGACGCGTAGCGCCGCCTGTCCCGCGTGGAATCCGCCTCCGTGGACCTTGGACGCCCCTGGCAGTGGGGTGGGTGGGTAAAATGCACATTTTTGATGACTCGGCCTTAAATCCTCGCGCTGGTAACGATGACGAGCTTGTCGCCGCTGACGAGACGCAGGGCCCGGTGCCAGTGCCACTCCTGGGGTAAAATCCCCCAATTTCCGTGGGGTTCAGTGATTCCAGAGTGAGTTTAATTGTGTTTGGTCCCGTTTTGGTCCCAGTGAACCCTTCTGGGGTCGGCCCGGGGGGATCCACGCAGATCTGGAGGTGCAGGAACGAGCTGGGAGGCTCAGGCAGCTCCTCGTGGGGTGTTGTCCTTGTGCCCCCCTAAATATTGAATTGCGGTTGTGCATTCCTGCCCACAGAGCTGGGACGGGCTGGAATCACCTCCCACCCCTCGCCGCCCTTTGTCGGCACCCCAGGGCCCCGTTCTGGGCCCTAATTAATTAATTCTTTTAGGAATAAGCTAATTATTGCTTTTGTAGCCGCTGCAAGGGGTGAAGGTGGAGGGGAACGGGGGGGCCGTGGGCAGAATTTGGGGCTTGAGGCTCTGTCCAGCTCTTGCACCTGCAGCTTCCACAGATTCCTCCCCAAAATGTGCACCTGGTCCCCCAAATTTGTCATTTTAGGGCAAACCCTTCCCCAGCTTCCCAAAGGCTTCACCTGCATAAGGGGATTTGGGATTTGGGACTCCCCCAGGGCATGGGGAGGGGGTGTGGATGGACCTGGGGGGGTTTTGGTGTCATTCCAGGTGATTTTAGCAAAGCCAGGAGCAGCCAACACCTGCCTCCAGCCAGGAGGGGGGGAAAGGAATTTTTTTGGTGTGGAAAAGGGGTCAATTAACTCTAAAATGTAATTAGCTCAAGCCTAAAATGTAACAGAATTAACCCTCAGACCCGGCGCAGCCACCACCAGCAATTGGGCTTTTTTTAGGGCTTATTTGTTAAAAAAAGGACTTTTAGAAATGCTCTGAGGCTTTGGGGGACAATTCCCCCCTCCAGTGCTCACCTGGCTCCAGGAATTGCTGCTGAGGGATCCCTTTGGCTTCCTTTTATCCCAATTCCCCGCTACCTTTGGGTTTTGTATCATCCAGGGGACGTTTCTATGGAATTATCCAATTCTTTGGGGACTTTTGTATATTTTGCTTTTCCAGGATGTTTTCAGTTACGGTTATTTGGAGCTTTTCCAGTGAATTTTTGGGGGCACGTTTTCGTTTCTGTGACGCCGCCGGGCAGAGCTTCCCTATCTGTAATTTCTCTACTTTTTCTTTTTAAAATTGCCCAAATTTTCCCTTTTTCCCCTCGTTTTTTAGTGCAGCTGATCAGTGGACAGAAGAGTGGAAGGGAAAATTGAAGCCAAAAAAATGAAGGAAAATATAAAACTAGAAAGGTGGAGGGAAAGACAGAAAAATGAAGGGAAAGGTAAAAACAAAGCTAAAAATGTAACAGTAAAGCTCAACAGAAACGATCAAATGAAGCTAAAAAGAGGCAAATCCTCCCTGTTTGGGACGAGTGGGAATAATTCAGGGAATTATCACCAGACTTTGTTCCACTTACAGTCATTCCAGCACGTGTCCTGCAGCTCCTGATGCTCATTCTGGATTAATTCAGTTTTTTTTCCTCTCCCTGTGCAGGTTTCAGGGTGGATTTGGTTTTATTTCTGCCCAGAATGTTTGTGTTGGGGGCAAATTCTCTCTCACTCCTCGATTTTTCAGCTGTTTTCCTCCCAAATCCTGACCCTTTGGGTGTGGGAACGCTGTGGGAAGCAGCTGAGGAGTGGCAGGAACTGGGTTTATTTGCTCAAAAAGGCAAAAACCAGCAGGAATTTGGAAGGCTGGAAGGAAAAGTGGTGAAAGAGAGAAGAAATTTGGAAAAATGTGTTCGTGGGGAAGCCGGGCTGGCTCGGCTGCCTCCCAGCAGCACAGGATTTGAGGAGAATTAAGGATTTTTATTCCCAATAACCCCAAGTGGCTTTTTAGAGGTGATGGGGAGCAGTGAGGGAGATATTCCTGTAAATTAGGAAATTCACAGGAATATTTCTGAGGTTGTTTTGGAAAACTCAGAGTGAGGGCAGCTGTCTGGGGGAATTTGGTGTCCAGAAAAGCTTCACTCCAAGGCTGGGTTCCTGCTTCCAGGCAAAGCTCCATGTTCAAGGCATTAAATAATGGAATTTAAGAATAATGGCGCTTTTTTCCCCCCTGTCTAGAAATGTGGCTTCTGTCCCTACAAACCTGATTGTTCTGCGGGCAAAGAAAACAACCCTAAAATCCTAAACAATGCTAAACCCGCAGGGCTGATGTTTTACAGGAAAATGCTCATTTTTCACGTGTTTTTGAGGCATTAAGGGTGCTGTGACACTCCGGAGTCTCTGCGCGGTTCCGTCAGCGTCGCGACCAACAATAAAAAAGTGCCTGTTTGGAGCTCGTTGTGTTGTGTGGTATCACAGGGCTCTAACGCCACAGGGCTGAACCCAATTCTGCCACTTTTCACCCCAAAATGACCATTTCAGCATTTGTTCAGCTGATTTCAGAGTGGGGGGGTCACTGGTTTTGGGGTGCTTGGGCTGAATCTGAGTAATTTTCCAACAATCCCTGAGCTGTAGGATCTCCAAGAGGGGTTTTTATTTTAAAGAGCAAAGTGTTTGTTCAGACACCTATTTAATGTTGTTTTCCCTGGTCATCAAAAGCAGAAGGTGTTTGTGTGGTCAAATGCCTCCAAAAAGGCATCTTTGAGGTTCTTCCCCTCAAAAATTCAATGGTTTTGAGGTCAAGTCACTGAAAAATCTGCAGTTTTGAGGTCAAACCCCTTCAGAAAAGGCGGTTTTGAGGCCAAACCCCCTCCAAATAAGGTGGTTTTGAGGTCAACCCCTTCCAAATAAGGTGATTTTGAGGTTGTCGCCCTCGTAAAAAGGTGATATTGACATCTGACCCCTCCAAAAAAAGGCACTTTGAGGTCAAACCTTTTCATTGCTTGTCAGAGAAGGATGTTCCCGGTGGAACCCTGGCTGGGCTCCGGTGCTTCGGGGGCTCCTGAGGACGTGTCCCCTCAGGGAGAACCTCCCGGGCCGCCGCTCCCCTCACGGCGTCCCCTCAGCCCGCGCCCCCCCCCGGCCCGTTCCCGCCACCGCTCTCGGCCCCGCCCCTCCTGCACCACCCTCCCTCCTCCCTCTCCCATTGGTCTTTCCCTTTGTCCATCACCTCGCGCCGGGCTACCCCATTGGCCCGCATCCGCCCCCGTGCCGCTTATCCCCGCCCTCCAGGCCCGTCCCCCTCTCCTCCCCGCCCCCTGCCCGTCACCCTCCCTCCGCCCTCTCCGATTCGTTCTTCCCGCTGTCCGTCACTCTCCCTCCGCGACCTCCAATTGGCCCGCGCCGGCCGCGCTCCCTGTGGCCCCGCCCCACCCGGCGCGCGCGCGCCCCCCGCCCACCCAC
>JAWWEX010000108.1:2855280-2878594 GCA_035583215.1 Arremon brunneinucha
CCATTGTGTGCAGACAAAATGGCGGCGGTGAGTGAGGGGAGGGTGGGGGGGGCGGCCGGGCCCCCTCACGGACCCCCCTCAGCAGCGGCCCGAGGGACGGGGGGGATCGAGCCGCCGCCCGGGGAACGCGGGTGTCGCACGGGGCTGCCCCGGACTCCGCTCGTTTCTGGCCGGCGCCGCTTTGTTCGCGCCGCGTTTGCAAATGGCGGCAGCGCCCGGCGGCCCCCGCGCCCCCTCCTCACCCCCCGCGCCCCCTCCTCACCCCCGGGCCCCGCGCCCCCTCCTCGTTTCTGCCCCGCGGCCCTGCCCTGGAGTGGGGACGGGCATGGGGGGTCTGAGGGGGGCCGGGCCGGTCCTTTCCCGACCCCCTCAGCCGGCCCTGGGTGGGATGTTCGGGGGGGCACCATGGAGGAGGTGGGATCACCCCTTTGGGGGGGCTCAAAGCCCCTCTTCCCTCCCCATCGCCCGTCATCCCAGGCCGAGAATTGCAGTGGGATCATCTTCTTGGGGGGATTTTAGCCCTTCTCCCCGCTCAGGACTAGGATTCTCCTTCTCCTCCTCTGCTCAGCTTTTCTGGGCCCCTGTCCCTGCTCCCTCACGGTGGTTCCCGCTGCTCCAGCCCCGTTACCCGCGGCCGCTCCGTTTCTGGAGGCTTTAGGGGCACAGAGATCCAGCACCGCCTTCCCTCCGCGGGGACCGAGGGCTTTGTGCGCCCCTAGCTCCGGGATTCCCGCTGGGATCCGCGCTCCCGGCCTTCCTGCACTGCTCTGGAGGGTCGTGCTGTTCCTCATCCATCCCGGGCAGGTGCCAGAACTCAGATAAAAGCGACCAATTCGTTCTTAAAGCGCGGCCTTGAACCTGAGCGTGGCTTCGCCTGGGTCACGCTTTCCCACGTTCAGGGCAGAAATTCCAGCCTTTTACGTCCTTTGGTTGTTTTTCCCTCCGTCCTCCCAAAAACGCCTTCGGGAGAGTCACTCCTTCCCTTGGGAGCGCGGGAAGTTTGGTGGATTCCTGCCGGGGGTGGAGTGGAGGAGGGAGTGAGGCCAAAACCAGGTGATAGTCCAGTGTTTGTCCTGTTTCCAAGGGCAGGGATTGTTTCTGTCAGGATTGGGCTCCTGGTTTAACTGAATCTGTGGTTCTTCTCCTCAAGAGACACAGGTTGGTGGTGCTGCAGCATCAGCTCCCAGATTTCTCCCTCCAAAAATCTCAGAAGAGGGATAACGGGGACAAAGCTGTTGTGATTCTGACTGTAGGAACAACCGGGGGGAATTCAACCCATTCCTTATCCAGCCTGAAGGAAACTGAGGAAATTTTAAGGAAAATAACGGGGCCTGCAGGGCCCAGCCCAGAGCAGCAGGCACCAGGAGATGCCATGTGGCTCCTTGGGAATGATTCTCCCTGCTCAGCCGGCACCGGTTGGGGCTTAATTACAATTAAATCCAGATTTGTGGTGCTGTTAAGTCATCCTGTGAATGAACTGGCAGGATTGGAGTCGGAGGGGTTTCCTTGGATGGAATTGTGTGTCCGTACAGCGGCTGGAGGGAATGAGTTTTCCTGATTTTTATCCTAAAACTGTGAGCCCCAGCTCTGGGAGAGCTTGGAACAAATTGGAACAAAACCGGATTGGAACAAAAGGCTCCTCTGCCCCAGCAGGGGGCGGTTCCCACAAAAAGGCAGGAATTTGGTGTCACTTGGGCTGAATCTGTTGAATTCCAGGACTTCTGAGCGCTGGGTTCCCACCTGGGTTTCCCAGGGCAGCTGCTCCAGTGTGGAGAGGGGAGTTCTGTCTGTTTTGGAGACAGGAGCTTTGGAAAAGTCCCATTCCATGGGAAAACCTCCTGGGAATAAACAGGAATAAGGATTAATGCTCAGTGCTCCTCCACTGTCAGCCTGCAGCTCTCGGGGATACGAGGAGCAGAGAGCTGGGCTCTGGCTAACGAGTTGGGATCTGTCTAATTGCTGTTGTGCTTCCAGCTCCAGCGCGTGCCCCAGGCTGCTCTGGCTGCCCCGGCTCACCCGCTCTCTGTCGTTTCAGATCCCGCAACACCGCGCTGCCGCGACGCTCTGCTCGCCAGAAAAATCCAAGTAAACCCCTCAGAAACCTTCAGGCAGGCAGCAGAAAACAAAAATGGTAAGGGACGGGTGGATTCCCGGGCGTGGGGTGAACATCCGTGTCCCGGCACTTCCTAAATATTTCCAAATGTTCCTGAACGTTTCTGCCCTCGCAGCGCCCGATGCGGATCTTTGTGAACGACGACCGGCACGTGATGGCCAAGCACTCGGCCGTGTACCCCACGCAGGAGGAGCTGGAGGCCGTGCAGAACATGGTGTCCCACACGGAGCGGGCGCTCAAAGCCGTCTCCGACTGGATCGACGAGCAGGAGAAGGTCAGCGGGGAGCAGCCGGAGAGCGAGTCCATGGAGACGGCGGGCGAGGAGGAGAGCAAGGAAGGAGGGTGAGCAGCAAAGCACTGGTGGGACCGTCCTGCTTTAGATCCCTAAAATTCGCTTAGCCCCCTAAAAACCTGCTTGGAAAAATGGGTGGAAAAGTTGTCTTCCCTGGCTGGGAACTTGAGGGGAATTAACCACGGCAGGGATGAGGCGAGTGCTCCAGGTTGATCCTCACGGATCCATTCTTCCAGTTGGATGGGGCTCCCTAAAATTCACTTAGCTCCCTAAAAACCTGCTCATGATGGTGGAAAAAGTGTCTTCTCTGGCTGGGGACTTGTGGGGAATTAACCAAGGCAGGGATGAGGGGAGTGCCCCGGGTTGATCCTCACGGATCCATCCCTCCAGTTTGGCGGGGCATCACCAGGCTGTGAATCCCACCCTTGCGACCCTCTCCCCTTTTTCCCAGGGATCAGAAGGCCACGGAGCAGCTGACGAGGACCCTGCGGGGGGTGATGCGCGTGGGGCTGGTGGCCAAAGGCCTCCTGCTGAAGGGGGACCTGGACCTGGAGCTGGTGCTGCTGTGCAAAGACAAACCCACGGCCAAGCTCCTGGAGAAGGTCGCCGATAACCTGGGAGTGCAGCTGGCGGTGAGTGGAGCCCACGGGGAAATTCCCTTTGGGATGGTTCTGGTCCCCCTGCTCTGGCTTGGAAAAGCCATTTCCAGAGGTGCTTTGGGATTGCTAAATGAATTTGTCCTCGTTAATTGTGGAATGGTTTGGGTTGGAAGGGATTTTGGAGCTCATCCTCTTCATGGGCAGTGACGCCTTCCACAGGCCCCAAACCCTGTCCAGCCTGGCCTTGGGCACTTCCAGGGATCCAGGGGCAGTCACAGCTTCTCTGGGAATTCTATCCCAGCCCCTTCCTGCTTGTGAGGGCAGGAATTCCTTCCCAAAACCCATCTAAACCCCCCTTTTTCCAGGGTGGAACCATTCTCTCTTGTCCTGTCCCTCCATCCCTTGTGTCCCTCTCCAGCTCTCCTGGAGCCCCCTTAGGCACTGCAAGGAGCTCCAAGGTCTCCCCAGAGCCTTCCCTGCTCCAGCAGAACATTCCTGGGGCTCTGGGATTATGGAATCAGGGAATGGTTTGGGTTGGAGGGGACTTTGGAGCCCCTCTCACTCCAGCCCATCTCCACCCCAACGCCGCAGGCGATCACCGAGGACAAGTACGAGATCATCCAGTCCGTGGGCGACGCCGCCATCATCATCAAGAACACCAAGGAGCCCCCCCTGAGCCTGACCATCCACCTGACGTCGCCCGTGGTCAGGGAGGAGCTGGAGAAGCAGCTGGCCGGAGGTACGGCCGGCCGGCGCGGGGCGTCCCGCGGCTAGCGAGCGGGAAAGTGCTCTTCAGCTTCAGCCGGAGCCGTGGCAGCTCTTGTGGCCAGATCCTCACCAAATTCCTTCACTGTGCCACCCTCAATGAGAGATCCTGGGTGTGCTTTACCCGACCGAGCTTCCGAAGCTGAGGAGCACCTTTCACGCCGGATTTTTGCTCTATTTTGGTTTTTTTTTGGTTTTTTTTTTAAGTATTATTATTTTATCCTTTCTTTTGGTTCCACTTGGGCCTTTAGTTCACTAATTCATCATCTCGTTGTATTACTCGTGGTTTGTCCCCCGGCCATGTCAGTGCAGTGACATGAAAATAGAAACCAGATTTGTTTAAGAAACCCAAAACCAAAAACCCCTCTCGAAGGCTTCTTGTGCGAGGAGTTGCATGTCCATGAACCGGGATGTTCCGGGATGTTCCCCGGTGTGTGTTGCAGCAGAACACCGGGTGCTCGGGGCTCCTGGCGCGGCTCTCGCAGCACCTCAGGTTCACGATTCCGGAAAGCGATGCAGAGTTTTGGATAAAGTTAGCTTCTCCAAATTCCCTTTGGAATCAGAATCCAGCAGCTGCTGGTTGTGCGCTCCAATTCCGATGGGCTCCGTCGGGCCGGCGGTTCCCCCGCTCCGCACTAGCCTTATCTAAAACCCTGATCTCGAGCAACTTCGGGCGACTTGAGGCCCTTCCTCAGTTTTGCTGCAGCACAAACCGGGACCTCTTTGTGCTCTTGATTGTTGATCTCTGGTGTTGATCTCTGACCTCGTCTCCGAGCCTTCTAGTTTGTCGATTTTAGGGACGCTGGACCTTTGACCAACAGGACGTTCTCTGTCGCGGGCCGGGGCCGGGGCAGCCATCCTTCCGGGCGGAGGGTTCCCTGGATCCTCTCCAGCCTGGCCCTTCCCTCCTCCCCTCCCTGTGCTCCAGCTGGAGCCGGGCTCTCACCCCCTCAAATTTCCCCGTGCCGGCCTCGCCGCCGCCTCTCCATCCACCCAGGATTTATTGCTGTGCCCTCCACCGAGCCTCACGCCCGGTCTCCTCCTCCTCCTCCTCTTCCTGCTCCTTCTCCCAGCACACATTCCAGTCCATCCCTCCCTGGGTGTCGAGCTTCCCCAGTGCCCAGGCGAGGCCGCAGCCCCTTCCCTCCCGCTCCCAGCATCCCAGCAGGATTTTTTGGGAGCCTCAGCTGCCCGTTAGGATGCTGCCTCATCCCCCTCGGCCCGACAGAAGCCCCTTGGTCAAACCGTGCCTTGTCTTCTTATTCCATCCACGACTAGAAACGCTCTCAGTCACCGACTCCCCGGACGTTCTGGACAGGCAGAAATGCCTTGCTGCCTTGGCGTCTCTGCGCCACGCCAAGTGGTTCCAGGTTTGCATTTTGTTCTTATATTTATCTTTAAGTAGAAGCGTTGGTAAAACTCTTTTAAGGGGCTGAGTGTTCTTGTTGGAGTTGGAGTTCCAAGTGGCCGCCGGCCGCTCGGAGGTGCCGGACTGTGGGCGCTGCAGTGACTTAGGAGCCTTTGTACGGAGCAGCCGCGGAGCTGCCGCTCTGTGTGAGGAGGAACGTCCCCTCGGCCAAGACCTTGGTTAAGACCTTGGCCAGCCCCTTGGCCAACACCTTAGCTAAGACCTTGGCCAACCCCATGGCCAACCCTTCCGCTAAGCCCTTAGCTAAGACCTTGGCCAACTCCTTGGCCAACTCTTTGGCTGAGGCCTTGGCCAACCCCTTGGCTAAGACCTTGGCCAACTCCTTGGCCAACTCCTTGGCTAAGGCCTTGGCCAACCTCTCGGCTAAGCCCTTGGCTAAGACCTTGGCCAACTCCTTGGCTAGGAGCTTGGCTAAGACCTTGGCCAACCCCTTGGCTAAGGCCTTGGCCAACCCCTTGGCTAGGAGCTTGGCTAAGACCTTGGCCAACTCCTTGGCCAACCCCTTGGCTGGGAGCTTGGCCGAGGCTTCGGCCAGGCCTTGGCTGTGGCGGCTCCGAGCTCCGGGCCCGGGCTCCGGCTTTCCCTCGGCAAAGCAGCACCTGGAGGGAGCGTCGGCGGCGCGGGCGGGCGCTCGGTGAGCCCCTGTCTGGTTTGGTTCCGCTTCCAGGCCAGGGCCAACGGGCTGAAGTCGTGCGTCATCGTGATCCGGGTGCTGCGGGACCTGTGCACGCGCGTTCCCACCTGGGCCCCGCTCCGAGGATGGGTAATGCATTCCCCTTTCCCATTCCAGGGGGTGGCAGCTTTCTCCCAGTGCAGCTCTGCTCTTTCCCGAGGCTCCAGGCACGTCCCCTTCCCCAGGCTGGGGATTGCTGTGGATGAACGGCTTCTCTGCACTCAGGGACACAAATCTAATGTCTGTGGTGCACACGTGGGTTTATCAATTATCAGCTAATTATGAGCTCACATTGTTATCAGATTGGTAATGAATTATCAGCTCACCTCGATACTGAATTGCTTGTCAGTTATCAGCTGAGGTTGTTATTGAATTGCTTTATCAGTTATCAACTCACCTTACTATTGACTTGTTTTATCAATTATTAAGTCACATTATTATCAAAACATTTCCTCAGCTACCAAATCACATTATTGTCAGTGTTATCAGCTGTTGAGTCTTGTTACTATCAGATTGTTTTATCAATTATCAAACCACATCATTATCATTATCAAATTGTTTTATAAATTATCAAGTCATGTTATCATCAAATGTTAAGTGTCAAATTGTGTTATTTTAAAATAGTTTTATTAATTTTCAAGTCTAGTTATGAAATAGTTTTATCAGTTATCAAATCACTTTATCAGTTACCAAACCATGCTGTCCTCAAATACCATCATGAGTTTCCTTTATCAATTAACAAACGGTTTTATCAGTTATCAAACAACTTTATCTTATCAAATCACATCATCAGCTTGTTTTATTAATTACCAGATCACATTGTTATCAAATGTTTTATCCATTCACGACTTGCACAGCCTGGCTCCTCTCCTCCTGTGGGCACCAGAAGCTGCTCCCAGATGAGTCCCTTTCCTGGAGTCCTTTCTTGGGTCCCTTTGCAGGGCTCCCATTTCCCAACGTGTTTCCTGGGGTCCCTCTCCCAGGATCCCCTTTGGAGTCCCGTTCCAGGGGGTCCCTTTGCCGGGGTCCCTTTCTGGGATCCCTCTCCCAGGCCCCCTTTCCAGGGGTCCATTTCCTGGGATCCCTTTCCCAGACCCCCTTTCCAGGGGTCCATTTCCTGGGATCCCTTTTCCAGGTCCCTCTCTGGGATCCTTTTCCAGGGGTCCATTTCCTGGGATCCCTTTTTCAGGGGTCCCTCTCTGGGATCCCATTTCCTGAGTCTCTCTCTGGGGTCCCTCTCTGGGATCCTGTCCCATGTCCCTTGTCCCTGTCTGGGATCCCTTTCCCAGGTCCCTTTATGGGATCCCTTTTCCAGAGTCACTCTGTAGGATCCCTTTTCCAAGGGTCCCTCTCTGGGATCCCTTTCCCAGGGTTCCATTTCCTAGTATTCGTTTCCCATGTCCCTCTCTGGGATCCCTTTCCAGGTCCCTCTCCCAGGCCCCTTTTCCTGGGGTCCATTTCCTGGGATCCCTTTTTGAGAGTTCCTCTCTGGGATCCCTTTCCCAGGTCCCTCTCTGGGATCCCTTTTTGAGGGTTCCTCTCTGGGATCCCTCTCCCAGGCCCCTTTTCTGGGGTCCATTTCCTGGGATCCCTTTTTGAGGGTTCTTCTCTGGAATCCCTTTCCCAGATCCCTCTCCAGGCTCCCTCTCCCCTCTCCCTGCCCTCACTTCCCTCCTTGCCTTGCAGCCTCTGGAGCTGCTGTGTGAGAAATCCATCGGGACGGCGAACCGGCCGATGGGCGCGGGCGAGGCGCTGCGCCGCGTGCTGGAGTGCCTGGCCTCGGGCATCGTCATGCCAGGTGAGCTCTGCCCACGTGAGCTCGGCCAGGTGAGCTCTGGGTTCTGCCCAGGTGAGCTCTAAGCTCAGCCAGGTGAGCTCTGACCAGGTGAGCTTGGCCAGGTGAGCTCTGAGCTCTGGTCTGGTGAGCTCCAGCCAGGTGAGCTCCGGCCAGGTGAGCTCTGAGCTCCGGCCGGGAGGAGCGCGGGGGGTGCCGGCGGTCGGGAGCCCCTCCGTCCCCGTGGGCACGCGGAGATTCCCGGCCCTGCCCCGTAGGGAGAGGCGCCAGAGTTTGGCTCCCCGGAGGCCGATCCCACAGAAACCCCGGCGAGCCGCGCCTCGGGAGCTGCCCCAGGGAATTTAGGGTAGAGACCCAGGATAATTCTCTGCATATCTTCCTTGTTTCCTGCCTTCAGATGGTTCTGGTATTTATGACCCTTGTGAAAAAGAAGCCACTGATGCTATTGGGCATCTAGACAGACAACAAAGGGAAGATATCACACAGAGTGCTCAGGTATAGTGTGACCTCCATCCGGCCCTTCCCAATCCCTGGCTCGCTCTGCTCCCGGCTCCCTCGGCCACCGTAGATTAGACCCGTGGTCACTTGGCATTGTGGTCACTCAGCACCGTGGTCACTCAGCACCATGGTGTCTCAGCACCGTGGTCACTCTGTGCCGTGGTCACTCAGCACCATGGCCACACGCTGCTGTGATCACTCGGTGCTGTGGTCACTCGGTGCTGTGGTCACTCGGTGCTGTGGTCACTCAGCACCATGGCCACACGCTGCTGTGGTCACTCGGTGCTGTGGTCACTCGGTGTCACAGTCACTCGGTGCCACGGTCACTCCACCAGGCCACCCCTATGGGCCCCGTAGTTTGGCCACCCAGAGCAAAGAATCAGGTGTTGAGTAGCGAATTGTCCCAAGGCCCCATTTTGGGTGAAAGTCCCCAAAAAACTCAATCTGGAGAGCCCCTCAGAGGATGGATTGGTGCAGGGGGGCTGTGGGGGGCTGCTGTGAGCAGGGGGTCTCTGGCAGCTCCCACTGACCCCCACTCCTGTCCCCAGCACGCCCTGCGGCTCGCCGCCTTCGGCCAGCTCCACAAGGTCCTGGGCATGGATCCCCTGCCCTCCAAAATGCCCAAGAAACCAAAGAACGAGAACCCAGTCGATTATACTGGTACGTACTGGGAGGGGACAGCCCCACATCCCATCCCGAGGGTTTGGGTGGAAAACGGGGGATTTAGGGAGTGTTGTGCTCGTTCTGCAGTTCAGATCCCGCCCAGCACCACGTACGCCGTCACCCCCATGAAGCGGCCGATGGAGGAGGACGGGGAGGAGAAATCCCCCAGCAAGAAGAAAAAGAAGATTCAGAAAAAAGGTATTGAGTTAACGAGAGGTAGGTACGGCCTGGGGGAAACTGGGGGTGCTCAGTGCAGGGCTGGGGGCTTGGGGGGCTGTAGATTGGGGGTACAGGGTGTGGGGCTGGATAAAATAACTTAAAAGTGGAGATTTGTGCTGGGCAGAATTGAAACCAGAGAAGAAAAGGTCAGGATTGGTCTGGGAGGTGGAAAAGACTGATGGGAACTGGTCTGATATAGGAAAAGACCAGTGAGAACTGGTCTGGAATTGGAAAAGATCAATGGGGACTGGTCTGGAATTGGGAAAGGTCAATGGGAAGAGGTCTGGAATGAGAAAAGACCAGTGAGACCTGGTCTGGAATTGGAAAAGATCAATGGGGACTGGTCTGAGATCAGAAAATACTGGTCGGGATTGGTCTAAAATAGGAAAAGACTGGTCAGAACTGATTTGCAATTGGAAAATACTGGTGGGAGCTGGTCTGCAATGGGAACAGACCCATGGAAACTGGTCTGGAATTAGCAAATGCCCATCAGGACTGGCCTGAAACTAAAAAATACCAATTAGAACTGGCCCCAAACTGGAAAATGCCAGCCTGGAATCAGCTTTGCTTCTTGGAAGGAGCCACCAAACAGCCACAAACGCTCGGTGTTGGCTTTGCCCCTGCAGAGGAGAAGCTGGAGCCTCCCCAGGCCATGAACGCGCTGATGAAGCTGAACCAGCTCAAACCAGGGCTCCAGTACAAGCTGGTGTCCCAGACCGGCCCCGTGCACGCGCCCATCTTCACCATGTCCGTGGAGATCGACGGCAGCACCTTCGAGGCCTCGGGGCCCTCCAAGAAAACGGCCAAGCTGCACGTGGCTGTGAAGGTGGGGTGGGGATGGGATTGGGGTGGAATGGGAGTGGGATGGAATGGGAGTGGGAATGGGGATGAGAATGAGAATGGGAATGGGAGTTGGAATGGAATGGGAGTGGGAATGGGAAAACCACCAGAACCTCCAGGATGGGGTGGGAGCAGCACCAGGAGCTCCCAGCCTCGAGTGTCCCCTGGAGTGCCCGCAGGATTTGGGAATGCTGAGCACCACAGAGAGTCAATAAAAGGCCTGGAGCAGCTTTGCTGACCTCCCTGCTGCCCCCCAGGTGCTGCAGGACATGGGTTTGCCCACCGGGGTGGAGGGCAAGGACTCCAGCAAGGGCGACGAGTCAGCGGAGGAGACGGAGACCAAGCCGGTGGTGGTGGCTCCTCCGCCCGTGGTGGAAACGGTGTCAACGCCCACGGCAGCCTCGCCCCCCTCGGATCAGACCCCTGAGGTGGGTGGGGGATGCGGCAGGGGACACGTGGCACCATGGCAGCCGTGCTGGTGCTGGTTTGAGGTGGTATGGGGTGGTTTTGGGTGGGTTTGGGTCACTCCTGGTGAAAGCAGGAGGCGGGAGTGGCTCCTTGGATGTCCTTCCCAAAAAAGTTGGGGAGCAGTTCTGTGTGTGCTGGGGACATTTTGGGGCTCAACCAGCCCTTGTCCACCCGCAGAACGTGAAGCAGCAGGGACCAATCCTGACAAAGCACGGCAAGAACCCGGTGATGGAGCTGAACGAGAAGCGGCGCGGGCTCAAGTACGAGCTGATCTCAGAGACGGGCGGCAGCCACGACAAGCGCTTTGTCATGGAGGTGAGGGGACTCCACAGGGCCCCCTGCCCTCCCCAGCGGCTCCATCCAGAGCTCTTGGGTGGGAGAGGAGCTTGGAAAGCCACCTCATCCCCTTCCCAAGAGTTTAAATCCTCAAATCCAAGAGGTTTGCCTTGGGAGAAACCTTTTACAGCTCGTTAATGGGCAGGGACAGCCTGTGACACTTCCAGCTCTGGGATTCCCTGTAGGTCTCCCATCTTTTCCTGCTCTTTCCCACTTCAATGTGTGGTTCCATCCCTTTCCAAGGTGGAGGTGGATGGGCAGAAGTTCCAAGGTGCTGGCTCAAACAAGAAGGTGGCCAAAGCCTACGCAGCACTGGCTGCCCTGGAGAAGCTGTTCCCAGATGCTCCCGTTGCCATCGAGCAGAACAAGAAGAAAAGAGCCCCCGTTCCAGCCAGGGGTGGCCCCAAATTCCCAGTCAAAGTGAGTGAAACTCCCAGTCCCACGGCTCTGCAATGGGACAAGAGTGGTGGGAACTGGTCTGGAGTGGGAAGAGACTGATGGGAACCAGGCCAAGATCAGAAAATACAGATCAGGATTGGTCTAAAACAGGAAAAGACTGATGGGAACTGGTCTGAAATTGGAAAAGACCAATGGGAACTGGACTGGAGTGGGAATAAACCTGGGGTGTAACTCACCAGCCATTGGCTCTGGGGTTGGATCCTTTCCTGGGAGCAGAGCAAACAGCTTGGAAGCCCAAAACCCATCAGGTTTTGCAGCAAAGCCCTCTGGATTTGGAAGTGCCTGAATTTGGGGTTACCTCGGTGTCCCTTGTTTGGGGGGAGCGCCATCCTGGGGCTCAGTTTTGGGAGGTTTTTGGGGAATCCCTCACCCCAGCTCCTCCAAGTGACACCTGTGTCCCCTCTGCTTGTGCCCACAGCAGCACAACCCAGGATTTGGGATGGGAGGGGGCCCCATGCACAACGAGGCGCCCCCGCCCCCCAACATGCGGGGCCGCGGCCGGGGCGGAAACATGCGGGGCCGGGGCAGAGGCCGGGGCGGCTTCGGGGGCAACCACGGCGGCTACATGAACACAGGTGAGGGCCAGCACCACCCCTGGGCATCACATCCACCCCTGGGCATCACATCCGTGGCACCCGCAGGTTCCAGAGCTCTACATGGGGGAATGACCCGACCTGCTCCTCTGGTGTTGTGGCTGTGGGTCCTGAATGTTCCAGAGCCCCCAAATCCCTGTGGGGGAACAAATCCCCCTCTGGTGTTGTGTTCTATACATTCCAGAGCCCCCAAATCCCTCTGGGGCAGCAAATCCCCCTCTGGTGTTGTGTCCATGGCTCCTGGACATTCCAGAGCCGCCCAAATCCCTGTGGGGGAACAAATCCCCCTCTGGTGTTGTGTCCTGGACATTCCAGAACCCCCAAATCCCCATGAGGAAACAAATCCCCCTCTGGTGTTGTGTCCTGCGCGTTCCAGACCCCCCAAATCCCCGTGAGGGAACAAATCCCCCTCTGGTGTTGTGTCCTGGACATTCCAGAGCCCCCAAATCCCTGTGAGGGAACAAATCCTCCTCTGGCATCGTGTCCATGTCAGTTGGATTTCCTGGAGCCCTCCATGGGGGAATGGCCCCCTAGATTTGGGACATTTCACCCTTGGGATCTCTGTTTATTCCAACATTTCCCTCCTCTGCAGGCGCTGGGTACGGGAGCTACGGCTACGGAGGGAATTCGGCCACTGCTGGCTACAGTAAGTGCCTTTTTCCACCCAAAATCCCAACAGGTGCCATCGTGAGGGGACTCAAATCTCCCAGGAAATGGCTCAAGGGAGAGGAAGCTTTTTTATTTTAACAGTTCTTGGTTTTTAAGGAAACCAAAGCGTTTTCATCAATTCTGTCTTAGCTTACAGCAAGGGTTTTTTCTTAGAAAATTCAATCCTTTTAATAAATCCCAGAGATTGGGTCAGACCCCTCTGGGTGTTGGGAAGACTTTTCCACATGGATCTGGTCCAGCCCAGCCTTTTAAAGATGTGAAATTCCCTGATTTCCTGGAATGCTTGGATTTGCCCCTGTGCTGAAGCAAATCCTCTGAACCACACTGGGCACTGGGAATTGTTCTGTGCTCCCCATCCTGATCCAATAAATACATAAATATCCAGGCATTGGGAATGTCTTGGATGCTTTGGGAAATCCATGGAGTCCTTGGTTGCCATGGAAAATGCTTCAGTCACTTGGAGAATGAGATATCCCCAAAATCAGGAATTGTGGGGAATTTTAGAATTGGCTTGAGTCTCAGAATCCACCAAATTCCAAGCGTTTTGGTCCTTTATTCCTTGTGGTTTGGGTTTGAAAGTTGTCTTTGCTGGATTTGGTGGCACCATAGTTCCCATCTATGAGTCAATTCCTTAATTCAACCAAAAAGGAAGGAAAAGGAAGCTCCAGGTTTAAACTGGGGTTCAGTGGATCCTTAAAATATTTGTAATAATAATTATGCCATTTTTTTGAAAAAAACAAACCATTGTTGGAGGTCCTGGTTCTTTATCCAGGGGACACATCCCATCCTGGATGATCCAGGAATGATCCTTAGGATCCCTCCCAGGTGGACAAACTGCCCTTCCCAAGCCACCATGTGGTGCTGGACATTTCTGTCCCTGAGCTCTGATTTGGGGAAAATCACAGCTGATCCCGTGTCAAGCATGAAAACTTTGGAGTTACACCTGGAATGTTGGGATGAAGTGGAAAATCTGGGACTTTTGAGGTGGGAGAGCTCCAGTTCCAGCTCTGGATCCAAACCCCAGGATTTTGGGGTTTGGGATGGCCCAAGGGGACTCTGGTCCAGCACAGAGAGATTTTGTTCCAACCCTGGAGATAAATTTATTCCAGAGCCTCGTTTCTGCAGAGTGAATCTGGGGTTTTCTGTGGAAGAGGAATAAAATCTTCCCATGGAAAAGGAGATGTGGAAGAGAATCCATGGGATGAGCCCAGAATTAACAGATCCCAGAATTCAAAGCCTCCAGAAGCTCTTGGCAGCCACGGGATTTGGGGACGGAGCTGGGATTCACCTGGGATCAGTCAGAGCTGTGGAAGTGGAGCACGTGGAATTTCACTCCTTGGATCCTTTTTAACCAAATTCTGCCCCTTTTCGTTGCTGGCAGATCCCTCCTGATCCCACGGGGTTTTAGATTCTGGTGGCTTTTTTTTCCTCAAAAATAAGTTTGGTTTTGGATGCTCCCAGTTGTCCATGGAGTGGCAGGAATTGGGCAGGAAAGGAAACACTCAGAGTTTGTCTGTGGGACCCTGAAGAGATGAAGTCAAACCCAGATGAGCTCTGGATCCCAGATGGAATTACCCAAATCCCATGAAGATAAACGGTGCAGTTGTGTGGGTTCCTCATTCCTGGAGCAGGATTCTCACTCCAGAGCATCTCTCACTCCAGGATGGTGTTTGGACTTCGTAGGGTTGAGGAAGGCCCAGGGTGGATCCAGGTGGGAGATCTGCTGGAATTACAGGGATGGATCCTGCTGGAATCACAGAGATTGATCAGTCCAGATGGGGGATCCTGCTGGAATCACAGGGATGGATCCAGATGGAATCACAGGATGGGTCCAGATGGAATCACAAGGATGGATCAGGATGGGTCCTGCTGCAATCACAGGGATGGATCCTGCTGCAATCACAGGGATGGATCCAGATGGGTCCTGCTGGAATCACGGGGATGGATCCTGCTGGAATCACAGGGATGGATCAGTCCAAATGGGAGATTCTGCTGCAATCACAGGGATGGATCCAGATGGAATCACAGGATGGGTCCAGATGGAATCACAGGATGGGTCCAGATGGAATCACAAGGATGGATCAGGATGGGTCCTGCTGCAATCACAGGGATGGATCCAGATGGATCCTGCTGGAATCACAGGGATGGATCCAGATGGATCCTGCTGGAATCACAGGGATGGATCCAGATGGGAGATCCTGCTGGAAACACAGGGATGGATCCTGCTGCAATCACAGGAATGGATCCAGATGGATCCTGCTGGAATCACGGGGATGGGCCCGGATGGGGGGTGTGGATGGGAATGGAATCCCAGGGACAGGTCCACACGGGAGATTCTGCTGCATTACAGGGGGTCCCACTGAAGTCTCAGCGAGCTGAGGGGTCTCCATCACCTCCAGACCACCCTCACCCTCACAGACCCTCTCCCCTCCAGACCACCCTCACAGACCCTCTCCCCTCCGGAGGGGCTGCGCCCCCAGGACCCTGACCCTCCTCTCTCTGTCCAGGCCAGTTCTACAGCAACGGCGGCCACTCCAACTCGGGGGGCGGCGGCGGCTCCTCGGGCTACGGCTCCTACTACCAGGGCGGGGACGGCTACACGGCCCCGGCGCCGCCCAAGCACGGCGGCAAGAAGCAGCAGCACGGCGGCGGCGGCGGCCAGAAGGCCTCGTACGGCTCTGGCTACGGCACCCACCAGGGCCAGCAGCCCTACGGGCAGGGCCAGTACGGCGGCTACGGGCCCGGGCAGGGCAAGCAGAAGGGCTACGGCCACGGCCAGGGCGGCTACTCCTACTCCAACTCGTACAACTCGCCCGGCGGCGGCTCCGACTACAACTACGAGAGCAAATACAGTGAGTGCAGAGGGGAGCTGCCGGTGGGAGGGGTTTGAGGGTCGGGGTTGGGTTTGAGCCCAAAGTTGGGTTAAAGGTGTTTGGGGGTTGTCTCTGGAGCAGCTGGAGGGGACCTGGGGACCCCTCTGGGCTGGGGCAGGCAGGAGGGAGCTCCAGGGGTTCTTCCTGCCCCTCCCAGGATCTGGAGCTGCAAAGAAGGGGAGATTTGGGTTAAAAGGGATTTGGGGCTGGAGCTGTGAATAAAGGGAGGTTTGGGTTAAAAGAGGGATTTGGGGCTGGAGATGTGAATAAGGGGAGGTTTGGGTTAAAAGAGGGATTTGGGGCTGGAGCTGTGAATAAGGGGAGGTTTGGGCTAAAAGAGGGATTTGGGGTTGGAGCTGGGATGAGTCTCACAGGGAGAGGGGACAGGTGGGGTGGGTGTCCAGCCCTGGGCACATTCCTGGGGGATAATCCAAGGCTCAGAATGCCCCTTAAAGGGTCGGGCATCCAAATCCTCCTGGAATTCCGGGCTCTTGGGGGCTTGGCTGAGTTAAACTGAGCGCCCTGAGGGTGCTGGGGGTCCCTGCCCATGCCCTCATCCCCACATTTTCCCCGTGCCCAGGTTACAGCGGCAACAGCGGCCGCGGCGGCGGCGGCAACAACTACTCCGGGGGCGGCTCCTACAACTCGGGCTCCCACGGGGGCTACGGGGGCTCCGGGGGCGGGGGCTCCTCGTACCAAGGTAAGGCAGGTCAGTATTGACACCCCAGCACCGCCCAGGTGGGTTTGGGGCCCTGCTCCAGCCCCACGGCCACTCTAATCCTCCCTCTTCCTCCTCCTCCTCGTGCTGCACAGGTGGATACTCGTCCCAGTCCAACTACAACTCCCCGGGCTCCCAGAACTACAGCGGCCCCCCCAGCTCGTACCAGGCGTCGCAGGGCGGGTACGGCAGGAACGAGCACAGCATGAGTTACCAGTACAGATAAACCCCCGTGTCCCGCCGCGCTGCCCGGGGTCCGATCCCCCCGGGTTTTATCCCCTGTTCCCCCTCCCCGTTGCTCTGTGTGACCCGTCACCCCTGGGCCTCTATTTAATGGGTCGTAGTTGCCACGACGACTTGGTCTAAATAGGATTATTATTATTATTTTTGGGGGTTTTTTTGGTTTTGTTCTTTTTTTTTTTGTTTTGTTTTGTTTTGTTTTTTTTTTTTTCGGGGAAGTCGATCCAATTCTGGAGCCTTTTCCCAGGCCCCGGCTGGGGGACGGGCCCTCGTTGTTCTGCTTTTGTGAAGTGCGTTAAAAAGGAGCTTTTTTCGGTATTTGCTGCCTTTGGTGGTTTCAGGTTTTTTGGGGAAGGGGTCAGGGTTGGGGGGCGGGGGGTGGAGGAGGTGCATACACCCAAAATTTGGGGATGGTTTGGGCTCCCAATGCGTTCTGCACCTCCAAACCCCCACGCTGGGAGGGTTCTCATAAAAAACCAAACCTAAATTCCAAGTATTTGTCCCTTAAACCCCTTAAGTTCAGAGTACTGGGGCTGAACTGGGGCCAAACTGGGGTTCAAGTGGGGCTGAGCTGAGGCTGAACTGGGGCCACTCTGGGCTTGACTGGGGCTGACCTGGGACTGAACTGGGGCTGACCTGGGGTTGAACTGGGGCCTCGTGGCTCCTTTGGATGAACTTTGTACCGGTGGTTCCGGATCGTTCCGGGCCAGAGCCGGACCCCAGAAAACACCGGGAACAGTGCCTGGAATGTGGCACAGCCTGGGAAACACCAGGAACAGTGCCTGGAGTGTGGCACAGCCTGGGAAACACCGGGAATGGCACCTGGAGCAGGGCACAGCCCCTCAAACATCGGGAATGCTGCCCAGAGTGAGGCATGGCCCCTCAAACACCTGGAATGGCACCTGGAATGTGGCACAGCCTGGCAAACACCAGGAGTGGTACTTAGAGTGGGGCACAGCCCCTCAAAACACCTGGAATGGTACCTGGAATGCAGCACAGCCCCTCGAACACCAGGAACGGCACCTTCAGCAGAGCACAGCCTGGCAAACACCGGGAACAGCACCTGGAGTGGGGCACGGCCCCTCAAACACCAGGTACAGCACCTGAAATGCAGCACAGCCCCTCAAACACCAGGTACAGCACCTGAAATGCAGCACAGCCCCTCAAACACCAGGTACAGCACCTGAAATGCAGCACAGCCCCTCAAACACCTGGAGTGGCACCTGGAATGGGGCACAGCCCCTCAAACACCAGGAATAATACCTGGAGTGGGGCACAGCCTGGCAAACATCAGGAACAATGCCTGGAATGCAGCACAGCCCCTCAAGCATCAGGAACAGCACCTGGAGCAGGGCACAGCCTGGCAAACACCTGGAATGGCACCTGGAATGGGGCACAGCCCCTCAAACACCAGGAACAGCACCTGGAGCGGGGCACAGCCTGGCAAACACCGGGAATGCTGCCCAGAACAGGGCACATTCCAGCGCCAGGGCCCCTTCCAGACCCGGATCCGTCGGGACGGTGGCACCAGCACAGACGAGGCTCCAGCCCTTTTATTAAAAACTTTGGATATAAATTAACACAGCGTGGCGGATCCCAGATCCGGGCAGATCCCTGATAGATCCTCGATAACCAAACAACAGCTCAGTGATGGATGGAGCAGCTGCTCCAGGCTCAGAGGGGCAGGAACGTCCTGGGGGGACCCCGAGGGTCTGCGGCTGCTCCGGGGCCAGGACCAGGCACTGGATCCCAGTGACACCGGTGGATCCCAGTGACACCAGGAGATCCCAGTCACACCCAGCAGCTCCCAGTGAATCAGTGGATCCCCGTTACAGTCAGTGGCTCCCAGTGACAGTGGATCCCAGTTACAATCAGTGGCTCCCAGTTACAACCAGCAGCTCCATTACAGTCAGTGGCTCCCAGTTACAGCCAGTGGCTCCCAGTTACAGCCAGTGGATTCCAGTGACACCAGTGGATCCCAGTTACAGTCAGTGGCTCCCAGTTAGAACCAGTGGCTCCCAGTGACAGTGGATCCCAGTTACAGCCAGTGGATCCCAGTTACAGTCACTGGCTGCCAGTTACAACCAACAGCTCCCAGTGACACCCAGCAGCTCCCAGTGAGTCAGTGGATCCCGCTTACAGTCAGTGGATCCCAGTTACAACCAGCAGCTCCCAGTTACAACCAGCAGCTCCTAGTTACAACCAGCAGCTCCCAGTTGCGACCAGCAGCTCCCAGTGACACCCAGCAGCTCCCAGTGAGTCAGTGGATCCCGGTTACAGTCAGTGGATCCCAGCAGCTCGCAGTGAGAGCCAGGCAGACCCCAGCTCATCCGGCCCTAGGGACACTTGACGGAGGCGTTGCGGAAGTGCGGCCACACCTGCAGCAGCTCCTGGGGCCCGTAGTGGTGCACCATGACCACGCGCGAGAAGCGGCACCGGTCGTAGTCGAGCCGGTACATGGCGAAGGCGCCGGGCGGCGGGTCGGTCACGGGCACGCCCAGCGCGTGCAGGCAGATGCCCACGAAGGCGTCCTCCATGTTGATGAGGGGCAGCGTCTGCGCCGTGCGGAACACGCGCCGCGCCACGTCCCCCGAGAGCACGTAGCCGGGCCCGCCGCAGTAGGGCGGGTACGTGTCGTTGGGGTACACCTCCCGCGGCACGAACCACTTGTAGGCGCGGTTCCGCAGCGGGCCCGTCCGCCGGTACACGTAGCCCGTCACGAAATCCGTCCTGGGCGGCCGCAGCAGCCCCGCCAGGTACTCCAGGTTGAGGAAGACGTCGTGGTCGGCCTTCATCACGTAGCTGGCGTTGGGGCAGAAGCGGCTCACCCACTCGAGGCCCATCAGCGTCTTGAGCGTCAGGTTGTTGTAGGTGTCGAGGAAGTCCTGCTGCAGCAGGTCGCCGTGCAGCGCGTCCTCCTCCTGCAGCACGGGGCGCAGCTCGGCGCCGAACACGGGGTGCACGCCCAGCAGGAAGAGCCGCAGCACCGGCAGCCCCGGCACGGCGTCCTCGGCGCCCCAGGTGCGGCGCACGGCGTCCCGCGCCGCCAGGGCCTCGGGGGCCGTCACCACCAGCAGCACCAGGAACGGCGCCCGCCCGCGGCACTTGTCGGGGTGGTTGAGCAGGAAGCGGTACGGGTGCGGGTACGGCGGCTGCAGCGGGTGCCGCGTGGGCTCCGTGCCGTTACCGGGGGGCGCCGCGGGGCCGGGGGGCTCCGTGGGGCCGGCGGGGGGCGCCGGGTGCCGGGCGTGCAGCGCCAGCAGGGTCAGAGCCGCGGCCGCGGGCAGCAGGAGCAGGCGGCAGCTCGGGGGCAGCTTCATGGTCGGCCTGTGGGGTGGGAGAGGGGCTTGGGGTGGGCTGGGGATGGCAGCAGGAGCCCAAAGACCGGGATCCTGCTGGCACCGGGATCCTGCTGGGCATCCCAAATCCTGCTGGGCATCCCAAATCCTGCTGGGTGTCCCAACCATGCTGGGCATCCCAGTGCTGCTGTGCCCAAATCCTGGCACTCAAATCCCACCAGCACCGGGATTCCACCCAGATCCTGCTCCCTGATCATCCCAATCCCACCCAGATCCTGCTCTGAGCACCCCAATCCCACCCAGATCCCACTTCCTGAGCATCCAGATCCCACTGCTTGAGCATCCCAATCCCACCAGCACTGGGATCCCACCCAGATCCCAATCCCATCCAGATCCCACTCTCTGAGCACCCCAATCCCACCCAGATCCTGCTCTGAGCACCCCAATCCCACTGGCACCATGATCCCACCCAGATCCTGCTCCCTGAGTGTCCCAATCCCACCCAGGTCCCGCTCCTCCTGTCCCCTCCCCATTTCAGGGTCCCCCGGTCCCTCCCTTTCAGGGATCCTCCCCCTCCCTCTCCCATTCTGGAATCTTCCCTGTGCCCCTCCTCATTCCAGTTCCTCCTGGATCCCCCTCCCCGTTCCTGGCTCCCTTCGTGCTCCCTCCCCATCTCTGGTTTCCCCCTCCCCATTCCCGGTTTCCCCCTCTCCCCCCCCATTCCATTCCTGATAAGGCTCCGGATGTGATAAGGGCAGGAGGTGCCGCCGGGGCCCCGCCAGTTCCACCAGTCAGACCAGTTTGGGGTCTGGGGGAGCCCTGGGGGTCCTGGAATCCCCAGATCTGGGGGGTCCCAGCTCTGCCCAGTTCATCCCAGTTCACCCCTGGCTTTGCCACAGCACCTCTCCCAGTTCCCCCCAGTTTGCCCAGGTGCCACGTCCAGCCCTTCCCAGTTCCCTCAGCCTTTCCCAGTGCTTCCCAGTGATTCCCAGTCCCTCCCAGTCCCCCCAGCACTGGGTGAGAGTTCCTCACTATCACCTGCACCCCAGGCAGGGACAAAGGGACAAAGGGACAAAGGCCACCCCACGTTCCAGGAATGAGGAGCAGCATCACTGGGAAACCCAGTCACTCCCAGTTAACCCCAGTGACTGCTCCCAGCTCTTCCCAGTGACTCCCAGTGTGTTCCAATGGCTCCCAGTTAACCCCAGGAGCTGCTCCCAGCCTTTCCCAGTGTGTTGCAGCCATTCCCAGTGGCTCTGAGCCTTTCCCAGTGTCGCCCAGTAACTCCCAGTGTGTCCCAGTCACCCCCAGTAACTCCCTGTTGAGTCCCAGTGACTCCCAGTGTGTCCCAGTGACTCCCAGTGAACTCCAGGCACAGCTCCCAGTGCTCCCAGTAACTGCAGGCACAGCTCCCAGTGCTCCCAGTAACTCCCAGTTGTGTCCCAGTCACTCACAGTGCTCCCAGTAACTGCAGGCACAGCTCCCAGTGCTCCCAGTTAGTTCCAGGCACAGTTCCCAGTGCTCCCAGTAACTCCCAGTAGTGTCCCAGTCACTCCCAGTCACTTCCAGTTGAGTCCCAGTCACTCACAGTGGTTCCCAGTGCTCCCAGTAACTGCAGGCACAGCTCCCAGTAACTCCCAGTGCTCCCAGTGCCCGCCCGCGGTGCCGGTGTGCCCGCCGTGCCCGGCAGGGGCAGAAATGTGCGGGCACGGGTGACGCAGGTGCCACACCCAGCCCTGGCCACGCCCCCCGGGCCACGCCCAGCCCTGCTCCAACTTCCTCCTGCGGCCACAGGGGTGGCACTGAACAGGTGTGACTGTCCAGGTGTCACCATGGAGACACAGGTGTGACTGTCCAGGTGTCACCACACAGGTATCACCATGGAGACACAGGTGTGACTGTGCAGGTGTCACCATGGAGACAGAGGCGTCACCACAAACAGGTGACACGGACCCCCAGGTGACACCATAGACCCAGCCCCATTTAGGAACACCCCCAGCCCCATTTAGCGCCCCCCCAGCCCCCCTTGGAGCCACGTGAGCCATTTCCCTTCCAAACTCTTTTATTTCCCACCCCTTAAAAACCCCAAAATAGTAAAAAAATTAAAAAAAAAAAAAAGTATAAAAATACAGAGTGAGGGGGGAAGGGGGGGGTGGGAACTGGGGGGGTTCCCCAGGATCCCTGGGGGAATCCCAAGGGATCAGGGGGGATTCCCAGGGATCCAGGGGGGATCCCCAGGATCAGGGGGTTCCCCAGGAATCCTAGGGGGCTCCCCAGGAATCCCAGGGGGTTCCCTCAGGCCAGGGTGATCCCCACAGACTCCAGGGCCTCCCGAGCCCAGGCCGGGGGTCCCCCCCGCCCCCCGTACATGGTGTCCATGAACTCTTGCACGAACTCGGGGAAGCGCTGCTGCACGATGCTGTCCCTGATGGAGCCCATCAGCTTCATCTGGGGGGGAGACAGGGGTTAGAGGGGTGGGGAGACCCCCGAGACCCCACAGGACCCCCCCCAGAGCCCCCTGCCCACCTGGTAGGCGATGTTGTGCAGGGTGAGCAGGTGCAGCGCGGC
Organism: Arremon brunneinucha; assembly: GCA_035583215.1. Classification (NCBI taxonomy): domain Eukaryota; kingdom Metazoa; phylum Chordata; class Aves; order Passeriformes; family Passerellidae; genus Arremon; species Arremon brunneinucha. The sequence goes on from JAWWEX010000108.1 coordinate 2,877,390, forward strand.
CGTGTTGGAGCGCAGCAGCGCGTGCAGGTACGCCCGCGAGTACCTGGGATGGGGGGAATGGGGAGTTTGGGGGGTAAATGGGTAATCTGGGGGTCAGCCCCACCTCGGGGACCCCCGAGACCCCTCCCAGAGCCCCCTGCCCACCTCTGGCACGTGGGGCAGCCGCAGTCGGCGTCGATGGGCCGGAAATCTTTGGCGAATTGTTGATTTTTCAGCTGCAGGGACCCCCAGGGCACCAGGGCAGAACCGAAACGCTGCGGGGGGAGCAGGGTGGGTTATGGGGGTCCCCCAATCCCGGGGAGGGGTCCCCAACGCCCCCCCGGGCCCCCCTTACCGCCGTGCGGGTGGGGAAGACGCAGTCGAACATGTCACAGCCCAGCGCGACGCACACCACCAGGTCCGTGGCATAGCTGGGGAGGGGGGAATTGGGGGTGACTCCGGGGGGCTCCCCCAGCCTGGCCGGCTCTGGGGGGCTCTGGGGGACCCCCGGACTCACCCCACGCCCATCAGGTAGCGGGGCTTGTCCCGGGGCAGGTGCTCCGTGCTCAGCTTCACCGTGCGCCAGAACTGAGCCTTGGCCTCGCCCCCGCTCAGGCCCCCGATGGCGAACCCGGGCACGTCCCGCTGGGTCATGGCTGGGAAAGGGGATGGAGACCCCCTAAATCACCCTAAATCACCCTAAATCACCCCTGAACCTCCACCGAGGACCCCCAGATCACCCCCAGACTGCCCTGAGCCATCCTGAGCCACCTGGACCTGCTGAGCCCCAGAGTGGAACCCGGGCACGTCCCGCTGGGTCATGGCTGGAAAAGGGGACCCAAAATCACCCCAAATCATCCCTGAACCTGCCCCAGGACTCCCTAATCACCCCTAAACCCCCCTAGGACAACCAGAGCTCCCCCAGGCCCCCCCTGAGCTGCCCCAGGACGCCCAGAACCCCTCCCAAGCAGGGATGAGGCAGAGGAGGATGAGGAGGAAGGCCCAGGGGCGTGGGGATGAGGATGGCGAGAAAGGCCCGGGGATGAGGGTGAGGATGATGAGGGTGGTGATGAAGGCGCACCTCGGATGCAGCGCAGGCGCAGCTCGGGGTCCAGCCCCCCCTGGATGATGGCGAACAGCAGCTGCTGCTGGGGGCGGGCGTGGGCGGCCAGGCAGCGATCGAGCCAGCGCACGGACCTGGGGGGACACGGGGGGCCAAGGGGGGG
>JAWWEX010000108.1:2879127-2891061 GCA_035583215.1 Arremon brunneinucha
CGGGGGGACAGGGGGTCCTGGGGGGTCTCAGAAGGGGGTCCCAGGAGAGTCTGGAGGTTCTCAGGAGGGGTCCCAGGGGAACAAGGGGGTATCATGAGGGGTCTCAGGAAGGTCAGAGGGGTCTCAGGGGGGTCCCGGGGGTCTCAGAAGGGTATGGGGGTCCTGGAGGGTCTCAGGAGGGTCCCAGGGGTCTCAGGGGGTCCCCACCTGTTCATGGCCTCCTCGACGCGCGGCCCCGTCGTGGTGCTGCTCACGACATCGTCCAACTGCATCACGATATCAGCGCCTGGGGGGGCGGGGGGGTCACCCCTGTCCTTCCCACACCCCCCCAGAGATTTGGGGGTCCCTCCCCCGGACCCGGATTTGGGGGTCCCTCCCCCCGGGATTTGGGGGTCCCTCCCCCGGATTTGGGGTGCCCCCGCTCACCCAGGGCGTTCTGGATCTCCATGGATTTCTCGGGGCTTAGCAGGATCTGCTCCCCACCGTGGGGGGGCTGGAACCGAACCCCCTCCTCCGACACCTCCGACAGCTCCAGCAGAGAAACCATCTGGAACCCGCCGCTGTCCTGGGGGACCCCAAAACGGGCACTGAGGAACCCCAAAACACCCGAAAACACCCCCCAAAACACCCAGGGACACCCCGGGATTGGGGACAGGGGGTGCCAGGACCCTCCCAGGCTCGGGATTTCACCCCTGGGGGGTCCCGGGGGTGCCCCCCCCCCCAGTCAGGGCAGCTCTGGGGGTGCCGCCCCCCCAAATTTGGGGTCCCCCCGATCCCTCACCGTGAGCAGATTGTGGGGCCAGTCCATGAAGCCGTGCAGGCCCCCGGAACGCCGCACCAGCTCCGAGCCCTGCGGAAAGGGAGAGAGCAGGGCTGGGAGGGCGGCGGGAGCGCGGGAACCGAGCGGGATCCCCCGGTAACCCCCCGGTAACGGCGGGGCTGCAACGGAATCCCGCCGGGAACCCGCGACAGCTCCGATCCCCACCGGAATTTGGGAGCTCAGGGCAGGGAAGGCACGGGGCGAACCGCGGAGCCCCCCGGTGCCGCTCACCGGCCGCGTGCCCAGGTGGAAGGTGTTGCCCAGGCAGATGCGGCAGCCCAGCGCCGCCAGCTGCGCGGCCGTCAGGCCCTTGGCGGTGCCGCGGGTGCCCACGGGCATGAACACGGGGCAGGGCACGGAGCCGTGCGGCAGCCGCAGCTCCCCGGCCCGGGCGCGGCTCCGCCCGCACTCGGCCACGATCCGCAGCACCGGCACCGGCACCGGGCCCGCCGCGGGCGCCGCCATCTTAGAGCACGTGACCGGAAGAGGCGGGGCAACGCTGCCGGAAGTGACTGTTACCACGGCAACGCGGGGGCCATGTTGGGCCCTCTGGGGATGGGAAAGGGCCGAGCTCGGAGCTGCCCAAAGTCCCCCAGGGATCGCCCAAATTCAGCAGAAATTCAGCAGAGACCCCTCCCAGCCCCGACAGGGCGGGGAGCGGAGCCATTTAGTGCTGCTTCTGCTCCCTGGGGGGTTCCCGGGGGGTTTCACCCCCAGGGCTTCGCTTCGGGACTGTCGTTCCCCGTGAGCGAACACACGGCGCTGGACGGTCACGGGAGGGCCGCGAAACACCGAACGCCAATGGGCGAGAAGGACTCGCTGACTGACGGCCGGCTGATTCACTGCGAGGGGTTTTTCCGTTCCCTAGGATTCCTCTCTCGGTTGCATTGGCCAGCCCGCTCGGAGTGGCAGGCGCGCTGTCTAACGGAAGGCAGGGTGGGGAGGCAGAGCAGAGCGGGCTCCCGGGGCTGCTCCGTGGCTGCGCTCCCGAGGGAAGCTCCGTCCGCCAATTCAATGGCGGAACCGGTGAGGGGCGGGACCGCGTCCCCGCCGCCTCAGCTGACACAGTAGCGCCACCTCCCATTGGCTGTGAGCAATGAGCGACGGCCGACAGACCAATAGAAAGCGGGCCTGTCTTCCCGGTACCGCCCTTTCTAATGATTGACACTTCTCTGCTCCTATCCGCTCTGCGCGCTCCGGTGACGGGCAGCCCAGCCGGCCAATGGCGAGGCGCGCTGCGGGAGCGGGGCGGGCGCGGCGGTGCCGGATGAGGAGACTCTGAGGGGAAGTTTGGCCGCCGCCGCCGCCGCGGGCCCCGTGAGGAGGAGCCGCCGCCGGGAGCGCGGGCCCGGCACCGCCGCGCCGCCATGGGCAACCGGGGCATGGAGGAGCTCATCCCGCTGGTCAACAAGCTGCAGGACGCCTTCAGCTCCATCGGCCAGAGCTGCCACCTCGACCTGCCGCAGATCGCCGTGGTGGGCGGGCAGAGCGCCGGCAAGAGCTCGGTGCTGGAGAACTTCGTGGGCCGGTGAGCGGCGGCGGCAATGGCGGGGAGGGCGGCGGCGGCGGGCTGGGGCAGCGGGAGCGGCGGGCGGCGCCACGGGCGTACGGAGCGTTCGGGAATAGCGGCGGCGGCGTAAGGGCGCGGCCGGCGGGGCCGGGCCCGCGCTGCGCCAGCGGCGCACGGGCCGCGCAAACGGCGCAAGGGGCGCGCAAACGCCGCCGGCACCGGGACGGGGCTGGCACCGGGACGGGGGGGCCCTTCCCGTTCCTCCGAGCGAGGCCGCGCCCGCCGGAACGCGGCACTGACGGGAGGGGCTCGGCAGAACGGGAACGGGGCGGGGCGGGGCGGGCGGTGGTGGCGGGGAGGGAGGGGGGGTCGGGTCACGGCGGTCAGTGGCGATGGGAGCGGGGGTTGAGCGGGTCCCGGAAGGATTCCGGGGTTCCGTGGGCACTGCGGGCTCCCCGGTTTTAGTGCTGGGTGCCGGTTCCGTGCCCGGGATGCCCCTCCCCGGGATTCCTTGGGAATGCCGAGCTCTGTGCGCCTTCCTCCCCATCACCACCATCCTCATCCTGGCGGCGGGGCTGCGCCCCGGAGATAGGAGCGGGGCTGGGACGGGCCCGGGAGCCGAGCGTGGCCGCGCCGATAACGGGAGCGGAGCAGGGCACGGGGATCACCCCAGAAATGCACAAACCCCGCGCTGGGCAGCCCCGGCACGGCCCTGCCCGGCCCTTCTCCGCCTTTGTGCGGGTCCGCTGCTCGCCCCGGCCGTGCCCGGCCCGTTCCTGCCGCCTCTGCTGCCCCCGGTGCGGGGCTGGCGCTTCCTGAGCACCGGGGCACCGGCAGGATCCTCCTTGCCCGGTGTGCCTCCATCCCGCTCTCCCCTCCGCCTCTGCGTTCCCAAAATTCCCAGCCGTGTGGTTTTCCCGCTGTTTCAGGCTGGTTTGGGCATCCCTTCCTCCTTGGAAATGCCCCATTGGAGCTCCAGTGGGGTTTTGCTTTCTCCACTGGATTCCTGTGGTGTTTCTCCGAGTGGATCCCAAATCCAGCCTGGGATCCGTCACTCTTCCCTTCTGTCCCAGCGCAGGCCGGTTCCCAGCCTGGATTTGGGCTTTCCCAGCAGTCAGGGTGGAATTCTGGAGTTATTCCCATCCTGAATCCCTGGGAATTCTGGAGTTATTCCCATCCTGAATCCCTGGCAATGGTGGGAGTTATTCCCATCCTGAATCCCTGGGAATAGTGGAGTTATTCCCATCCTGAATCTCTGGGAATTCTGGAGTTATTCCCATCCTGAATCCCTGGGAATTCTGGAGTTATTCCCATCCTGAATCCCTGGCAATGGTGGGAGTTATTCCCATCCTGAATTCCTGGGGATTCTGGAGTTATTCCCCATCCTGAATCCCTGGGAATTCTGGAGTTATTCCCCATCCTGAATCCCTAGGAATGGTGGGAGTTATTCCCATCCTGAGTTCCTGGGAATTCTGGAGTTATTCCCCATCCTGAATCCCTGGGAATTCTGGAGTTATTCCCATCATGAATCCCTGGCAATGGTGGGAGTTATTCCCATCCTGCATTCCTGGCAATTCTGGCACCCTTTAATTACAGCACTGATGGAAAACCATCCCTGGTAATTAAACCCCTTTGTGTCGCAGTCGGATCCATCCATCCATCCGGGAATCCTTCCCCACCTCGTGCAGCTCGTGCTAATTAGGGTTAATTACAGCCCAGGGCTGTCCTTGGGAATGGGAGGGTGAGGAATGCCGCCCTGGCCGTGTCCATCTGTCCATCCCAGCCTTTGGGGGCAGTTCTGGGGCTGCCACCCCGGGATGGCTGAACAGGGGCCGGGATTTTTCCCTGGATCACCAATTCCAGCTGGGCTGAGCCGGGGCCTCGGGGCTCTTCCCTCTGTCCCAACGATCCGCACGGATCCGTGGAGCCGGGCTCGGAAACTGCCCGTGGGGGTTCTTCCTCTCTGTTTCTGCAGCTTTGGAGCTTCAGCTCGGTTTTTCCGAGCCACCAGCAAGCCTGGATCCGTGTTGGGGGGCCCTGGATCCGTGTTGGGGGGCCCTGGATCCGTGTTGGGGGGCCCTGGATCCGTGTTGGGAGGCCCTGGATCCGTGTTGGGAGGCCCTGGATCCGTGTTGGGCAGCCATGGTCCCATTTCTGTGGGTTTTGTACCCTCAAAACACATGGAGAGATAATCCTGAGGTGCCCAAAATCCCTTGGAGGGACCTGGAATTGGGCTGGGAACCCTCTAAATCCATGGCTGAGCCTCAGTGGGCTGGAGTTTCTCCATGGAATTTCTCCATGGGAAGGGTCTGCCCTCCCTGGGACACCCTTGAGGGCTTGGGATTGGTGCTGGGGGGCCTGGAGCGCCCCAATCCCTGAATTCAGTGGGAGAAGCAGCGAGGGAATGACCTGGGATCGTCACCAGGGTTCTCTGTGGCCCCACCATCCCTCTCTGGAGCCTTGTCCCGGCCCTGCTCTGACAAATCCCTGTCCCAGCCCTGCCCGGAGCCGTCTCTGGCCTGGGGGACAATGGAGCCCTTGTCCCCCGGGGGTGGGGACAGTCCCTGACCTCAATGGGGCTTTATGAGCCCGAGGAGAGCACGGGGTTCACCCCGGGCTGGGGTTCACCCTGGGCTGGGGATCCTTGTCCTGCTTTGGGAACATCCCCTGGAATTCCTCAGGGACCCCAGAGTGGGGCTGAGCCCCAGGGTTTGGGGTCAGTGGGATCAGGGGACAGAGGGAGAGCTGAATCCCATGGGAACAGGACAAGAGCAGAGACCCATCCCCAGGGGTTGGCCATGAGGGTCCCACAGGTCTGGTGGAGCTGGGGGTAAATCCAGGGGTAAATCCGTGGGATTTGCCTCGGTGGGGTGGGATCGGTGGGAGCCATGGCCAGGGGAATCCAAGGAATTGTGTCAGGAATGGGAAGGGAATAATTGGAGTGAGGTGGGTTTGGTGGGAGCCATGGCCAGGGAAATCCATCAGGAATGGGAAGGGAATCGTTTGGAGCGAGGTGGGATTGGTGGGAGCCACGGCCAGGGAAATCCATCAGGAATGGAAAAGGAGTAATTTGAGTGAGGTGGACCCAGGGTGAGGTGTTTTGGAAACCTGTAAACCTGGAAACACACTGAGGTGTTTCCCCAGGGATTTTCTCAGCACTGGGAGCTCGCACCGCGCTCCTCCGCCCCGAGACCTTTGTCCCTGTGTCCCTTTGTCCCCTTGCGGGCGCCGGTCACACCTGAGCCCAGGTGGGAGGCGGCAGCAGCCGGGCAGTGACGTCCCGGGGCTGCCGCGCGCGTCACGGATCCTGCCCAGCCGGACACGGAGGGGACACGGGAGGGACACGGGGACACGGAGCTGGGCGGTGGCACCGCCACTGTCCCTGTCCATCCTTCCTTCTGGGAGGCCCCTCCCTGCCCGTGGGGTCTGTCACCTCAAGTTACCTGGATTACCCCGGGATTGGGGATGGGACAACGGGATCACCTGGGTTACCCTGGGATAGGGGATGGGACAAGGGGATCACCTGGATTAGCCCGGGATAGGGGATGGGACAAGGGGATCACCTCAGTTCGGGGCTGGGACAAGGGGATCACCTGGATTAGCCCGGGATTGGGGATGGGACAAGGGGATCACCTGGGTTACCCTGGGATAGGGGATGGGACAAGGGGATCACCTGGATTAGCCCGGGATAGGGGCTGGGACAAGGGGATCACCTGGATTATCCTGGGATTGGGGCTGGGACAACGGGATCACCTGGATTAGCCCGGGATAGGGGATGGGACAAGGGGATCACCTGGATTACCCCGGGATTGGGGATGGGGATCACCTCATTTCCCCCAGGACTGGGACTGGGACAAGGGGATCATCTGGATTCCTTCAGGATTGGGACTTGGACAAGGAGATCACCTGGATTCCCCTGGGAGTGGGGCTGGGACAAGGGGATCACCTGGATTACCGCGGGATAGGGGATGGGACAAGGAGATCACCTGGATTCCCCTGGGAGTGGGGCTGGGAGCAGGAAATCGTCTTGATTCCACCAGGATCGGGGCTGGCACAAGGAGATCACCTTGATTCGGGGCTCGGAGCAGGGGATCACCAGGATTCCCTCAGGATCAGGGCTGGGACAAGGAAATCACCTCAATTCCCCTGGGATCAGGGCTGGGACAAAGAGATCACCTCGATTCCCTTGGGATCGGGGCTGGGACAAGGAGGGAGCAGCAGAGCCAGAGGTGTCGGACCCCACTTTGTGGGAATCACCCCGATCCCAACATTCCCATCAGGATCGCCATTCCCTCTGGGATTCCCTCTGGGATCAGCGGGGCCAGGGGGCACCCGGGGCCTCCCCGAGCTCCATCCCTGGGTCCATCGCACCTTTCCCCTCTTTCCCCTCCCGGACCTGTCCCGGTTCTGCCCTTCCCGCCGGACCTGTCCTCCCGGTCGGGCAGGAAGTTCATTTCCGGCTGTCACCGGCTCGGGGCTGTCACCAGCCCAGTCGGGGTGACACGGTCGGGGTGACTCGGTCGGGGTGTTGTTGCTGTGACGTCCGGGCCGGGCCGTTCCCGTCAGAGCCGCTCCCAGGCCGTTATCAGTGCCCGTTCCCAGCAGACACTGCCCTGTCCCGGTCCCTGTCCCATGCCCTGCTCGGGAAAGGGCGGTGACAGCCCCAGCCCAGACTGGCCATTGCAGCGCCGCCTTTTCCAGGCAGGATTTTCCCCAAAAAAAGCTCCGGGCACTGAGGCCAGAGGGAATTCTGTGGGGATTTCCTGCTTTCCTTGGGGCCAGAGGGAATTCTGTGGGGATTTCCTGCTTTCCTTGGGGATCTGCCCTCCCAGGAATTTCCTGTTCTCTCCCAAAGCAGAGCAGGGATTGATCCAGAAGGAATTCTGTGTGAATTTCCTGCTTTCCTTGGGGCTCTACCCTCCCAGGAATATCCCATTCTCTCCCAAAGCTGAGCAGGGATTGATCCCATGTGTTCCCAGCCCTCTCCCAGTGCTGGAGGAATCAATAACATTAATTCATTTATTGACCCATCCTTTCATCCCCTGCAGGGATTTCCTTCCCCGTGGCTCTGGGATCGTCACCCGCCGGCCTCTGATCCTGCAGCTCATCTTCTCCAAGACAGGTACGGGGCTGGAAAACTGGGAATGGGGCTGGAAAACTGGGAATGGGGCTGGAAAACTGGGAAGGAGCTTGGTGTGAGCCCTGGGGTTTGCACACTGCTGCCCTCCCTCCCTCGGCTCCATCCGCTACCCCCACACTCCCACATTTCCCTGCTTATCAGGGAGGAATGTGTGGGAGAGCCCAGGGAATGCCTGGGAATGTGTGGGAGAGCTCTGGGAATGCGGGGAGAGCTCTGGGAATGCTGGGGAGGCCACAGGAAAACCGAGGAACGCCGAGCTGGCCGTGGGGGTGACTCCTTTTCCCAGCCAGGTTTCCTTGGTTGCCATCAGCCATCCCGATATCCGGGCAGAATTCCTTCATCCCCTTCACCTTGAGCAGCCAGGCCAAACCTTCCCTGGGTCTGGGTGAATCCCTGGTGCCCTCCTGGGAGCTGAGCAGGGCTGGGAAGAGCAGGTTTTGGGGCCATGGGAGGGTTGCTGAGGGCTGAGGAATGAGGAATGAGGTGTCTGGGATGGTTCCAGCCCTGGCAGTGCTGAGGTTTCCGCTCTGCCCACACTGAGGGAAGGAGGAAGGAAGTTGCACCATCCCAGCGGCCACAGCCTGGCCCCACAGCTGCTGAAATCCCTTTTATGGGGCAGATTGGCATCCAGGGGAGCTCCTGGGGGTCCTGCAGCCCCTTCTTGGGGTCCTACAGACCCTCCTGGGTGTCCTGCAGCCCTTCCCCATGTCCTGCAGCCCCTTCTCCATGTCCTGCACCCCTTCCCCACGTTCTGCACCCCTTCCCCATGTCCTGCAGCCCCTCCTGGGTGTCCTGCAGCCCCTTCCCCATGTCCTGAGGCCCCTTCCCCACATTCTGCAGCCCCTTCCCCACATTCCCCACACATCCCCCAGATCCCCTGCCCTGCTCCATCCCCGGAACATTCCCCGTTTTTCGCATTCCCCGTTTCTCACACGCCCCGTTTCTCACACGCCCCGTTTCTCACACTCCCCGTTTTTCACACTCTCTGTTTTCCACACTCCCTGTTTTTCACCCTCCCAATCCCAGAATATGCCGAGTTCCTGCACTGCAAGTCCAAGAAGTTCACGGATTTCGATGAGGTGCGGCAGGAGATCGAGGCGGAGACCGACCGGGTGACGGGCACCAACAAGGGCATCTCCCCTGTGCCCATCAACCTGCGCGTGTACTCGCCCCACGGTGAGGGAAAACCCCAAAAAACGGGGAAAATCTGGGGAAACCCGGGGGTTCTGGGGCCCTGCGGGAGCGAATCCATCAGGAATCCCCCCTTCAGCCCATCCGTGTCCCCCCAGTGCTGAACCTGACCCTGATCGACCTGCCCGGGATCACCAAGGTGCCCGTGGGGGATCAGCCGCAGGACATCGAGTTCCAGATCCGGGACATGATCCTGCAGTTCATCAGCAGGGAGAGCAGCCTGATCCTGGCCGTCACCCCGGCCAACATGGACCTGGCCAACTCGGACGCGCTCAAGATGGCCAAGGAGGTGGATCCGCAGGGTGAGGGATGGGCAGCGCTGCCTCGGCCTCCTCTTCATCCTCCTCCTCATCCTCTTCTTCCTCCTTCTCCTCATCCTCCTCTCCTCTCCATTCCCTGGGTCCCTGTTGTGCTCAGCTGGGGTTCATTGGGACCAACCCTTGTCCCCACAGGCCTGAGGACCATCGGGGTCATCACCAAGCTGGACCTGATGGACGAAGGCACCGACGCCCGCGACGTGCTGGAGAACAAACTGCTGCCCCTGCGGAGAGGTACGGCCTGGCCTGGGTGCCCTGTGTGCCCTCAGGTCACTGTGTGTGTCCCTCCCTGGCTCCCCCATATCCCCAGTGTCCCCAGTGTCCCCGGGTGCCATCCCCTCCTGGCCCCACGCTGTCCCCTCCGTGCCAGGCTACATCGGGGTGGTGAACCGCAGCCAGAAGGACATCGATGGCAAGAAGGACATCAGGGCTGCTCTGGCTGCAGAGCGCAAATTCTTCCTGTCACACCCGGCCTACCGGCACATGGCCGAGCGCATGGGCACGCCGCACCTGCAGAGGGTGCTCAACCAGGTGGGACGGCCATTCCTGCCGGGGAATGGGGAATTATCCGGGTGGGACAGCCCCTTCCTGCTCATTCCCTACGGGAAAAGGGGAATTTTCTATGTGGGACAGTCCCTTCCTGCTCATTCCTGCCTGGAAAAGGGGAATTTTTGGGGTGGGACAGCCCATTCTTGCTGTGTTCCTGGATGGGACAGCCCTTTCTTGCCCCTTTCCTCCTGGAAAAGAGGAATTTTCCAGGTGGGGCAGCCCCAGGTGGGACAGCCCCTTCCTGCTCATTCCCACCTGGAAAAGCGGAATTTCCAGGTGGGATAGCCCATTTCCGCCTGGAAAATCAGAATTTTCCGGGTGAGGCTCCATTGCCACCTGGAAAATCAGAATTTCCAGGTGGGACAGCCCCTTCCCACCTGGAAAATCAGAATTTTCTGTGTGGATCTCCATTGCCACCTGGAAAATGAGAATTTCCCGGTCTCCCGGCTGAGTTTTCCCCGTGCCCCTGCAGCAACTGACCAACCACATCCGGGAGTCGCTGCCCTCGCTGCGCAGCAAGCTGCAGAGCCAGCTGCTGTCCCTGGAGAAGGAGGTGGAGGAGTACAAGAACTTCCGACCCGACGACCCCGCCAGGAAAACCAAAGCCCTGCTGCAGTGGGTGCCTCTCCAGAGGGGATTCCCTGAGGGATTTGTGCTTCCCAGATGGGGGAACGGGCTCGGGAAGGGCTGGGGTTGATGTCCCTGCAGGGGAGGGATGGATGGATGGATGGATGGATGGATGGATGGATGATGGATGGATGGAGGGATGGATGATGGATGGATGGATGGATGGATGGATGGATGATGGATGGATGGATGGATGGATGGATGGATGATGGATGGATGGAGGGATGGATGGATGGATGGATGGATGGATGATGGATGGATGGATGGATGGATGATGGATGGATGGAGGGATGGATGGAGGGATGGATGGGGAAAATCTCTGTGGGAGCGTGGGCTCTGTCCCTCCCATACCACAGAAAAAATGGGATTTGCATTTCTCCCAGCCCAGCTGGGGGAATTAGGGAATTTTTGCTCCCTCATTCCCGGTTTCCTGCCCCAGGATGGTGCAGCAGTTCGGGGTGGACTTTGAGAAGAGGATCGAGGGCTCGGGGGACCAGGTGGACACTCTGGAGCTCTCCGGGGGCGCCAGGATCAACCGGATTTTCCACGAGAGGTTTCCCTTCGAGCTGGTCAAGGTGAGGATGGGGGGTCCCTGGGGGCTTCTCCAACCCGAACCATCCCTGACCCCATAAAAATCCCAAAATCTGAGGCAGGTAAAACAGAGCAGAGGCTGCAGGGATGGTCCAGCCTGGGATGGGTCATTCTGGGGAGGGTCCTGTGTGGCTGCAGGACAGTGGCACAGTCCTGATTCCTGATTTCTCATTGATTCCTGATTTCTGATTCCTGATTGATTCTTGATTTTTGATTCCTGATTGATTCCTGATTCCTGATTGATTCCCAATTCCTTGTTTCTGATTCCTGATTGATTTCTGATTCCTGATTATTTCTGATTTGTGATTCCTGATTGATTCCTGATTCCCAATTCCTGATTTTTGATTCCTGATTTTTGATTCCTGATTGATTCCCAATTCCTGATTCCTGATTGATTTCTGGTTTTTGATTCCTGATTTCTGATTGATTTCTGATTCCCGATTTCTGATTCCCGATACCTGATTGATTCCTGATTGATTCCCAGTTCCTGATTTCTGATTCCTGATACCTGATTGATTCCCCATTCCTGATTCCTGATTGATTCCCAATTCCTGATTGATTCCCAATTTCTGGTTTTTGATTCCTGATTCCTGATTTTTGATTTCTGATTTCTGATTGATTCCTGACTTGATTGATTCCCAATTCCCGATTCCCTCTCCTTGCAGATGGAATTTGACGAGAAGGATCTGAGGCGGGAGATCAGCTACGCCATCAAGAACATCCACGGGGTGAGGCAAGTACCCCCCACAGCTCCTTCCCCGGGCACCATTCCCGACCCAGATTCCCAGGGAAAGCTGGGAAGGGCCCTCCTGGAGGAGGGATTTCCTCTGCTGAGCAGGAGATTGTTCTCCAGGAGCAGAATTGCTCCCTGCGAGCAGGAACTGCCTCTCCCGGAGCTGGGAGTCGCTCTCTGGGATGGGGCTCTGTCCCAATCCCACCCCAATCCCATCCCAACCCCACTTTTCCCTCTCCCTGGGCTCCAGGACGGGGCTGTTCACACCAGACCTGGCCTTCGAGGCCATTGTGAAGAAGCAGGTGGTGAAGCTGAAGGAGCCGTGCCTGAAATGTGTGGATCTGGTGATCCAGGAGCTCATCAACACCGTGCGCCAGTGCACCAGTAAGGTACTGGTCAGCCCAGTGACACCAGTGGGGACTGGTCAGGCTGGGGACACTGAGGGACTGGTCACCA
>JAWWEX010000108.1:2902612-2920428 GCA_035583215.1 Arremon brunneinucha
TGAGAGAGGGGACCCCAGAATACCCCATGGGGAACCCCAAACACCCCATGGCGGGCATGGGCCCCTCACGGCCGGGCTGCCTCCTCCAGCTCAGAGAGGACACCCCAAAACACCCCAAACCCCCTCGTTCTGGGCTGGTCCCGTTTCAAACACTACGAACCTGAGCTCCCCGCCTTGTTTTGGGGGGCCTGGACTTTGCCCTCGTGTCTTTTGGGGGAATTTTAGGACTTCTATTTTTGTAGCTGATTTCGGGAGGGGCTTGTGTGTGTCACCCCCATAAAATGTTCTAATAAAGACTCAGGAATCAGTGCTGGAGATTCATTATGGGGGGATATTGGGGGGTTGAGCTGTGGGTGGGGAGTTTTGGATGTTTTAAACCACGGGGTTGGTGCTGGGGTGCAGCAGAGGTGGGTGAGGGCGAGCACCCTATAAATTACTTTAGTTTTGCCTTTTTCCCCTCAGGTTTCCCCCTTTTTCCCCTCACATTTCCCCCTTTTCCCCCTCATGTTTCGCTCCATTTTCTCCCTTTATGTTTCCCGCCCTTTTCTCCCCTCATGTTTCCCGCCCTTTTTTCCCTTCTTGTTTTCCACACTTTTTCCCCTCATAATTAAGGGAACTTCTCTAATTAAACCCTTTTAAAATTATGTAAAAGGGGTTTTGCTGCCTCAATTTAAGCCTTAAAAGTGGAAAAAGGGGTTCTCTCTATGTTTAGAGCTCAAAAATGATGGATAAAAGGGGTCTCCTCCCAAAATGAAACATAAAAATGGTGAAAAACATGGAGTTTCCCTCAATTTAAACCCTTGAAATGTAGGATTCTGCATCACGTTAATTTTTTTTAATGGAATTCCCCCTCACTTTAACCTGCCAAAAGGCTTCCTGCTCCCTTTACTGGTTTTGCCTCAAGAAACAGAATTTCTCGGGCTTTTTGACACCATTTTCCCTATAAGGTGTCTTAAAACAGAGAGCCGCTGTTGATGGAACTCTTAAAACGGCCCATAAATAGGCTACCTTCAATTTAAACCCTTAAAAACGACAGAAAACAGAGACTCCACCTCAATTTATCTATTTAAACAAGGAAAAAGTTGGATTTGCTGTCAACTATGCCTAAAAATAATAGAAAGTAGAGATTCCCAGTCAATTAAACCTCTTTAAATCACGGAAGACGCAGACTTTTCCTTCAATTTAAACCCTTAAAACCGTTTAAAGGACTCTATTCCTTTAATTACTTCTCCTAAACCCGCGGGTAAAACGCTCTGATCGGACACGGCCCCTGTGGGAGGGTTCGTGTCTCTTTAAATCGGCCGCCATCTTTGAGCCGGGCGCAGCTTCACGCGCGCTGCGCGCATGCTCAGGAGTGGCGTTGCGGCGCCGGAAGTGCGTCATGCGCGGGCGGAAGCGCGTCAGGCGCGGCGGAAGCGGCCGTGCCGTGCCGGGCGGGTGGCGGAGGGTCGCGGCGGCCGCGCCATGGTGGATTACAGCGTGTGGGACCACATCGAGGTCTCGGACGATGAGGACGAGACTCACCCCAACATCGACACCGCGAGTCTCTTCCGATGGCGGCACCAGGTGCGGCTGGGCCGGCCCGCGGCGGCCCCCGGGCCTGGCCCGTTCCCATGGCGACCGGGCCCGGGATTGCCGTGGGGAGGCGGGCGGGGGGGTTCGGTTGTTGGTGGGATCCCCGTGGGGCGGGGGCTCTCGGAACGGGAAAGGGGGGGCGGGTGGTTCTCCTGTTCGCAGCTCCGGGGGCCCCGTGGGGCGAGGGCTCCCCGCCTTCCGGTGGGATCGTCCCGGGAGCGCTCTCGGGGGGCTCCCCTGTAGCGGGGCACCCCGTTCCCTGTGCCCAGGACACCCCAATTCCTGTCCCCCATCCCGGGGCATCCCGTTCCTGTGCCTCCATCCTGGGGCACCCCAATTCCTGTGCCCCCATCCCAGAAAACCCCGTTCCGTGCCCCCGTTCCCTGTCCCCATCCCAGAAAATTCCATTCCCTGTGCCCCCATCCAGGACACCCCACATTCACAACAAATTCACCCTAAGTCCATCCCAAATCCAGCCCAAAATTCACCCCAAATCCATCTCAAAATCACCCCAAATCCGCCTCAAATTCACTCCAAATCCACCCCAAAATTGCGACAAATCTACCCCCAAAATTCACCCCAAATCCAGCCCAAAAGTGAATTTGGGGTTCCTGTGTGCAGTTCACCCCATCCCTGTCCCTTATCCCAGTTCCCCCCATTCCCCCACCCAGGTTCTGCCCCTTCCCTTGGGAATCCCCTCATGGGGGTCTCAACCCCCCCAAACCCCTCCCTGTCCCCCAGGATGGGGCAGTGACCCCTCCAGGACCTCCCCCCAAACTCTGGGGGGGGATCTGGGAACCACCAGAGCCACCCCCAAACGCCCCTCCCCACCCCAAAAACCCCCAGAAGTGTCAGAGTGGGGGGTCTGGAGCGTGTGGGTGCCCCCCAGGCCCGTGTGGAGCGCATGGAGCAGTTCCAGAAGGAGAAGGAGGAGCTGGACAAAGGCTGCCGCGAGTGCAAGCGCAAACTGGCCGAGTGCCTGAAGAAGATGAAGGAGCTGGAGCTGGCCGAGCCCGAGAGCGGCCGGGGCGAGCTGGAGAAGCTCCAGGCCGAGGCCCAGCAGCTGAGGAACGAGGAGAAGAGCTGGGAGAACAAGCTGGAGGAGCTGAGGAAGAAGGAGAAGAACATGCCTTGGAATGTGGATACGCTCAGCAAGGATGGATTTAGCAAGGTGGGGTTTGGGGTAAACACCACGAAAAACAACCACAAATCTGTGAATAACCCCCCAAAAAACTGACCTCAAATCTGTGAAAAACCCCCCAAAAAACTGACTTCAAATCTGTGAGGATATCTCCAAAAAACTGACCCCAAATCCGTGAGGGGCCCCCCAAAAAACTGACCCTAAATCTGTCAGGAGCCCCCCAAAAACTCGACCCCAAATCTGTGAGGGGTCCCCTCAAAAACCAACCCCAAATCTGCGAAGATCTCCCTGAAAAACCGATCCCAAATCCGTGAGATTTTCCCCCAAATCATTGCCTGTGTTCCTTTGGTCCCCAGAGTGTTTTCAACGTGAAGCCCGAGGAGAAGGAGGAGACGGAGGAGCAGAAGGAGAAGAAACATAAAACCTTCGTGGAGAGATACGAGAAGCAGATCAAACACTTTGGTGAGTTTGGGGGGGTTTGGGGAGCAGATTTTTGGGGTTCCCCAGACTTGGTTACACCTCCTGTGCTGGGAGCAGCACAGAATCCTCTCACTCTGCTAAAAAATCAAGAATTTTGTGTGGTTTTCCCATTTTTCCCCCTGCTGAAGCAGAGTTTTGGGGGAGTTTAATTAAATTTCAGACTGAGGCACTCTCCCTCGTGCCCACCGTGTTCCTAACAAGGTTCAGAGTTGATTTTCTCATTAAGGACCCCCCTAACGAGGTTTTCTCATTAAAAATCCCCCCTGTGCTGCTCAGGGATGCTGAGGCGCTGGGATGACAGCCAGAAGTACCTGTCAGACAACCCTCACCTGGTCTGTGAGGAGACAGCCAACTACCTGGTCATCTGGTGCATCGACCTGGAGGTGGAGGAGGTGAGGCTCAAACTGGGCTAAAATCTCCCTTTTCCGGGCTGGAATTGCTTCCTTGTCACCTCTTTGGGTTGTAGCCTGTTTTTCCTGCCAGAAAAATGAGAGATTTGGGAATTATAAAGTAGAACAGATCTTTAAAATCATTCTATAAAGGCACCCACACCTTTTATGGTAGAGGGATTCATCGCTGACCCCTCTCCTGCAGCTCCAGGGTTTACCTGGGGTGAGAAGCCCAAAAAAATTCAAAATCAGGGAATTTGGGATTAGTTTGGGATCAAAAAGCTCCTAAAGATCATCAAATCCGGCCCAGTCTCATCCTAATGCCCTTGACAGCTCCTGCAGGGATTCCCTGACCCAAATCCCCTTTCCCCACCCAGAAGGGTTTGATGGAGTGGGGATTTTGGGCAATTTTGGGGATTTTAACCCAAAATGTGTTCTTTTTCCCCAGAAACATGCGCTGATGGAACAGGTCGCCCACCAGACCATCGTCATGCAGTTCATCCTGGAGCTGGCCAAGAGCCTCAAGGTGGATCCCAGGGCCTGCTTCAGGCAGTTCTTCACCAAAATTAAGGTAAAAATTTAATTAAGGGGTGGATTTTCAGGGTGAATTTGGTGTGAATTTGGGGGTGGATTTGGGGTGAATTTAGGGGTGAATTTGGGTTGGATTTGAGGTGAATTTGGGGTGAATTTTGGAGTGGATTTGGGATGGATTTGGGGGTGGATTTGAGGTAGTTTTGGAGTGACTTTTGAGGTGGATTTTGTGGTGAATTTTGGGTGAATTAGAGCTGCATTTGGGCTGGATTTTGAGCCGGATTTGTGGTGAATTTTGCGTGAATTTGACCTGCCTTTGGGCTGGAATTTGGTCCTGAACCCCCATTTTCCCCCTTTCCCCAGACAGCAGACCAGCAGTACCTGGAGGGCTTCACGGAGGAGCTGGAGGCGTTCAAGGAGCGCGTGCGGGGCCGGGCGCGGGCGCGCCTGGAGAAGGCTCTGCGCGAGTACGAGGAGGAGGAGCGCCAGAAGCGCCTGGGGCCCGGCGGGCTCGACCCCGTCGAGGTCTACGAGTCCCTGCCCGCCGTGAGTTCAGGGCTAAAAACTTCGGTTTGGGGCTAAAAACCCTCGGTTTGGGGCATTTTGGGGCCCTGTGTGTTTGGGGTTAAACCCCCCGGTTTGGGGCATTTCAGGGGCTCCCCCAAGTGCTCTGAGGCAGTTTTGGGGTTAAATCCTGAGGTTCTGGGTATTGGAGGTTTGGGGGATCCTGGTGGGGCTGGGTTGGTCCCAGTCAGTCCCAGTATGAGTCTGGTTTTGAGGCTCAATCCCCTAGTTTTGGGTAGTTTGAGGTTTCCAGTCACTCCCAGTGTGATCCCAGTTGCTCCCAGTACTGACCAGTCCCTGGCCCTGCAGGAGCTGCAGAAATGCTTCGATGTCAAAGACGTTCAGATGCTGCAGGACACAATCAGCAAAATGGACCCAACCGTGAGTTTTTCACCCCAAAAATCCCTCGGGAGGGTCCAAATCCCTCAGGGATGCCCCCAAACCCCTCAAACTGCCCCCAAACCCCTCGAACTGTCCCCAAATCCCTTTCCCCCTCTCCCAGGAGGCCAAGTACCACATGCAGCGCTGCATCGACTCGGGGCTCTGGGTGCCCAACGCCAAGGGCGGGGACGGCGCCGAGCGCGGCGCGGGGGAGGCGGCGCCGCCCTACGAGGAGATCAAGAAGGAGAACGGAGGAGGAGGAGGAGCCGAGCACGAGGAGGCCAAGCCCTGAGCGGGGCCACGCCCCCGGGAAAAAAGGCAGAAAAGGTCAAAAAAACACGAAAAAAATACGAAAAAACCAACTCGTCCCCCGTCGGAAAAGCAGCAGAATCAGGCGGGGAGGGGTCGTGCCCCACCCCCCTCACCCCGCAGCCCCCTCCCCACTCCCCTCACGCCCCCCCCCAGCGCTTTTCACGCCGTAGAGACTTTTGGGGAAGGATTTTGGGAGGTTTGGCCCCCCCCGGGTGGGTTTGGGGTGTTTGGGGGGGGTCGGGGCCGCGGTGCCAGAGCGGAGAATAAAGAGATTGGAGAAGCTGAGCGTGGCCTGGGGGTCTGGGGGCGTTTGGGGATGGTTTGGCGGGGTTTTGGGATGAACTGGAGCCGCCCTGGGAGGGGCAGGGGGCTGTGACCCCCCCCCAGCCTCCCCCCCATCCTGCCAGGGGGGCTTGGGGGGATCCCCTGATGGGGTTTGGCCCACCCCAATAAAACACCCCAGTTTGCATCCCAGTGCAGCTGGTTTGGATCCAGCTGTGCCCATGTTTAAATCCAGCTGTGGCCCCCCTCAGCCGTGCCCGTGTTTAAATCCAGCTGTGCCCCTTCCATCAACCCCTAGTCCGGATCCGTTCCACTCCCAGTTTGGGTCCAGTTGTGGTCCTGGTCCAGCTGCGCGATCCCCAATTTCGGATCCAGCTGCTCCTCTCAGGCCCCGCCCCCTGGATCTGTTTGGCCACGCCCCCTTTACCTGAGCATCGTTGGGCTTTCCCTAGAGCCCCGCCCCCTCCCGCCACACAGCCAATCAGCCTTTCCCCGGGCTCGGCCCCGCCCATGGTGTGTGGGCGTGGCCTGGTGCAGGCGCCGGCCAATGGCAGCGCGCGTCTCTCGCGGCCAATGGGAGGCGGCGGCGCTGCGGGGCGGAGGAGCCGGAGCGGCGACCGGGCCGGGCCGGTACCACCGGGGGGGACCGGGGGGGGTGGAGCCGGTACCACCGCACGGACTGGCGGCAGCCGGGGGGATAACGGCGGGTGGTGACAACCGGGAGGGGGGACAGGGTCGGTTCCAACCGGGAGGGGCGGTGCCAACCGGGGGTGGCCCCGGAACCAGCCCCGTGAGGGGCCGCGGGCCGGTACCACTCGGGGCGGGGGGGGGGACAGGGTACAGGGGCCGGTACCAACTGGGGCGGGGGGGGAGAGGAGTCTGAGAGACTGAAATGGGTCAAAATCCTCCCCAAAATGGGTCAAAATTTCATCTTGAAGTGGGTCAAAATCTACCCTGAAATGGGTCAAAGTTTCCTCTGGAAGTGGGTCAAAAATGCAGCCGAAAATGGGTCAAAATCCAGCCTGAAACGGGTCAAAAATTCACCCCAAAATGGGTCAAAAATGCACCCTGAGATGGATCAAAATCCATCCTGAAACAAAACTAGTCCATCTCAAAAAGGGTGAGAACCCACCCTGAAACAGGTGCAAAACCCATTCTGAAGGGGGTCAGAATCCCTCCTGAAAATCCCCAAATCCACCCCGAAATGGGTACCAAAACCCGTTTTTTCCCCCAAAGCTGCCACCATGTCCCTGGCACACCTCAGCTTTGGGGATGTCATTTTTGGGAATGCTGGTTTTGGGTCCAAATCCCGTTTCTGGGTCCTAATTCCGTTTTTGGGTGCCAGTCCCATTTTTGGCTCCCAATCCCATTGGAAATCCCATTTCTGGGTCCCAGTCGCGTGGTTTTCCCCCAGAACCGCTGCCATGCCCCTGTGCCGGCATGGGGCCGCGGCCGAGCCAAGGGCTGCGGGTTCCCAATCCCATTTTTGGGTCCCAATCCCATTATAAATGCCATTTCTGGATCCCAATCCCATTTCTGGGTCCCAATCCCGTGTTTTCCCCCCAGAGCAGCCCCACCATGTCGCTGTGCCGGCGCGGGGCCGCGGCCGAGCCCGAGGGCTGCGGGTTCCCGGCGGGCGCGGGGCTGAAGGTGCTGCTGCACTGGAGCGGGGACGAGGAGCGCGAGCGGTGCCGGGTGTACGGGCAGGGGGCCCTGAGCGCCGAGGAGATCTGCATCGACCTGGCACGGGGCCTGGGTGAGTGCAGGGGGACAGGGACACAGGGATGGGACAGGGATGGGACAGGGGGCCCTGAGTGCTGAGAAGATCTGCATTGACCTGGCACGGAGCCTGGGTGAGCCCCAAAGGGGGAACAGAGACAGGGATGGGACAGGGAGGAGATCTGCATCGACCTGGCACAGAGCCTGGGTGAGCACAGGAGGGTCAGGGATGGGACAAGGACAGGGACAGGGGCTCTGGGGCTTGGGATGGCTGGGGAAGGGCGGGTCCTGCTGTGTGACACCTGAGGATGAGGAATTCCCAGGGGAAACACTGGGAATGTGCAGGGAAATCACCAGGGAAATCATCAGGGATTCCCCGGGAAAACACCTGGAATATCCAGGGAAAACACCAGGGCGAACACCAGGGAAAACACCAAGAATTCCCAGGGAAAGCACCAGGGAAAACACCTGGGAATTCCCAGAGAAATCACCAGGAATTCCTAGGGAAAACACTGGGGAAAACATCAAGAATTCCCAGGGAAAATACCAGGAATTCCCAGGGAACACCAGATCCCAACTGGATTCCTTCCCAAGGCTGAGAAAAATCCCAGTTTTATGGTTTTTTGGGTATAAAACCCATTGAGTTTTGTGGGGGTATTTTTTGGGGGGGACTGAGACCTGCTGAGTTCAGGTTTATTGAGAATAAAACTGAGTTTAGGTTTGTTGGGAATAAAACCAGCCAAGTTTTAGTTCCTTGGGAAAAAAACCCCTGGAATTTCAGGTTTTGGGAACAAATCGCCTGGAATTTCAGTTTTTGGGAGCAAACCCCCTGGAATTTCTGTTTTTTGGGAACAAACCCCTGGAATTTCAGTTTTTGGGAGAAAAGCCCTGGTCCCAGCTGGCTTTTCCCATTCCTGGCAGGAATTACCCCGCTCTGCTACAGCCTCTTCGCCCTCTACGACCCCCAGAGCCGGACCTGGCTCCCTCCCAACCACCAGTTCCACATCGGGAAGGACACCAGCATCAACCTGATCTTCAGGATGAGGTGAGGCTTTCCTTGGAAAAACTGGTCCCGGTTAAAGGAGGGGAATGATGGATTTGGCCTCTCCGTCAGCGTGGAAAAATCTGCTACTTTCTTCCCAAAATTCCTCCGCCTTTCAGCATCTCTCCCAGAGGTTTTTGGGATCAACAATGGGTCCATGGCTAAAAGAGATGGGGAAAGCTTTAAATGATCCCATTCTGGAGGCAGGAGGAGGCTGCTGCTCTTCACTCCCAGCTCGGATTCATTCCCTGTGCTCAAATCCCAATTTTTCTAAGCACTTTGCTGTTTCTCCCATGGTTCCGAGAAGTTTTATTCCTTAAAAAACCCCAAAATCCCCTGATTTGAGCCCGGGATGTGACTCCCAGCCCCTCTCCTGCTGTTCTCTCCCCATTCCAGGTTTTATTTCCGGAATTGGCACGGGATGAACAACAAGGAGCCGGCGGTTTTCCGGAATGTGCCGCGCACGGGGGATTCTCCCGAGGAAAAACCTCCTGGAGGAGCTTTGCTGGACAGATCCTCCTTTGAGTACCTGTTTGAGCAGGTAACGGGCAGGATTCGGGGGAAAAACGGGATGATTTTCCTCAATCCAGCTGGATTTGGCTCAGGATCCCTATTTCCATCCCCAGGGGTTTATTTAAGGGTAAAAACCTCCCTGAGTTTTCCCTCTGGAAAAGGAAAACTGCTGGGACTGGAGCTGAGTGGGATTCCATAATTCCACAGAATAATTTTCCCTTTTAAGGGATTTTTACTCACAGTCCCACTTTTTAAATTGGAAAACACAAGGAAAATCCTTCTGGAAATCACCTCGGGGCTGAGTTATACCCCCAATTATTCCACATTTAACAGGGAAAATTCGAATTCATCAACGATGTCGCCTCCCTGAAGGATTTCCAGAGCGAGCCAGAAATGCAGAAGTTCAAGAACGAGAGCTTGGGGATGGCCGTGCTGCACCTGTCCCACATCGCCATCAAAAAGGGCATTTCCCTGGAGGAGGTGGCCAGGAAGTACAGGTGGGATTCCTGATTTTCCAAGGGGGTTTTTCCCCTTTTTTCACTGATTTTTCCTTCTTTTTCACTGGGTTTTTTTTCCTCGTTTTGCACCATTTTTCCATTGCATCCCAAGCTTGTCCTCCACCCCTCCCTGACAATTCCCTTTATTTTGGCAGCTTCAAGGACTGCATCCCGCGCTCCTTCCGCCGCCAGATCCAGCAGAACAACTTCCTGACGCGGTTCCGGATGAAGAACGTGTTCCGGCGCTTCCTGCGGCGCTTCCAGCGGCACACGGTGGCGGCGGGCAGCCTGACGGAGCGGGACGTGATGTACAAGTACCTGGCCACGCTGGAGCAGCTGGCTCCCCGCTTCGGGAGTGAGCTCTTCCCGGTGCTGGCCCTGGAAACGGCGGCCGAGGGCGAGAAGGGGCCGTTCTGTGCCAACGGGGGCTGCGCGGAGCCCGAGCAGCCGCTGCTGCCCCGGGAGTGCCCGGTCACTCACCACGTGCTGGTCACCGGCACCGGCGGCATCCAGTGGAGGCCGGTGCCCGCAGAGGTGGGTGGGGATGGGGTGGTTTGGGATGAGCTATTCCTGCCCCAAATCCATGGTTTGTGGTGGGTGGGTTTGGAATGCTCCATTCCTGCCCCAAATCCTGTGTTTGTCCTTAGTTTGTGGTAGATTTGGAATGCTCCATTCCCGCCCCAAATCTCATCTTTTTCCTTGGTTTGTGGTCCTGCTTTTTGCCTGGGTTGCTCTCTCTGTTCTTTGCCCATTTTTCCCAGTTTCCCACCCAAATCCATCCCACACCATCTCCTTCATTTTTGCATCCAGCCTATCCCAATTTCCCCCCAACCCTTCCCAGCAGCAGGAAAAGTCTGGAATTCTCCTCTCTGCCCCCTTACAGACCACGGAAAGCCTCTCCCAGCGTGGATATTTTGGGAGGAATAGCAAGAACAAGGAGCCAGAGGCGCAGCCTGCGGAGCGGACCGAGCCCCCCTGGTGCCATTTCTGCGATTTTCGGGAAATCACCCACGTGGTGGTCAAGGACTGCAGGATCAGCATCCACCGACAGGACAACAAGTGCCTGGTGGGTGGGATTGGGACCACTGATCGCTCCCGGTGCTGGGATCCCAGGATTGCTCCAGCCAGGGCAAGAGGAAGCAGTGCTGGGAGGAATGCGGAGTTTTATCTGGGTTTTCTGGGGATTTTTAGGGTTTCCTGTGGGTTTCTCAAGAGTGTTTTTTAGAGTTTCCCGAAGGTTTCCCGAGGGTTTTTTTAGGGTTTCCCGTGGGTTTCCTGTAGGTTTCCCATGGGTTTTTTTTGGGTTTTCCATGGGTTTTTTAGTGTTCCCCACACGTTTCCCGTGGGTTTCCCGCTCACCCCAGTGCTGTGTCCCTCCCCAGGAGGTGCTGCTGCCCTGTCCCAGCAGTGCCCTGGCTCTGGTGTCACTGGTGGATGGATATTTCCGCCTGACGGCCGACTCCAGCCATTACCTGTGCCACGACGTGGCCCCGCCGCGGCTGCTCCTGAGCATCCACAACGGCATCCACGGGCCCATGCAGTGAGTGCTGCTTCACCTGGATCCCAGGGCTCATCCCAGAACTGTTCCATGTCCTCGGGGTGGTCCCTGGGTGTTCATCTGCTTTGGGTTCATCCCAATCCATTCCCTTTCCTCGGGGCTGATCCCAATCCATTCCCTGCCCTCAGGGCTCATCCCAATCCATTCCCTCCCCTCGAGGCTCATCCCCATCCATCTCTCCTGTCCCTTTTCCAGGGAGGAGTTTGTTTTTGCCAAGCTGCGCCGGGAGGAGCCGGAGGAAGGGCTCTACATCCTCCGCTGGAGCGTCCTGGATTTCAACCGCATGATCCTGTCCGTGCTCAAGAGGAGCCACCAGCAGGTAGGGACACAATTCCCAGCATGGAATTCAGGGGAATTGCGAGCTCTGGAATGACCCGGGAGCCTCCTGGCTGCAGCTCCTGCCTCTCCCTGGCTTTTCCAGGCTCCTGGCATGCCGGGAGCCGTCAAGTTCCGGCAGTTCCGGATCCAGAAGAAGGGAGAGTCCTTCGTGCTGGAGGGCTGGGAGCGCGAGTTCCCCTCGCTGCGGGAGCTCCTGGACGTGCTCAAGGGCTGCACGCTCAGATCCGGCGAGGAGAACTTCACGGTGAAGAGGTGCTGCCCGCCCAAGCCGGGAGGTAGGGACAGGGATCATTCCAGGGATCGGGAACGGGTGAATCTGGGAGCTCACGGGGTCCCATTCCCTCCTGCCCCAGAGATCTCGGACCTGCTGATCGCACGGAAGGCCAAGGACAACGGGAAGCAGATCCTGAACCTCACCCAGCTCAGCTTCCACCAGATCCGCAAGAACGAGATAACCCAGGTGCTGCTTTCCAGGGATTGTCACTGCTCGGATTCCTGGGATCCAGTGGGGGAGGAGGAGGAACCTGCTCTGCCTTCCTGGGATTCTTGGGGTTGGAGAACCTGCTCTGCTTTCCTGGGATTCTTGGGGATGGTGGATGAATCCTCTCTGCTTTCCTGGGACTTTTTGGGGATGGAGGAACCTGCTCTGCCTTCCTGGGATCCCTGGAATGGTGGATGAATCCTCTCTGCCTTCCTGGGATTTTCTGCCTTCCAGGGATTCCCTCCAGATCCCAGGATCCTCCCACACCCCAGGGCAGCCAGCAGGATGGATTTGCTGTTTCATCCCTTCCCTTTCCAAGGGAAAGCGAGGGAAAAATCCCTGTGGGAGCGGCTTTCTCCCACATTGGGAGGCTGAGGGAATTCAGGGAGGGATCCAGGTGAGGATTCCCACCTCCCCAGGGTCCAACAGCTCCCACTTTTCCCCGTTTTCCCAGCGAGCCCACCTGGGCCAGGGCACCCGGACCAACATCTACGACGGGGTGCTGAGCGTGTGCGGGAGCTCCGGCAACGACGACGAGGCCGAGTATTTCTGCACGGAGCAGAACAACAATGGGCGGGAGATGCACGTGGTGCTCAAAGTGCTGGACCCCAGCCACAGGGACATCGCCCTGGTGAGCCCTGCCCGGGCTGGGAAACACGGATCCGGGGGGTGGGAGAGGGATCCAAAGGGTGGGATGTGACCCAGAGGGTTGGAATATGGATCCAAGGGCTGGAATTTGGCCCCAGGGGCTGGAGTGTGGATCCACAAGGGCCGGAATTCCTCCTGGCTTTTGCTTCTGGAATTTGGCTCCCAAAGGGCTGGGAGGGGGTTCCCAGAGGGCTGGGATGGAGCTGGGATGGGGTCCCTGGGATCTCCAGGAACCCCAGAACCCCAGTGCCATCCCCGCTGTCCCCAGAGGGCTGGGATGGGGCTCCTGGAATCTCCAGGAACCCCAGGATCCTGGTGCCACCCCCAGTGTCCCCAGAGGGCTGGGATGGGGCTCATGGCCCCCCAGGAACCCCAGGACCCCGGTGCCATCCCCGCTGTCCCCGCAGGCGTTCTTCGAGAGCGCCAGCCTGATGTCACAGGTGTCCCACGTGCACCTGGCCTTCGTGCACGGCGTCTGCGTGCGCGGCTCCGAGAGTGAGTCCAGCAGCCCCTCCCCGCCCCATCCCAGCCCTTTGGGGCTGTTCCCTGTTGCTCCCAGCCCCAATCCCGTGGGATCATCCCGGATTTCCCCGCAGACATCATGGTGGAGGAGTTTGTGGAGCACGGGCCCCTGGACGTGCTGCTGCGCAAGGAGAAGGGCAGGATCTCCGTGGGGTGGAAAATCACCGTGGCCAAACAGCTGGGCAGTGCCTTGAGCTACCTGGTAACTGCAGCTGGGATTTCCCTAATCCTAACCCTTCCCTCCCTTTTCCCACATGATAATCACATTTTTAGGGTCATTCCGCCCTTCCTGCAGCTCGTCCTTGCTCCCTCTCCCCTGTTCTGGGGATCATTGATTTTTTTTTTAAATTTATTTCCCAATAATTTTTCCCTTTTGCCCTGGTTTTCCCAGGAGGATAAGAACCTGGTGCACGGGAATGTGTGTGCCAAGAACATCCTGCTGGCCAGGAAGGGGCTGGAGGATGGATCTGTGCCCTTTGTGAAGCTCAGCGACCCCGGGGTCAGCTTCACCGTGCTCTCCCGGGAAGGTATGGGATTTCCACGGGCAAAACCAAGCTTATTTTCCCTCCCTTTTCCTTAATAATTCCCATAGGTTGTGGCCAGAGCTCTTTTCACAGAGTATTTCCAACTTTTCCAACCCGAATTTTCCCAATATTTGGCATTTTAATACGGGAATTCCACCTGGTTTGGTCCCCAAGCTGCTGTCAGGGATGATCACACTCCATTCCAGTGCCTGGGATGCTTTTAACACAGGTTCTCCCCCTGTAAATCCCGTATTTTATCTCTTTAAAATCCCAAATTTTATATTTTTAACATCTCACTTTTTATGCCTTTAATATCCCATATTTTTCTACTTAATACCCCGTATTTTACACCTTTAATATCCCATACTTAACACTCCGTATTTAATATTTCAACCCTTCACCTTTAACGTTTTACACATAACAGACCAACACCCCAAACATGCCATCACTCCCAATAAATAATTAAAATACACATTTCATACTTTCCTGGTGGGATGTGCCCCTCAGAGCGTGTGGACAGGATTCCCTGGATTGCCCCGGAATGCATCCGGGATGTGGGGAACCTCAGCACGGCCTCGGACAAGTGGAGTTTTGGGACAACGCTCCTGGAAATCTGCTTCGATGCCGACGTCCCGCTGAAGGAGCGCACTCCCTCCGAGGTGATTCCCGCAGTTTTCCCTGGTTTGGGCTGGATTTGGGGGTCGGGTTTGGAGTTTTTGCCGTGTGTTTCCCGCAGAAGGAGCGTTTCTACGAGAAGAGGCACCGGCTGCCGGAGCCTTCGTGCCGGGAATTGGCCTCGCTGATCTCCCGGTGCCTCAACTACACCCCGGTGGAGCGGCCGTCCTTCCGCACCGTGCTGAGGGAGCTGACCCGGCTGCAGCCGCACCGTGAGGGCGGGAAAAGGGGAAAATCCCGGGGAAAAATCCTGGGGAAACGGGGATGAGGGTCCTGGATCGGGGAAAGGGGCGTGAGGGAGCTGACCCGGCTTCAGCCCCACCGCGAGGGCGGGAACGGGGAAAAATCCCGGATTAATAGAGAAAAATCCCAGGAGGAATCGGGAAAAATCCTGGGGAGAACGGGGATAAAGGTCCTGGATCGGGGAATGGGGGAAATACCAGGATTCTGTGGGGAAAAGGGGCGTGAGGGATCTCACCAGGCTGCCGCCGCTCCGGAAATCACAGGGGAACGGGGAGAAATCCTGGGGAAACGGGGAAAAACCACGGGGAAACGGAGGAAAATCCCGGGGAAATGGAAAAAAATCCCGGGGGGAACGGGGCAAAATCCCGCGATTCTGTGGGGAAAAGAGGCGTGAGGGAGCTGACCCGGCTCCAGCCGCTCCGTGAGGGGCAGAAACAGAGAAATCCCGGAGGAACGGGGAGACATCCTGGGTTAATGGAGAAAAATCCCGGGAGGAATGGGGAAAATCCCGGGGATTCTGTGGGGGAAGGGGGCGTGAGGGATCTCACCTGGCTGCAGCCGCACCGTGAGGGGCGGGAAAAGGGGAAAATTCCGGGGTTTTGTGGGGAAAAGGGACGTGAGGGAGCTGACCCCTCACGGAGCTCCAGCCGCTCCTTGAGGGCGGGAACGGGGAAGTCCCGGGGCAACGGGGAGAAATCCTGGGGAAACGGAGAAAAATCCCGGGAGGAATGGGGAAAATCCTGGGGTTTTGTGGGGGAAATACTGGGGAAACGGAGATGAGGGTCCTGGATCGGGGAATGGGGGAAATCCCAGGATTCTGTGGGGAAAAGGGGCGTGAGGGATCTCACCCGGCTGCTGCCCCTCCGTGAGGGGGCGGGAAAAGGAAAATCCCGGGATTCTGTGGGGAAAAGGAGAAAAGGAAAAAAAGGAAAACCCAAGGTTCCTCGCAGACCTCGTGGACGTCACGTCGGTGAATCCCGACTTCCCGGTGTCGGATCCCACCGTGTTCCAGAAGCGGTACCTGAAGAAAATCCGGGAGCTGGGCGAGGTCAGTGGCGTCCTGAGCTCTGCAATTCTGGGGAAGCTGGGCAGGCTCCTTTCCCTGTCTGGATCCGAAATTCCACGTTTCAATCCTTATTTTCACATTTTAACCTGCATCCCCTGCTGACTTTTCCCTCCATTTCTGAACTTTGTCGACCCCCTCTGCATCCTCCCAGCACAGGGAAGCCCCAAAACCTCCTTTTCCTGCCCAAATCCCGAAAATTCATCCTTCTCCAGGGCCACTTTGGGAAGGTGAGCCTGTGCTGCTACGACCCCACCAACGACGGCACCGGCGAGATGGTGGCGGTGAAATCCCTGAAATCTGGGAGCAGCCCCCAGCTCCTGAGCTCCTGGAAGAGGGAAATCCAGATCCTCAAGACCCTGTACCACGAGAACATCGTCAAGTACAAGGGCTGCTGCAGCGAGCAGGGTGAGGGAGAAAAACATGGGGATTTTCCAGTGGATCAGCCACAGAGAGCTTAAAAACCCCCAATTCTCACAGTTTTTTAGCCAGGAATCGCTGTCCTGGCAGGAATTTGGGGGCTCTCGGGGTGGTCCCTACATTGCAACGTGTCTGTTGCAGGGGACAAGGTGGTGCAGCTGATCATGGAGTACGTCCCGCTGGGGAGCCTCCGGGAATTCCTGCCCAAGCACCCCCTGAGCCTGTCCCACCTGCTGCTCTTCGCCCAGCAGATCTGCGAGGTGAGCCCGGAATGGGGCTGGATCCCGAAAAAACGGCATGATTCCCAAAAAAATGGGGTTGGATGACTCAAAAATGGGGGTACAGCCCCAAAATGCAGCAGGATTGACAAAAAAGTGGGGTGGGACCCTTTGGAAATGGGGCTGGATTCCCAAAAATGTGGATGAACCCCTGAAAAATGGAGCTGACACTTCAAAGTGAGGCTGAACTCCAAAAAACGGAATTGAATTCCCCCCAAAAATGGGGAAACACAGGAGTACCAACCCTCCAATGGGGCTTAATTCCCAGAAATGGGGCTGATTCCCAAAAAAAGGGGGATGAACCCCCAGAAATACCTCACAACTCCCCTAGAAATGCCTCAAAACCCCCCAAAACCGCTTCCAGCCTTCCCAAATCCAGCCATAATTTGTTTTTTTCCCCGTTTTTCCAGGGCATGGCCTACCTGCACTCCCTGCACTACATCCACCGGGACCTGGCAGCAAGGAACGTGCTGCTGGAGAACGAGCACGTGGTGAAAATTGGGGATTTTGGGCTGGCCAAGGCCGTCCCCGAGGGCCACGAGTACTACAGGGTGCGGGAGGACGGCGACAGCCCCGTGTTCTGGTGAGGAATTGGGGTTTTGGGAGCCTTCTGGGAGCGCTGCTGGATCCCAAACCCCAGAGATGTGACCCCAAATGGTTCCAGGTACGCCCCGGAGTGCCTCAAGGAGTGTAAATTCTACTATGCCTCGGATGTTTGGTCCTTTGGGGTGACCCTCTACGAGCTCCTGACGCGCTGCGACCCCGGGAGCAGCCCCCCGGCCGTGAGTCCTTGGAATTTCCAGGGGTTTTTGGGGTGAAATCGGGGGTTTTCCCATTTTTGGGGTGAAATCGGGTTTTTCCCCATGTTTTTGGGGTGAAATTCCCCATGTTTTTGGGGTGAAATCGGGGTTTTTTCTCCATGTTTTTGGGGTGAAATTGGGGTTTTTCCCTCATGTTTTCGGGGTTTTTTTGTCCCCTCACAGAAATTCCTGGAGATGATCGGGGCCACGCAGGGGCAGATGACGGTGCTGAGGCTGATTGAGCTCCTGGAGAGGGGGAAGAGGCTCCCCATGCCCAGGGATTGTCCCTGCGAGGTGGGAAATGGTGAAAAAGGGGGAGGAAATGGGGAAAAATGGGGAGAGAAGGAGGAAAAGGGAGAGAGGGAGGGGGAAAGGGTGGAAACGGGGAGGGGAGAAGGGGGAAAATGGGAAGGGAAAAAGGAAAATGGGAAGAGAAAAAAGAGGGAATGGGAAGGGAAGAGAAGGAGGAAAAGTGGGGAAGAGGAAGGAAAAAAAGGAGAAAGGGAAAAAGTGGGAGGAGGAAAAATGGAGAAGGAGAGATGAGGAAGAAAGGGGGGAAAAATGTGGAGAGAAGGAGAAAAACAGGGAAGAGGAGGAGCAAAGCGGGAAGGGAGGAGAGGAAAGGGGAATGTTTCACACTCCTGGGGGCAGGAGAGAGGTTTACCCGGGATTTTGGGGGAGGTTTTCCCAGGATTTTGGGGGAGGTTTTCTCAGGATTTTGGGGGAGGTTTTCCCAGGATTTTGGGGGAGTTTTTCTCAGGATTTTGGGGGAGGTTTTCCCAGGATTTTGGGGGAGGTTTTCTCAGGATTTTGGGGGAGGTTTTCCCAGGATTTCAGGG
>JAWWEX010000108.1:2920528-2931350 GCA_035583215.1 Arremon brunneinucha
GGGGGAGGTTTTCCCAGGATTTCAGGGGAGGTTTTCCCGGGATTTTGGGGCAGGATTCCCCAGGATTTCAGGGGAGGTTTTCCTGGGATTTTGGGGGAGGTTTTCCCAGGATTTCTGGGGAGGTTTTCCCAGGATTTTCCCCGTTTTCCCCCCAGGTTTACCGGCTGATGAAGAACTGCTGGGAGGCCGAGGCCTCGTTCCGCCCGGCCTTCCCCAACCTCGTGCCCGTCCTGAGGAGTTTCCAGGAGAAATACCGGGCTCAGGCCCCCTCTGTCTTCAACCTCTGCTGAGGGGGGACCCCGAAATACCCTGGGACTGGGGGGAAAACACCCCACAAAAAATCCTGTGGGATAGGAGGAAAAAATACCATGGAATGGAAAGAGAAAACCCCAAAAAATCCCATGGAATGGGGGAAAAATCCCATGGAATGTGAGGTAAACCCCCCAAAAAAATCCATGGAATGGGGGGGGAACCCCAAAAAAATCCCATAGAATGGGGGGGAAAAACACCAAAAAATCCATGGAATGGGGAGGGGAGAAACTCCCAAAAAATCCCATGGAAGGGGGAAAAAAATCCCATGGAATGGGAGGAAAGCCCCAAAAAATCCCATGGAATGGGGTAGAGGCTAATCCCCCCAAAAAAATTCCATAGAAGGGGGAGAAAAAAATTTAAAAAAAAATCATAGAAGGGGTAAAGGACCCCAAAAAATTTCATGGAAGATGGGGGAAAAAAACCATTAAAAAATCCATGGAATGGGCAAAAAAAAAAAAAAAACTAACAAAAAATTCGTGAAATGGAAGGAAAAAACCTCCGAAGTTCTGTGGGAAGAGGGGGGACCCCAAATTCCGGACCCAACCCCCCAAAATTCGTGATATTTTCTCCCCCCCTCCCACCAAACACTGTGAACGAGCTCTGGGGCCGAAGATTTTGGGGTGAAAAGGGGGAATTTGTGGATTTATGGATTTCTGGAATTGTTGCCTTATTCCCAGCTCAATCCTCTCTCCCAATTTGGGGCTGGGGTCGTTTTTGGGGGATGGGAGGGGCTGGATCTCCTTCCTGCCCTCCAGGATTTGGGGCCTTTTCCCAAAAAAAACCCGAAAAATGGGAATTCCATGAAAAAAACCAAACCAAACCAAACCTGGCACTTTATCGGGATTTTGGGGAATTCCCAAAAATTCCCTTATTTATTGCCTGCTGTGCCCTCCCCTCCAGGAACGGGGGGGGATTTGGGGGAGATCCCCTGGAATTTGGGGCGGGGGTTGGGGTTTGGGGGGAATCCCCGGGATTTTGGGGGATCCAAAGGGTCCCTGAATAAAGGATGGGAAAGGCTCCGTGGTTGGCGTCTCTATTTGGGGTTTTTGGGGTCTTTATTTGAGTTATTTTGGGGTCTCTATTTGGATTATTTTGGATCTCCATTTGGGTTATTCTGGGGTCTATTTAGGTTATTTTGGTATTTCTGTGAGGTTTTTTGGGGTCTATGTGGGTTATTATGGGGTCTCTATTTGGGTTACATTGGAGTCTCTATTTGAGTTATTTTTGGGTATTTATTTGGGTTATTTTGGGGTCTCCATTTGGGGTTTTTTGGGCATTTATTTGGGTTTTTGGAGGTCTCTGTTTGGGATGTTTTGGGGTGATCAACGGTCCAGCGGAACCAACCAATAGGAATCCGCGATCTTGGGGCTCGCCCGCTGCTGCCCAATCTTAGCCGCGCACACAACGAGCGTTCCCTCCCACCCAATAGCAGCCGCCGGCTCATCCGCAGTGTTTTTCCGTGCCGCCCAATCCCCGCCTCGGATACTCGTGTCCGGCCCCTCCTCCAATGAGAAGGCGCGTTGTTGGCGTGGCGGGCCGTGGCGGGGCCAAGATGGCGGCGGCGCTGTCGGTGAGCGGGGCCGGGCCCGGGCCCGGAGCGGAGCCCCCAGCGGGGCCCGGCCTGGCCCCCGAGGAGGAGCTGCCGCCGCTGGACCCGGCTGAGGTGCGGAGCCGCCTGGAGCACAGCGAGCGGCAGTTCCGCAACAGGCGGAAGGTGCTGATCCGCGGCTTACCGGCGGATGTGACCAACCAGGTGAGGGGGGACCGGGAACGGGATGGAGAACGGGGGTGAGGGGAAACCGGGAGGAGGAACGGGAATGGGAACGCGGGCACTGAGCGGGGAACCGGGACCAGAGCCCCAAATCCGTCCCGGATCTCCTTCATCCCGAACCTGTCCCAGCTCTGCTCCAGATCCCGTTTTCAACCCCCCCCCAAATCCGGAATCTCCTAAAAATCCGCCTGGAATTCCCGCAGCCCCCCCGGGTGCGTTTTTCCTTTGCCGGTCCCGGTCCCGGGGTGAATTCATCGCCCCAAGGCCGAAGGTTGGGAATTAATTGGGGAAGGGCAAAGGATGGAGCCGGAGGAGCCGGTCCGGGAGGAGGAGGAAGAGGAGGAGGAAGAGCCGGAGCTTTCCGGGGTGTCCCGAGGGAATAAACCCTGGGATAAAGCCTGGAACATCAAACTGGGGACACCGCCAGGATCCTGAGGCAGCCCAGGGAAATTCCCGGGAATTCGGGAGGGCCGGGAGTCCTCAAAAAGAGGGGTGAGAAAGGGGAGGGTCACTGGGAAAATGGGGTTTGAAAAGGGGGAAAATTCCTGCAAAAATGGAGTTTGGAAAAAGGGAAAATCCCTAAAAAAAATGGGGTTTGGAAAAGGGAAGGATCTTTCCTGTCCTGTGAGCCCCACTCTGTTTTCCCCCTTTTCCATGGAAAATCCTGGATTTTTTTCCAGGATATCCACGAGCTGCTGAAGGATTATGAGCTCAAGTATTGCTTCGTGGACAAGTACAAGGGAACGGGTGAGGAGCAGCTCTGGGATCTGGGGAGCAGCCCTGGGGTTTGGGGATCAGCCCTGGTCCCTGGGAAATCAGGGAAGAGGGAACAGCCCGGGAAGCTTTTCCTGTTCCCACCCAGAGATGCTTTTGAATTCCAAACCCCCTTTTTCCAGGAATTCCTTCCCTTTCCCAAACCCCATTTCTCCAGGAATCCTCCCCATTCTCAGACCCCTTTTTCCATTGGTCCTTCCCCTTTTCCAAACCCAGTTTCTGGAGGAATCCTCCCCTCTCCCAAACCCCATTTCTCCATTAACCCTCCCCATTCCCAACCCTGTTCCTAAACCCTTTTCTCCCTGTTTCTCCCCATTTCTCCCCCATTCCCAGCCCCATTCCCAGCCCCATTTCTCCTGCATTTCTCCCCATTCCCAGCCCCATTCCCAACCTCATTTCTCCCGTTTCTCCTCCATTCCCAGCCCCATTCCCAATTTCATTCCCAGCCCAAATTTCTCCCCGATTCCTGCCCATTCTCAACCCAATTTCTCCCCCCATTTCCCGCCATTTCTCCCCGGTTCCCAACCCAATTTCTCCCCGATTTCCCCCCATTCCCAACCCCATTTCTCCCCAATTCCCAACCCAATTTCTCCCCAATTTCTCCCCATTCCCAGCCCCATTTTTCTCCCCCATTTTTCTCCCCCATTCCCAGCCCCATTTTTCTCTCCATCTCTCTCTCCGCAGCCTTCGTGACGCTGCTCACGGCCGAGCAGGCGGCCTCGGCGGTCGGGCGCTTCCACGGCCGCTCTCTGCGGCAGCGCGCGCTGCGGGTGCAGCTGCAGCCCGCGGAGGCCGTGCTGTGCGTGGCCAACCTGCCCCGCCTGCTGACCCAGCCGCAGTTCGAGGAGCTGCTGCGGCCCTTCGGCAGCCTGGAGCGCTGCTTCCTGGTCTACAGCCCCGCCACGGGCCACTCCAAGGGCTACGGCTTCGTGGAGTTCATGAAGAAGGACTCGGCGGCGCGGGCGCGCTCGGAGCTGCTGGGCAAGCGGCTGGGCGCCCGGAGGCTGCACGTGCACTGGGTGGATGCGGCGCAGCTGAGCCCCGAGCTGCTGCACTCGCGGTGCCTGTGCGTGGACAGGCTGCCCCGGGGCTTCACTGACCTGCAGGGGCTGAGGGCCGTGTTCCAGAGGGTCTGCGAGCCCTCCTTCTGCCAGGTGGGCTTTGGGATTTGGGGTTTGGGATGGGTACAGGCTGCCCCGGGGCTTCACTGACCTGCAGGGGCTGAGAGCCGTGTTCCAGAGGGTCTGCGAGCCCTCCTTCTGCCAGGTGGGGGCTGAGATATGGGGTTTGGGGGGTTTGGGGTGTTCCAGAGGGTCTGCAAGCCCTCCTTCTGCCAGGTGGGGTCAGGAAAAGGGTTTGGGGTCTGGGGTTTGCGGTTTGGGGACGCAGGAGGAATTTGGTGAGACTCAAGGGATTTGGGGCTGAGGGAGGAATTAGGGGATGAAGGGTGGATTTAGGGAGAAGGAAGGGTTTGGGTACCTGGGATGGATTTGGGGCTGAGACATTTAGGAAGACTGATGACATCCAGAGATTCAGGATGGATTTGGAGTTCTGGGCGGGATTTCCCCCGTTTGTCCCCTCACTGTCCCCCTGTCCATCCCTGTCCCCATTGTCCCTCTGTCTGTCCGTCTGTCCCCAGCTGGCCATCGGGCAGGACGGGCAGCCCAAGGGTTTTGCAGTTCTGGAGTTCGAGTCCCCCGAGGCGGCCGAGCGAGCCCAGGAGGCCACGGACGGGTTCCGTCTGTCCGGGCAGCACATCCGTGTGTCCTTCTGCGCTCCCGGGCCCTCGGGCCGCAGCATGCTGGCTGCGCTGATCGCTGCACAGACCACGGTGAGCCTTCCTCATCCTCATTGTCATCCTCATCGTCGCCCTCCTCCTGCTCCTCATCCTCATTGTCATCCTTGCCCTCATTGTTATCTTCAGCCTTAACATTATCCCTATCTTCATTGTCACCCTCATCTCCATCCTCGCCCCTTCATCTTCATCCTCATCCTTATCTTTGTCCTCATCACCATCCTCATCCTCATTCTCATCCTCCTTTTCTCCCTCCCTGCCTTGCCATGAGATTTTTGGGATTGTGCTCATGCCGAGAGCTGGGATCCTGCTGGGATCACCCCGATCTTTCTGGGATCAGAAACCCCCAATCCCAAACTCCCAATCCCAAATCCCAAACCCCCAATCCCACACCCCAAACCCCAAATCCCATGCCCATAAATCCCATTTTTCCCCTATTTCAGGCCCTGAACCGTGGCAAGGGGCTGCTCCCTGAGCCCTCCCTGCTGCAGATCCTGGGCAGCCTGGGCAACCCGGCCTCGCTGCAGCTGCTGCTCAACCCCCTGCTCCAGGGGGCCCTGGGCGCCAAGCAGGGTATGAGGGGAATTTTGGGCAAAAAACAGGAATTTTGGGGCAAAACCCGAGAATTTTGGGGCAAAAAACTGGAATTTTGGGGAATTTCTGTGCCAGTCTTCCTCCTCCTGTTCCCAGCAGGAATTCTGGGAGCTGCTCCCTCCCTTCCCCTGGTGCCCAACCCGGCGCTGTCCACGGCTCTGCTCCAGCTGGCTCTGCACAGCCAGGCCCAGGTAGGCTCAAATTCCCACTTTGCTCCTTGAATTTTCCCATTTTCCCTGGAATTTTCCTTTTTTCCCAGCTTTTTTTCCTGGAATTTTGCTCTTTTCCCTGGAATTTTGCTCTTTCCCAGGGTTCTTTCCACCCAGGGTTGGGTTTTCCATGGGGTTTCCA
Source organism: Arremon brunneinucha (assembly GCA_035583215.1). Lineage (NCBI taxonomy): Eukaryota > Metazoa > Chordata > Aves > Passeriformes > Passerellidae > Arremon > Arremon brunneinucha. The sequence goes on from JAWWEX010000108.1 coordinate 2,926,126, forward strand.
TTTTTTAATTGGATAATCCACTTCCATGGGGTTTTTTTGGGATAATCTCCATTTTCAGGGTGTTTTCCTCCTTTTTCTCATTCCAGAAACCAGGAATTTTGGGCGATTCCCCGCTGAGCTCCCTGGCCCAGCCCCCGGGGAAGCTCCTGGGGGAGATTCCCTCAGGTAAACCCGAAATTCCAGCACACCTGGAGCCTCACCTGGGGGGGTTCACCTCTGGCGGGGGATTTGGCAGAGGAAAATTCCCCCAAAAAATAGGAAACCTCAGATTTGGATAGGGAAAGGGGGATTTGGGTGGGAAAAGGGGAATTTGGGTAGGGAAAGGGAGATTTGGGGTGGGAAAAGCAGGATTTGGGTTGGGAAAAGAGTTTTGGGTTTGGAAATGGATTCTGGTGTGTCCCCCAGCCCCACTTGTTTTCCCCTCTGTTTTGGGCTCTTTTCCTGTTTTTCTCCCCGTTCCCACATCCCCCAAACATTTCCATTTTTTGGGGAGCTGCTGCCAGGCTGGCTCTGAGCCCTTTCCCCACCTTTTCCCACCTCTTGCAGGTGCTCCCGGGGACGGGGCCCAGCCCCGCGGGAAGTCCCCGGTCCTGTCCCCGGTCCTGGCCCCGTTCCTGGCGCAGGAGAAGGCGGCGCTGGGACCCCCCGGGACCCCCTCGGGGCTGGGACCCCTCCCCAAACCCCTCCCCAAGCCCCTCCCCAAAGCCCAGCAGGGAGAGAGCGGAGCCCCCGCCCCCACGGTGAGCAGCCCCCAGACCCAAAATCCGGGGTGGGACCCCAAAAATTCTGGGATGAGAGCTCCAATTACAATGGGATGGGCTTCCCCCCAAAAATCCCACGGTGGGACCCCCAAAAATCCGGGGTGGGACCCCCAAATTCTGGGATGGGACCTCCAATAACAGTGGGATGGGCTTCCCCCCAAATTTCAGGGTGGGACCCCTAAAATTCCAGGGTAGAATCCCCCACATTCTGGGATGAGACCTCCAATTACAGTGGGGTAGATTTCCCCCTCAAATCCCAGGGTGAGACCCCCAAAAATCTGGGGTGGGATCCCAAAAAATCAGGGGTGGGACCCCCAAAATTCTGGGATGGAACCCAAAAATTCTGGGAGCTTCCTGAGCCCCTGTGGAGCCCCCAGATTCCCCCAGGATCCTCCCAAACCCCTCCAGGACCCCCAAACCCCCTCGGGGACCTCCCTGAGCCCCCCCAAATTCCCCTCCCAGGTCTCTCTCCTGGGGGAGCCCCCCAAAGATTTGAGGATCCCCCTCAATCCCTACCTGAACCTGCAGAGCCTCCTGCCCACGCCCGGCCTGCCAGGTGAGTCACAGAAATTCCCTTTTTATTCACAGAAATTTCTCTTTTTATCCCCAGAAATTTCCCCTCTTTTTGGGGCAGATTTCCCTCTTTAACCAATCCCACGTTTATTTTTTCCAGGAAAAGGGTTTAAGGTGAAACCTGGAGTTTTGGGGACCCCCCCACCCGACGCCTTCGCCGTGGACTTCCCGGTCAGGGGGAAATTTGGGTTGGAATTGGGAGGTTTTGGGGAGTTTTAATTTGACGATAAAACCCCCAAATCTCTGATTTTCCTGGGAATTTGGGGTTTCCCCCCTCTAAACCCCCCAATTTCCCCCGGGCAGGATTTGGGGTCCCGGATTTTCCCCCAGCCCCGCGACCACGGCTCCATCCTGGGGGGCTTCGGCAGGCACAAGGTAAAACTCTGATTTTTTTGGGGTGGAAACTTGTGATTTTTGGTATTTTTGGGGGTTTGCAGCTGCCTGTGCTCCCCTTGCAGGTCTCCTCCTCCTCCTCGGGGTTGGACAGGGGGGGTCTGGGACCCCCAGGGCCCCCCTTTTTCTCAGGATCCCCCAGTTCCTACTTCACCAGTGGCCTCCAGGCCGGGCTCAAGCAGAGCCACCTCAGCAAGGTGAGACCCCTCCCCAAATTCTGCAGCACCCCCTGCCCTTTTTCCCTTAAATCCTTAAAATTCTGTTAAAAATCCCCTAAAATCCCATCAAATCCCATCAAAATTCCATCAAATCCCTTCAATTTTAATTATTTTCATCCCAGACCTTTTTTCCCCTTAAAATCCCTTGGAATTCCTTAAAATTCCTTAAAATCCTTTCAAAATCCCTAAAAATTCCTTACAATCTCCTTAAAATACTTTTAAAATCTCCTTAAAATCCTTTAAAAATCCCTTAAAATCTTAAAAACCCCCAATATCAATTAAACATCGTTTTAAAATCTCCTAAAATCCCTTAAAAATCCCTTCAAAACCCCTTTAAACCCCCTAAAACCTCTTTATTTTTCCTATTTCCCCCCCAGGCCATCTCCATCCCCCCGAGCTCCGACTCCATCCTCGCCTTGGCTCCCCCCAGCTCTCACCCCAAGGTACCAAACCCCCCCAAAATCACAAAAAACCCTTCAAAAGCCCTAAAACTCGCCCAAAATGACCGGAAATTGTCATTTTTCAGACGCCGCTGGGGGGGCACAAGAGGGGCTTCTCCCACCTGCTGCCGTCGCCCGAGCCCAGCCCCGAGGGCTCCTACGTGGGCCAGCACTCCCAGGGCCTGGGGGGCCACTACGCCGACTCCTACCTGAAGAGAAAAAGGATATTTTAGTGGGGAAAACCTCCCAAAAAAACCCCAAAACAAACCCCAAAAAAATCCCCCAAAAAATCCCAAAAAAAACCCCAAAAATTCAAAATAAAACCCCCCAAAAAATTCAAAAAAATCCTCAAAAAAAAAAAAAACCCAAAGATAACATTTTTTTAAAAAAACAAAACCTCAAAAAAAAAACCAGCAGAAAATCCCACAAATCTAGAAATCCTGCCCAAACCCCGCCTTGGTTTTTGCTTTATTTTCATCAGGATTTTATTTCTCTTTCTTTTTTGTTTTAATCCCCTTTTTTTGGGGTTTTTTGTGGTTTATTTTTTGCGGTTTTTGTTTTTAAGCAATTTTAAGATTTTTAATTGCCCCTTGAAAGATTTGGGGAGAATCCCTTAAATTTTTTGGTGTTTTTTTTTTCTGCCTCCCCCTCCCCAGAGCAGCCCCTGGAGCCCCCCAAAAACGCTCCCTGCCTTAACTGCTGCTTTTGGGGTGGGGTCCCCAAAATTCCAGGGCTCAAGCCCAATTCCAACTTTTTTGGGGGGGGGGGCGGATTTCCACTTTTTTCCCACTTTTGGGGTTTTTCCCCTGTTTTGGGGTTGGTTTTGGGGTGGGGTCTCCCCCATTTTTTTGGGGTTTCCCCCTTTTTTGGGGTCCAATCCCTCTCTTTAAACATTTCACTGGGTGGATTTTTTTGCTGTTTATTTTTTTTGTGTTTCCCCCTTTTTTTAACAACTGGAGCCGCTGCCGTTTTACACTTTTTTTTTGGGGTAAAATCGGCCTTTTTACTTTAACGCTGTTTTGTTTTTTTTATCGACCAAATCTTCCTCCTTTCTCCTTCGTTTTTTGGGGGGATTTCCCAGGATTTGAGTTCTTTTCCCTGTTTTTACTGTCTGGTTTTGCTGTAAGGGGGGATTTGGGGGGGGCTGTGTTCCCCCCACCCCCCTCCCCCCAAAATAAAGTTCTATTTATATCTCTGCCCCCCACCCTTTTTTTTTATTATTTCGGTGTTATTTCTGCTGTGCCTTTATTTCGGGGGGAACCCCTTGCGCTCCCTCCCCATTTTGGGCCGTTCCTGTGTCCCCAAACTGGGGCAGGGAACCCCCAAAAAAACCTCCAGACCCCTAAAACTCCCAAAAAATCAGCAAGAACCCGCCCAAAACACCCCCCTCCCCCATCACAGGGGCCCTTCTCTCGTGCCTGACCCCCCCAAACTCCCCCTGGACCCCCAAAATTCCCCAATATCCCCCCAAAAGTCCCCAATTTCGCCCCAAATCCGCGGCCGGGCTTTAGGACCCAGCGCGGTGCCCGGCCTCTCTCGGCCCCGCCCCCTTTGGGTCACGTGGGGGGTCACGTGGCGCTCAACATGGCGGCGCCCATGGCGGCGGCGAGCGGCGGCTCCGTGACGCGGCGGCTGCTCCGGGGCGTCTCCCGCGGCCTCAGCAGCGGCGGCGCCCCCGCCGAGGAGCCCGAGGCCGCCGTGTGGGTACCGGGAACGCCCTCCCGGGGCGGCGGCGCTCGAACGGAACCGGGGCCCGGTGCTGAGCCCGGTGTCGTGTGTTCCCCCCCCCTTTCCTCAGGGTTAACGTCGTCTTCGTGGACCGGGAGGGGCGGCAGGTGCCGGTGCGCGGCAGAGTCGGTGACAACGTGCTGCACCTGGCGCAGCGGCACGGGCTGGAGCTGGAGGGTCGGGACCGGGAACGGGACGGGGAACGGGAGCGGAACGGGGGCGGGACCGGGAACGGGACTGGGGGAAGGAGGCTCCGGGACACTCCCGGTACTGACAGAGGGGTCTCACGGCGGTTTCGGTGCTGCTGGGAGGGTCTCGGTGCTGCTGGGAGGTTCTCGGGGCGTTCCCGGGGCGGTCCCGGTGTTCTGGGGCGGTCCTGGTGTTTTCCCGGTGCTCACCGGGCCGTCCCGCTCCCCCAGGCGCCTGCGAGGCCTCGCTGGCCTGTTCCACCTGCCACGTTTACATCAGCGAGCCGCACCTGGGGCGGCTCCCGGCGCCGGACGAGCGGTAAGGACCCCTCCGATACCCCCCCTACCCGGTTCCCCCGGTGCCCCCCGTTCCCCGGTTCCCCGTTACCGGTTCGGTGCCCCGCGCAGGGAGGAGGACCTGCTGGACCAGGCGCCGCTGCTGCAGGAGAACTCGCGGCTCGGCTGCCAGCTCCGGCTGAGCCCCGCGCTGGAGGGGGCGCGCATCGCCCTGCCCCGCCTCACCCGCAACTTCTACGTGGACGGGCACGTCCCCAAACCACACTGACCCCAAAAACCCTGGGGGAACCCCCAAACCCCACTGACCCAGCAGGGCATGTCCCTAAACCCCACTGACCCCCGGGGGGACCCCAAAAACCCTGGGGGGAACCCCAAGCACCCACTGACCCCGGGGGAAAGCCCTAAAACCCACTGACCCCGGGGGGACCCCAAAAACCCCACTGAGCCCAAACCCCACTGACCCTGAGGGACGTCCCCGAACCCAGGGGCACCCCTGAAACCCACTGACCCCGAGGGGACACCCCAAAAACCCACTGACCCCCGGGAGCAAACCCCCGAACCCTCCGGACCCCCCAGGGAAGGGGGACCCCCCCCCAAAAAATAAATTATTCCCCCTCATCCAAGGCC
>JAWWEX010000108.1:2931371-2946512 GCA_035583215.1 Arremon brunneinucha
CCCCCAAAAAAATATTCCCAGGGTTCTGGACTTCTTGGGGTAACGAGCGTTGGCTCGTTAATTAATCAATTACTAATTGGGCTCGTTTGGGTGCTGCTTGGGAGGGGTTTGGGACAAGGACGGAGGTCCTGGGTGGAGGAACAAGAGGCGGGGCTTGGGGACAAGGAGGTGGCCTGGCCGGGGAGCTCGAGGGGGACAGCGGGCGGCGACCCCCGTGACCACGAGATCGTTCATAGATCGTTTATTGATCGGTTATTGATCGTTTATTGATCGATTCTTGATCGTTTATTGGGTGTGGCCCATCCCTGAGTGGTGCCTGTGCCACGCTCGGCGCGGCTCCCAAATCCCTCAAATCGCCCCAAAATCCCCTCGGGGGTTCTGTGGGGACCCCCAAACCCCCTCCCCACCGGGCCGGGGTGGGGACAGAGGAACCCTCGGGGGAACGCTCAGTCCTGGATGTTGTGACCCCAAAATCACCCCAAGAACCCCTGGGGTTGGGCAGAGGAGTCTTTGGGGGTCCCCAAACCCCACGGGGATGGGGATGGGGATGGGGATGGGGATGGGAACGGGGATGGTCCCTGTCCCGGTTCTGGTCCCGGCTGGGCAAACCGGATCCCAAACCCTCCCCGCAGTCGTGCCGGTGCCAGCGAGCACCTCCAGATGAATCCTCGCCCTCCCAAAATCCCCCAAAACCACCCCAAATTCCGGCTCTGGGGCTCCCGGCAGGCCGGTTCCGGTGCCGGTTCCGGTCAGGGCGGGCTCAGCTGGATGCCGAACACCTCGGCGCGGGGGTCCCGGTGCCGGTGCAGGCAGGCGGCCTCGGAGGAGCCCTCGGCGTCGCGCACGTTGTACTCGCCCTTCTTGCACGCCGTGCTCTTCAGGTAGTACCCGCCGGCCACGGCCAGCCCGAGCGCCGTGACCGCGCCCAGCGCTCCCAGCGCCGCCAGCAGCACCAGCCAGCTCTCTGCGGGGCGGGAGGCGCCGCTGACACCGGGGCAGAGCCGGTAACACCGGGGCAGAGCCGGTATCACCGCCCTGGGACCCCCCGTCCCCGCTCACCGTCCACCCGCACCACGACGCTCCCCGCTCTCCGGCCGTGCCGGTTGCTCGCCGTGCAGGTGTAGAGCCCCCGGTTGGCCGTGGTGGCGCCGGTGACCGTGACCGAGCGGTTGTCGGCGGCCCAGCGTACGTTTGGGGCGGGGGGCAGCACCCAGGTGTAGGTGGGCGCCGGGACCCCCTCGGCGCCGCAGTCCACGGTGAAGCCGCTGCCGCGGGTGACGTTGGCGGAGGGCAGGACGCGCACGGTGACACCGGCGGGGCCGTCTGCGCCAAAGGGAACGGCGGCCGGTGCCGAGGCTGCCCCGAATCCCCGGGTTTTTGCCCCAAAATCGCCCCGCGCACTCACACTCCACGGCCACGGAGACGTTGCGGACGGCGGAGCCGTGCGCGTTGGTGGCCCGGCACTGGTAGGTGCCCGCGTGGGCGCGGGTGACATTGGCGGTGGCCCGGGTGACATTGGCGGTGGCCCGGGCCGGGTCCCGGCTGTCGTGGCCCGGCTCGGTGGCGTTGCCGGGCTCGCCCAGCTTGGCGCAGGTGACGCGGGGCGGGGGGTTCCCGGTGGCGGCGCAGCCCAGCTCGGCCGGGGTCCCCTCCAGCCACCGCCGCCGCTCGGGGCAGCCGCGCTCGCCGAGGCTCGGCCGGTCTGGAATACGGGGAGAGGCGGCGGAGGGGGATGATGGGGCCGGGGGAGACCCGTGAGACCGCCCCGACCCTCCCGGGATCCACCGGGAGAGCCCCCGGCACCGCCGGGACTGGTCCGAGCACAGCCGGGCTCGGCTTCATCCCCATCCTCATCCCCATCCTATCCATCCCGGCACGGCTCTGGAATTCCCGGCATGGATGTGACATCCCTGCCCCACCAGATCCCCGTCCCACCCCGGTCCCGGTCCCCGCCACATCCTCACCCCCAGCACACCCCGGTGTCCCCTCGCCGGTGTCACACTCACACTCCACGGTGACAAGGACGCTCCGCACGGCCACCCCGTGCCTGTTGGTGGCCCTGCACACGTAGCGGCCGCCATCGGCCCGGGTGACCACGCGGCCGCGGGCGACCCCTCCGTGGTGGCTGCCACTGTCACGGGCGCCACTGTCGCGGGTGCCACCGTGGTGAGTGCCACCATGTCGAGTGCCACCGTCTCGGGTGCCACCGTGGTGGCTGCCACCGTCTCGGATGTCACCATCTCGAGTGCCACTGTGCTGGGTGCCACCGTGGTGAGTGCCACCGTCTCGAATGCCACCGTGTTGGGTGCCACCATCTCGGGCACATCGCGTGCTGGGCGGCGGGTCCCCATCGGCGCGACACTCCAGCTCCCGCCGCTGTCCCTCCACCCAGACCCGGCGTGCCGGACACCCCGACTCGGACATCGTGGGCTCATCTTGAGTAGGGGGGACACACACAGAGGCCACCCGGTCACCGCGGCGGCCACCGAGGGGACCCCTGACCCCGACCCCGGTGCCACTCACACTCCACGCGGACGGTGACGCGGCGGCTGCGCGTCCCCAGCGCGTTGGTGGCGTTGCACACGTAGGTGCCCGCTCGGGCCCGGGTCACCGGCTCGGGCTCGCCGGTGGCCGCGGCGACGCCGTCGCGGCCGCACACCACGGTGGGCGCGGGGTTGCCGGTGGCGCGGCAGGACAGCGCTTCCCGCGCTCCCTGCACCCAGGTGCGGTTACCGGGGCAGCCGCTGGCCGGGATTTCGGGAAGATCTGGGGAGGAAAAAAGGGATTTGGGGAATGCCGGGAGGGGCGGGCGGGGCCGCGGCTGGTGCGACACTCACAGAGCACCGCCAGCCGCGCGTCCGCGTCCTTTGTCACCACGCTGTCGCCCACCGCCAGGCTGGCCCGGCACCGGAATTCGCGGCCGTCGTCGTCTCGCCGGGCCAGCAACCGGAGCTGCAGCCGGGGCTGGGGGCCCTCGGCCAGGACCCCGCCGTCCGCATCGCGGAGCTGCAGCCGCACCTCGGGCGGCTCGGTGGCCCCGGCGTGGCACGTCACGGTCACCTCGCTGCCCGCCGCGGCCGGGGCCGGGCTCAGCTCCAGGGCGGGCGCGGGGAATCCTGCGGGAAGGTCCCACGGATGGATCCGAGGCGATCTCGGGGTCCCGCGGTGCCCCCGCCAGCCCCCGGTGCCTTACGGTAAACGTGGAGCTGCCTCCGCGCCGTCTGCGCCACCGTGGCCACCGCGGCCGTGCAGCTGAGCTCCCGCGGGCCCGAGATGAGCGGGCACAGCGCCGTGCTGGCCGTCACCGTGTCCCCGGCCACCGCCACCGTGACGTTCAGCGGCTCCTGGTCCAGAGCGGCCGTGACACGGATGTCCCCGGCCGGGAAGGCGCCGGTGATGCGGCAGCTGGCGTTGGCCACGGTACCGGCCTCGAGGATGGCGGGGGCCTGGAGCTGGGGGGGCTCCGGGAGGGCTGCGGGGACACCGGGGGGACGCAGGGTCACCAGGACCGGGACACGTCCCCAGAGCCAGGGACAGGGTCCCCATGACCGGGAGGGTGACAACGAGGTCACCGCACTGGGGACAAGGCCACCACGGCCGCCGCTCACCGAACACCGAGAGCGTGACAGGCGCAGCGGCGCGGGCGAACAGGGGCCCGTGCGGCCGCAGCGACAGCTCGGCGTGGCAGGTGACGTCCTGGCCGTGGTCGCCGCGGGTGACGGTCAGCACGTGGCTCACGGCCACGCTGGCGCTGCCCTCGGTGCCCTCGGCGAAGCTCTCGGTGCGCAGCGTTTCGGCGCCGCGCCGCAGCGTCACCGTCAGGTTCCGCAGCGGGGCCACCGCCCGCACGCGGCACGTCAGGTTCCGGCTGTCCCCCACGGCCACCGCCGGCACCGGCTCCAGCTCCACCCGCTGCGGCAGCTCTGGGGAACGGAACGAAGCCGGTGCCACCCCGGTGTCCCCTCGGTGTCCCCTCAGCGTCCCCAAGTCACTCACGGTAGACGAGGACGCCGGCGCTGGCGTTGGCCTCGGCGTCGCCGCAGCGGCCGGAGCAGGTGACGGGCCCGGGGCTCCACCGGGACACGTTGTGGAGGCGGAAGCTTTGCCAGCGGAGCCCCCCGGGCCCGGGGGTCACGGGCAGGGTGGTCTCCAGCCCCAGCGTGGCATTGGCGTCCCCCTCCGGGCAGGCGCTGCGGCTGCAGTTGACGGTCACCGAGCCCCCGAAGGCCACCACGGCCACCCGCGGCCACGCCACCACCGTGAAGGTGCCCCGGGCGACCCCTGCGAGACCCCCACCACGGGCAGTGCCCCCAGTTCCGGATGGGGGAGACCCCGGTGAACCTGGACTGAGACCCCCCACCAATTGCCAGGTCCTGGGGGTGTCCCCGTGTGTCCCGAAGCCCCCCAGTCCTAAAGGTCACTCTGATTTTGGGGTCCTGGGGGTCCCTGCGTGTGACCCCCCCCAGTTTTAAGGGCCCCCACTATTGAATTGGGGGTCCCTGTGTGCACCCCCTCAACACTAAAGGGCCTCTGGTATTTTGGGGGGGGTCGCTGGGGGTCCCCACGGTGGTGTGCCCCCCCCCAATAAAAGTCGCTGCTGATTTCGGGCTCTCCGCCCCCCCCCTCCTCCGTTAATGGTCGCTGTTTTTTGGGATCCTCAGAGACGCCCCCTCCCCATTCTGGAGGGTCCCCCGGCCCCCCAAAAAACCCCTCAAGCCCCTCCCCCCTTTACCTGCGAGCGCCAGAACGAGGGGGGGCAAGAGCCGCGTGGCCGGGCCGGGGGGGCCCATCGGGAGAGGAGGAGGAGGATGGGAGGAAGAGGAGGAGGATGGTGAGGAGGAGGAGGAGGATGGGGAAGGGGATGGAGCGGAGGCGGATGGAGACGGTGAGGAGGAAGGGGAGAAGGGGAGGATGAGGAGGGTGATGGAGACGGCGAGGAGGGGGAGGATGAAGAGGATGAGGATGGGGAGGGGGATGAAGCGGAGGAGGATGCAGGCGACGGGGAGGGCGGGGGGTGGAGAGGAAGAGGAGGATGGGGTTGAAGCGGAGGAGGATGGGGAAGGGAGAAGAGGAAGAGGAGGATGGGGGAGAGGAGGAAGAGGCGGCTGAGGCCGAAGGCAGCTCCTCCGCCGCCGCGCGTGCCGCCGGTCCCGCGGGGCTGCTCCTCCCCCCGCCCACGCCGATCCCCCCCAGTCCCCCCCACCCCCGCCCGGTACTCGGCGCTTCACGAAGGCGCCCCCCCCCAAAAAGCCCCTCCCCGAACGCCCCCGGAGCCCTCCCCGCGTGGGCGGCTCCGGGACGCGAGTGGGCGAAGCGACAGCGACAGACGGGAGCACCTGGAGCGGGGGTTGGGGACACCGGGACAGCGGCGATGTCCCCACCGGGTGGGACAATGGCCCGGCCACCCCCTCCCCGTGAAGCCCCCGGAATTGCGGATTCCTGGTCCCAGTGGATGCCACCTGCAGCGTTTATTGGTGGTACGCGTCACAGTCGCCTCTCTGTCCCCTCCCTCCTGCTCCTTGTCCTCCCGCCAGCTCCGAAATCCCCGCTATTCAACCCAGAATGCTCCGCCCGGGGAGCTCCAAGACCTCCAAAATCACCGAATCCACCCCAAAAAACACTCGAGGGATAAAATCTGGAGCGAAACTCGGCGATCCACACTGGGGCCCGGCTGGATCTGTCCATCCCAGTCCATCCCAGTCCATCCCAGTCCATCCCAGCCTGGGAGCCGCATCCCCCGCGCTGGCCCTGGCCGGTCCCCGCTGTCGCCGTCCCCTCGGTGGCCGCGGCGGAGGGACGGGCAGGGGCTCCCGGCCGCTCCATGGGATCCCCCCGCCTACGGAGCCGCGGATCCGTTGGGAGCGGCCGCGGAGCCGCCCTGGGGCCGCAGGGGCTGCGCGTCCGGCCGCGGGTGCCGCTTCCAGAGCCGGTACTCGCCGATCTTGCCCTGGCGGTAGAGGAGGTAACCCACGGCCAGGCTCAGGATGACGACGGCCGCCGGCAGCAGCGTCCCCAGGAGCACCGGGAGCAGCGGGACCGAGTCGTCATCTGGGGGAAAATGGGGCCGGGGTCAGTGGGGAGGGGGCTGCTGTGCCCCGGGACCACCAGGAGCCCAAAAACCCCAAAGGCCTCCAAGACCTCCAGAACCCCAAAGACCCCCAGGAGCCCAAAAACCCAAACAAAAGATCCCCAGAACCCCCAACACCCCCGAGCCCCCCAGAGCCCCGGGCCCCCTGACTCACACTGCACCCAGACGGTGACGTTGCGCTCGGCTGTCCCCAGAGCGTTGGTGGCCCGGCACAGGTAGGTCCCGGCGTGGGCGCGGTCAGCGGGGATGGATCCAGGGATGAAGGAATTCCCGTCCTTGGAACAGCTCACCTGCGGCTCAGGTGTGCCCTTGGCGCTGCAGTTCAGGATCCCGTCCTGCCCCTCCGTCCAGTTCTGCTGGGGAGGGCAGAGCTCCATGTCCAGCCGAGGTTTGACTGCAGGAAAAGGCGGGATAAGGAACAGGAAAAGCCGGGATGGGGACCAGGAAAAGTTGGGATGGGGACAAGGAAAATGTGGCACAGGGGCCGGGAACACAGTGGCCGCGCTCTCACCCAGCACACGGATCCACTGGGATTTGTTCCTCGAGGGGTCCGGGTACATCTTGGCCTCACAGGTCACCTCCAGCCCCCTCTCCGCGTCCTCCTCTGTCACCATCAGGCTGAAGGGCACCGGGGGCTTTTTAAAATCCACCAGGACACCGTGGCCGGTGGCCATGACCTTCACCTGGATGTCACTGACGGCTCCAGGTGGCAGCGAGCATTGTCCCCTCAGCTCCGTGCCAGCCTTGGCGGTGTTGGTGACATTCAGCAGCGGCACGGGGACATCTGTGGGTGACAGTATCGTTATCATGGAATGGTAACAGCAATCAGGGAATTTCTCTCGCAGTGCTTGGTGGCACTCGGGTTTGGTGGCACCGCGGTGTCACCGTGGTCACTCACAGAAGACCTGGACGGTGGCATTGGTCTGGAGCTTCCTGCTGCCCAGGTGGACGGTGCAGCCCAGCTGGACATTGCCCTTGTTTTTTACGGTGACCTCGGCGGTGGCCTGGTGGCCGTCCTGGCTCAGTGTCACCGGCCAGGTGCGGTTGTTGGCGGTGATGGTGACATTGGTGGCGGGGACGGCGTGCTTGATGCTGCAGGTGACCTTGAACGGCATCCTCACCACCGCGTCCGAGGCTGACAGGGACACGAGGGGACCCTCGGGGGTCACTGGAACGTGGACGGGACACTGGGGTGAGGCGTGGTGGGAAAATGGGGGAAAACAGGGAAAACAGCAGGAAAGCCCCCAGCCCTGCCTCCAGAATTCCACACACTTCAACCACAGGGGCCAAAAATCCAGAAATCAGATCCAGCCACCCTTGATCTTCTCCTGGAAAAGGAATCCAGAAATCTGGGGTGTCCTGGGGGGACCTTGGGGGTCCTTTGTGCACCTCAGGGAGCTTCCCCAGCCAGGGATTCCCAATTCCTGGAGACGTCTGGGGGTGGGAAAGACGCCCAGGCTCATCCTCATCCCTGAATTTCGGTGTTTTCCCAGCAAAACATCCCCAGCCGACATCACCGGGCTGCTGAGAAAGCCCCCAAAATTCGGGTGAAGCTCTCCCAGGAAGCAGAGGAAACCGCCTAGGGTGGCTGAGAAGCCTCCGCAGTGCAGCGGAAGCAGAGAAAAAAACCCTAAAGTGCAGAGGAAACCCCCAAAAGTGCGGAAGAAGCCCCCAAATATGCGGAGGAAGCCCCCAAATATGTGGAAGAAACCCCCAAAAATGCAGAGGAAACCCCCAAAAATGCAGAAGAAGCCCCAAAAATTGCGGAGGAAACCCCCCAAAATTGCGGAGGGAGCCCCCGCGGGTCCTCGGAAGCCCCCCGGGCTGAGTCCTCGCCCGAGGCCGGGGGGATTCCCCGGCGGGGCCGCGATTTTCCGCTCCCCCTGAGCAGAACCGTCCCTCCCTTTCCCGGAATGGGCTCAGGGAGGGAGGGCGGGAGGGACGGGGGAAGAAAAATCCCGATGGCTTTTATGGATTTCGCAAGAATTTAACAAAATTCCCCGCTCCATCCCGAGGCGGGGGGCAACGACAGCGCACGGCGGGGCTGCGACGGCTCCGCCGTCGGCAGCGCGGGCGTGGCGACACCGGCGACAAACGGCGACACTGGCGACAGGCGGGAACCGCACGCCCGGTCGCCGGCACCCCCCGCCCGCCCGGTGCCACCCGCGGTGTCCCCTCACCTGCCACGACACCCAGGGCGCCCAGGGCCAGCGCCAGCAGCGCCGGGGCCACCATCCCGGCGGGGACAGCGGCTCCCATTGCCGCGGGGGGGCCGGGATGCGCCGGGAGCACCGGGGAAGGGGGGCCGGTGGGGGTCGGCGGGTTCAGGGTCTCTGGGTTGGATCCGGTGCCGGTCCGGACCTCGGGAAGGGTCGGTTCGGGTTCTCCGGTTGGGTCGGTTCGGGTTCAACGGGAAGTTTCGGTTCGGGTTCTCCGGGAAGTTTCGGTTCGGGTTTCCCGGGAAGGTTCGGTTCGGGCTCTCCGGGATGGATCCTTTGGGGCTGTTCCGGGCCCGTCCCAGTCAGGGTCTCAGGGTCGGCGCTGGGTGCGCACCGCCGTCCCCGTCCCTGTGTCCGTCCCGCGCTTTCTCCGTCTGTCTGTCCGCCCGCCACCTCCCGTCCGTCCCGCTCGCCGCTTTATCCCCGACCCGTCCCCGTCCCGCCCCCGGGGATTTCCGGGGCTGCGGGGACTTCGCGTGGGACGTGCCGGGGCTCGAGGGGCTGCCCGGGGACGGCTCCGGCCTCTGCTGCCCCCCCCGGGGCAATTCCTGTCCCGGGATGGGACAATTTCCCTGTCCCCTGTCCCGGGATGGGACAATTTTCCTGTCCCCTGTCCCGGGATGGGACAATTTTCCTGCCCCTCTTTCCCTCCTGCCCCTTCTGCCCCGTCCCCCTTGTCCCCTCCTTGTCACCCTGTGCCCCCAAACCGGGGAGGGGTCTCAGCTTTGAGCCCCCTGATGCGTCACCCCCAACTCGTGACGGGGCTGTCACCCGCCTGTCACCCGCGGGGGTGGCTCCCGAGGCCACCATTGGGTGCTGGTGTCACCAGGGCTGCGACTTCCTCTATTCTGTCGCTTTTTGACATCAGGGGATTTTTGTGTCACCCCTGGAACCGTGGGAACATCCCTGACGTCCCCAGGGTGTCCCCAGGGTGTCCCCAGACCCTGGACACCCATCCCTGATGTCCCCACGGTGTCCCCAAGGTGTCCCCAGTGTGGTTCCAGCCCCAGGACACCCATCCCTGATGTCCCCACGGTGTCCCCGGCCCCAGGACACCCATCGCTGATGTCCCCATGGTGTCCCACGGTGTCCCCAGTGCCCGGTGGTGGCACCCAGCCCTGCCACCCTCCCTCCTGTCATCTCCAGGCCACCAGCCCGGCTGCAGGGGGGGACAGGCCGGTGGCACTTGTCCCAGCCGCGGAGTTTCACTTCTGCAGCCCGGGGGTGTCACATCCCCCCCGTGCATCCATTCCATTCCATCCCAGTGTCCCTGTCCTGTCCCCTCCCCGCGGCCGTGCCACCGCCATGCCCCGGATTGTCCTTGTCTCTGGAATTTCGGGAATGCCGGAGCCTCCTGCGGCCAGGGCCGGGGTTTGGAGGCCACGGGAGGCACAGGGACACTGGGAACAGGGACACTGGGGACAGGGACATTGGGAACCGGGATGGGGGACAGGACAGGGACACTGGGATGGAATTCCAAGGACCTGGGGGAATGGGGACAGGGGAGACACAGGACAGGGCAGGGACAGCAGGGATGGCAGGGACACCGGGGAGGGACAGGGACAACAGGAACGCGCGGGTCAGGGGCAGCAGGGGCGGAGACAGAGGGGACACCAAGGCGCTGCCAGCTCCCTCCGAGCCAACAGGATGTGCCACCCTGCCACCACCGCCACCTTCCCCCCGCAGGACGTGGCCCGGTGCCAGCGTCCCCTCGTGCCATTGTCACCTTCCGCCGGGGGCCCCTGTCCCCTCCGGCCTCTTCCTGACCCCCCCTGGGTCCCCTGGGGTGTCCCCCTGTCCCCCCCCAGCCCCATTTGCGGCCTCTCCGTGTTCCTGTCGCCTCCTGTCCCCTCCTGTCGTCCCCCGGGCGGGTCAGGAAGCGGCTCCGGAGCTGCCCAGAGCCGGGAGCGATTCCTGGAATTGGCCCCTCACCTGGAAAACCGGGAAAAACCGGAAAAAAACCGGAAAAAACTGGGGAAACCCCCCAAAAATCACCGGGATCGGGATGGGCAGGGCCGGGAGACCCCCGGAAAAAACCCAGGAGGAGGAGGAGGGAGGTGCGGAATTCCAGCGGTTCCCTGGGATACATGGGCACCCAGGAAGGTCCCAGTTCCTCCCAGTTGTGTCCCAGTTCCCCCCCAGCTGGGTCCCCGGCCCCCTCAAAATTCCCAATTTCCCGATTTTTTCCCGGGGTTTTCCCCCAAAAGCCCACACCAGCATTCTCTGGATCCCAAGGGGACCACTGGGATTCCCAAAATTCCCCTCGGGACCCCCAAAATTCCCCCAAAAAACCTCGACATCCCCCCCCCCCCTCCCAGTGCAGGCATTCCCAAGTTTCCCCCCTGCCCCAAATTTCACAGGAATTGGGTGAGGTCAGAATTTATTCTTCCTGAATTTCCTCCTTTTCCGGCTCCCACCTTCCCGAAGTGTGGGAGGGGATGGGGACACTTGGGGACATTCGGGGACATTTGGGGGGGGGGAGACACACCCACAAAAATCCCTCAGCCACCACGGCCCTGAAATTCCCAAAATTCCACCCAAAAGGACAGAATCCGTGGGGAAAATCCACGGTGAGGAGGAGGAGGGGATGGAAAAGGGTTTGGGATCCAAAAGGGGTTGGGATATTGGGGAGAGGGGGGATGGAGGAGCTGGAATATTTGGGGGGGGATCCCAGAGGAGTTGGGATACGGGGGGAGCCCCAAAATGAGGTGGGAATCCCCTGATTCCACCCAAAATAAAAACAACAACAATGGAAAAAAAATCCCTTTAATGGCCACAGCAGCGCCCGATGGCCCCGAATTCCTGAATGGGGGGGCTGGATCCGGTCTGGGGGGGGCAAATCCCACCTGAGGGGGCGAAATCCCACCCGAGGGGGGGCTCCAGGAAATCCTCCAGGACATGGAGAACAGACAAAACCTCGTTGTGCTGTGGTGTCCCCAAATCCTTTCCTGATGGGATCTGCTCCATGGGGGGGACAAATCCCACCCGAGAGGGGCAAATCCCGCCCGGGGGGGTCTCAGGCGGCCCCGGGCAGGTCCCGGTGGGGCAGGGAGAAGGGCACCAGGGGCGAGTAGCGCGAGTCGTGCCACAGCAGCCGCTGCTCCAGGAAGGCGACGGCGTCCAGGGTCAGCACCAGCGTCTGGTGCTTGAGCAGGCTGTGCACGTTGAGCCCTGCGTGGGGACAGTTGGGGACACGTTGGGGACACGTTGGGGACACGTTGGGGACGTCAGCGGGGTCCCCAGAGCATCTGGGGGCGTGTCAGAGCGAGGGGATTGGGGCTTACCCAGGGCGGGGATGAGGGTGATGGATTTGAGCCCCTCGGCCGCGGCGCTGATGTTCTCTGGGAATTCATTGCTGGGGGGAAAAGGGATGGGGTGTCCCCATGGTGTCCCCAGATTCATGGACATGCCATCCCCACTGTCCCCACTGTCCCTAGCCCTGTCCCCAGCCCTGTCCCAATGTCCCCACTGCCCCAGTGTCCCTCTCTCACGTGTCCACCAGCAGCACGGAGTGTCCCCAGCGCCGTGCCCGTGCCAGCTCCAGCAGCTCCTGGGGGTCACTGCTGGGCAGTTCCAGGCTCTCCACCACATGCAGCTCGTCCTGGGGGACACCAGGGCCGTTGTCACCCTGTCCCCAGCCCCGGGTGTCCCCCGGCCCCCCCGAGCCACCCCCGTACCTGCATCAGCTTCACGCTCAGGGCCACCTTCAGCCCCAGCACCCGCACCCTCATGGGCACCATGTAGAAGTAGCTGGTGGGGCCCCGCGGGCCGTGGGCGATGCCACCTGCCAGGAGGGGACACGGTGACATCCCCGGGCAGGGGACACCGCCCATGGGTCGGGCCGAGGGGGGCAGCCAGGCCTGGGGTCCCCAGGGTGTCCCCAGAGACCCCAAACCAGGGACAGCCAGGTCTGATGTCCCCAGGGCAGTCCAGGATATCCCCAGGGTGCCACGGGTTGGTCCCCAATGTCCCCAGGGCAGTCCCAGACATCCCCAGGACATCCCCGGCCCCCATGTCCTTGTCCCCATGATGTCCCCATGCTGTCCCCAGACCCGTGTCCCATCCCCAGCTCCCTGTCCCTCTCCCCCGCCCTCTCCCCATTTTTGGTGTCACTCACCGCCCCTCCAGAGCGGTCAGGTTGTCCCCACACCCCTGTCCCTGTCTGCAGCCCCACGTCCCTGTCCCCAGGCTGTCCCCATCCCCTGTCCCCATTTTTGGTGTCACTCACCTCCCCTCCACAGCGGGGACCGCACGGAGCCGTGCCGGGCGCGCCCGGAGCCTTTCTGCCGCCAGGGCTTGCGGCCGCCGCCCCGCACCTCGGCCCGGGTGCGCACGCGGGCATAGCTCTGGGACAGACAGACAGACATGGTCACCCCTGAACCCCCACACAGCCCCCCTGAGCCCCCTGCCCCGCACCTCGGCCTGGGTGCGCACACGGGCATAGCTCTGGGGATGGACAGAGGGACAGACAGACGGACATTGTCACCCCTGAGCCCTCCGCCACGCACCTCGGCACGGGTGTGTACATAGGCATGGCTCTGGGAACAGACAGAGGGACAGGGACACAAACATTTTCTGCCCCCAAGTCCCTTTTTCCGGCTCAAATCCCCCTTTTTCCCCCCAAATCCCCCTCCCCACACTCACAATCCTCCTGAAGTTCTTCTGCCACGTGGCCACTGTGTGCAGGATGTCCAGCCTGGGGACACAAGGGGGGACACAGGAGGGGGACACTGACCCAGAGCCGCCCCCAGGGGTGTCCCCAGCGTGTCCCCAGAGCCCCGGGGGTGTCCCCACCTGGGGGTGACGGCGAAGACGTCGGGGTGCAGGTCAGCCAGGCCCCGCAGCGTGTCCTGGGGGTGGCGCAGGGACTCCACCCAGGCCTGCACGGGGGACAGCGGGGACGGCACGGGGACACTGCAGCTCCTCAGCACCGGGGACGCCACCGGGGGCTCCTCTGGGGACAGTCCTGGGGACAAGGGGACACGTGGGGACATTGGGGACAGCGCGGGGACACGGCAGCTCCGCAGCACCAGGGATGGCATTGGGGACAGTCTTGGGGGCTCCTCTGGGGACACATGGGGACACTGGGGACAGCGGGGACAGCACAGGGACACGGCAGCTCTGCAGCACTGGGGGCTTCTCTGGGGACAATGGGGACCCTCACAGGCGGCTCCTGGCGTCCCCCAAAGCACGGGCAGCCAGCTCTGATGTCCCCAGGGTGATTCAGGTGTCCCCAACCCCGTGGTGGCCCTGTCCATGATGTCCCCATGATGGTCCTGGCTATCCCCAGCCCCTGTCACCGTCCCCAGGGTGTCCCCACCACCTCCCCGCTGTCCTCAGTTTCCCCAGCTCCTTCCCACTGTCCCCAGGGCGTCTCCAACCCCGCACTCACCCTTGCGGGGCTCGGGGACCGCGGGCGGGGCCGGGGGCGCCGTCGAGAGCTGCGGGACGGCGACATTGGGGACAATGCCCAGGGTGTCCCCAGGGGGGCGGAACCAACCGCGGGTTGAGGGGAAGGGGGACACGACCCCCGCCCGCTCCCCCAGCACCGCTCCTGGGCCCGGCCCGGACCTCCGAACCCCCCCGGGCCGAGCTCCCACTTGGTACCATCCCAACCCCGCCCCTCAGCCACGGCCCCGCCCATTTCACCGCCCTCATAGTCCTGCCCCGCCCATTTCACCACCCTCACGGCCCTGGCCCTGCCCACGCACCGCCCTCAGGGCTCTGGCCCCGCCCAGGCCCCGCCCCCAGGACTCTGGCCCCGCCCAGGCCCCGCCCCCAGGGTTCTGGCCCCGCCCCCGCCCGGGTTTCCCCGTTCCCATGCCGGTACCGGCGCCGCTCCCGGTGCCGCTCCCCACCCGTTCTCTCCCCGGCCCGGCCCCGCTCCCGGCCCCGCTCCCGGTGCCGCTCTCACCGCGGCCCAGCCCCGGCCCCGGCTCCAGGCCCTCAGGGCGGCCGCCCCCGCGCGGATCATGGCGGGAAGACGAGGGGCGGGGACGGGCGCGGTGACGTCACTGCGCGCGCGGCGCCACTTCCGGCGGGGGCGGAACGGCGGGAAACGGGGAGGAAAGCGGGGGGCCCCCGCTTTGTGTCCCCAACCCCAAATTTCCCCTCCCGATGTTCCCCTGGTGTCCCCACCCCGGTGTCACCCCCAGTGCCCCCTCCCCAATGAGCCCCAACAGCGGCCCCAGTCCAACCGTCCCTGTCCGGTGCCATTTCCCGGTGCTAGTGTCCATTCCCAGCGTCCCTGTCCCTCCCCAGTGCCAGTGTCCATTCCCAGTGCCATCTCCAGTGTCCATGTCCCTCTCCAGTGCCACTTCCCAGTGCCACTTCCCAGTGTCCCTCCCCAGTGTCTCTGTCCCTTCCCAGTGCCAATTCCCAGTGCCCCTGTTCCTTCCCAGTTCCCCATCCCAGCCCCACCGCCTGGTCCCGTTCCCATTTCCCATTCCCATTCCCCATTTCCCATTCCCCATTTCCCAGTTCCCAGTTCCTAGTTCCCATTTTCCATTCCCATTTCCCAGTTCCCGTTCCCAGTTCCCAGTTCCCGTTCCCATTTCTCCATTCCCATTTCCCCCTCGGGGGACTCCGCCCCACCCCGGGTGTCTCCTCCAATTTCCCACCCGGAATCCGCGGGCCGAGATTGTTGGGACAATTTAGGAATTCTTTTTTCCCCTTTTCTTCCCCCATCCGTTTTTCCGGATTGTTCGGACAATTCGGGAATCCTTTTTTTCCTCTTTTTTTCCCCAATCTCTTTTTCCACAGCCCCGCCCGATCCCGGGGGTCCGGGGGCGGGAATTCCGCATGGATTGGGGGGGGGGGAAGGGGGGGGGGCTT
>JAWWEX010000108.1:2953414-2966823 GCA_035583215.1 Arremon brunneinucha
AATAAAGATGAGGGGGGGCATTACACCATGAGGGGGCAATAAAGTTTGGGAGGGGGGCAATAAAACCCCAGGGGGGGTAATTTGGGGAGGGCTGTTGGGGACAATGAGGGGGGCAGTTGTCACCTGGGAGTGTCACCAGGCCCCGGGGCGGGTGACACGTGCCAGCTGTCACCTGCCCGGGGTGTCCTTGGGAAGGACAGGGGGACACCGGGGACAGCGGCAGGGTGACAGCGGGGACACAGCAGGGCCTGGCCCGGTGGTGGCACTGATGGGGTGACAACAGGGACGGGTGACAGTGCCTGGTGGCCTTGGCACGGTGTCACAAGGCAACGGTTCCTGTGGTTCCTGTCCCCATGGGAGGGGACGCCAGTGTCCCCTTGGGCCACTCGCTGTCCCTGAGTGCTTTGGGGACACCCGGCCTGGGAGGTGGCACCTGGGTATCACCCACTTGTCACTGATTGTCCCTCAGTGCCACCACATGTCACCGACTGCTCCTTTTTCCTGTTTTTTCCCCGTTTTTCCCATTTTCCCGGTTTCTGGCAGGATTTTGGATGGGCCCAGCCCCCCCCGGCCATGGGGCAGAGCGAGTCGCAGCAGGAGGCCGAGGTGGGACCCGTCCCTGTCACCCTGGTGTCCCCAGGGTTGGGGACACAGGGAGGGCTCAGCTGTCCGTTGTCCCCGCAGGGCTCGGTGCTGAGGGGGCTCCTGGCCGTCTTCAGCCGGGAGCGGCTCCCGACGCACGTGGTGAGCTCCATGTCCCCATGTTCCCAATGTCCCCATGTCCCCAATGTCCCCGTGTCCCCATGTCTCCCCAGTGTCCCCAGGGACAGTGTCCCCATATCCCTGTGTCCCCAGTGTCCCCATGTCCCCAACCCCACTGGTGCACTAAGCAGAGGACACTGTCCCCACGTCCTAGTGTCCCTATGTCCTCAATAATGTCCCCGTGTCCCCAGGCACAGTGTCCCCATGTCCCCAGCGACAGGGTCCCAATGTCCCCAGTATCCCCATGTCCCAATGTCCCCAGTGTCCCCAGTGTCCCCAATGTCCCAATGTCCCTAATGTCCCCAGTGTCGCCAATGTCCCCAATGTCCCCATGTCCTCAGTGTCCCCAGTGTCCCCATGTCCCCATTGCTGCTCAGCATGCCCTGAGGGGACACAGCCTTGTCCCCTGGGGACACGTCCCAGTCCCCAACACAGCCACACCCCTCCCACCCTGACAGCGCCACCCCCTGCACTTGTCCCCATCCCTTGGGGACACTGGGGACAAGGTGGTGACAATCTGGGGACACGCCTGTCCCTCCGCAGGTGCTGGGCACCCTCCTGGCCCTCTGCGTCGCCGTCATGGCCGTGGCCGTGGTGGGCTGGTGGCTGCGCCACAAGAGTGAGTGACAAGTGACAAGTGCCACCCCCGGGCTGGCCCTGGGGACGGGGGTGACAGCGCTGTCCCCTCACGGTGTCCCCTCCTGTGTGTCCCCAGAGGTCCCCGCGCAGGAGCCACCACGCTACCGCTTCCGCAAGAGGGACAAGGTCCTGTTCTACAGCCGCAAGATCATGCGTAAGGTGACCCTCGGGTGGCACTGGGGGTGGCACCGGGGTGACACTGGGGGTGGCTCTGTGTGACCTTTGTGTGGCACTGGGGGTGACTCTGTGTGACACTCAGGTGGCACTGGGGGTGGCTCTGGGGGTGGCACTGGGGGTGGCTCTGTGTGACACTTGGGTGGCACTGGGGGTGGCTCTGTGTGACACTCGGGTGGCACTGGGGGTGGCAGCCCTGCAGTGACACCGTGTCCCCGCCCTGACAGGTGTCCCAGTCCGCCTTGTCCCTGGTGGATGTCACCCTGGGCAGCGGAGTGGCACTGGGGGTGGCACTGTGTGTAAGGTGACCCTCAGGTGGCACCAGGGGTGGCACCCCTGCAGTGACACGGTGTCCCTGTCCCTGCTGTGCCAGGTGTCCCAGTCCACGTCATCGCTGGTGGATGTCACCCCGGCCAGTGGCACCGCGCGGCCCCGCACCCGCAAGAAGCTCAAGATGCTGAGCATCGCCAAGAAGTGAGCGGGCAGCGGGGCCGGGATCGGCGTGTGGGGCTGGGATCAGTCTGTGGGATTGGGATCTGTCCATAGGATCGCGATCTGTCCCCATATCCCTGCTGTGTCCCTGCTGTCCCCGTGGCACTGTCCCCACACTGTCCCCAGGGTCTCGGCCAGCTTCCTGCGCATCCAGAAGGAGCCGCCCACGCTGCAGCTGAAGGAGCCGCCGCCCTCGGTGCTGGAGGCCGACCTGACCGAGTTCGACGTGGCCTCGTCTCACCTGCCCTCCGAGGTGCTCTACATGCTCAAGAACGTCCGGTGAGCGGGGCCGGGGTCGGTTCGTGGGGCTGGGGTCTGTCCTTGGGCATCAGGATCCATTGATGGGATTGGGATCCATTGATGGGGTCGGGATCCATTTGTGGGGTCGGGATGTCCCCCTGTCCCTGCTGTCCCCGTGGTGTCCCTGCTGTCCCTGCAGTGTCCCCATGTCCCTGCTGTCCCTGCAGTGTCCCCGTGTCCCCCTGGTGACCTGGCTGTCCCCGCAGGGTGCTGGGGCACTTTGAGAAGCCGCTGTTCCTGGAGCTGTGCAAGCACATGGTGTTCCAGCAGTGCCAGCAGGGCGAGGACGTGTTCCGCCCTGGCCAGCCCGACAGCAGCATCTACGTCCTGCAGGAGGGCAAGCTGGAGCTGCTGCTCACTGAGGCGGTGAGGGACACCTGGGGATACCTGGGGACACGGGGGACAGCTGGGGGGACAGCCCACGGCCAGCCAGGGATATCCAGGAGATAGCCAAGGACATCAGGGGGCAGCCAGGGGACACCTGGGACACCCAGGGACATCTGGGAGACACCCTGGGAACAGCCAGGGACACACAGGGGACACCTGGGGGACACCAGACACAGTCAGGGACACCCCAGGAGCATTCAAGGACACCCAGGGGACACCCTGGAGACACCCTGGACACACTCAGAGACAGCTGGGGACACCCTGGAGACACCCCAAGGACATTCAGAGACACGCCAAGGACACCTCAAGAACATTCGAGGACACACAGGGAACAGGCAGGGGACACTCTTGGAGACCCAAGGAACACCTGGAGACATGGGCTGTGTCCCAGCAGGACGGGAAGGAGACGGTGATGAAGGAGGTGTTCCCTGGGGACAGCGTCCACAGCCTGCTCAGCATCCTCGACGTCATCACGGTATGAGCCATGTCCCCAAAGCCTTGGGGACATTGTAGGGGCTGTCCCCAAACACTGGCATGCCCAGCTGGCATGTCCCCAGACCCCCCCTAAGCTCAGTGGGTGACTGTCCCCAGCCTGCCCAAGCTGTCCCCAAAGCCCTCCAACGCAATTGTGGCCATCCCAGTCCCAACCACGACTGTCCCCAAGTGTCACCAACTGTCCCCAAACTCCTCCAGCCCAACTGTGGCCACCCCAAACAAAACCCCAGTGCCACCCCTGCCCTTGCCCAGTCCCCAGCTGTCCCCAGGTGTCCCCTGACCCCACGGTGTCCCCAGGGCCACCAGCGGCCGTACCGCACGGTGTGTGCCCGTGCCGCCGAGGACTCCACGGTGCTGCGCCTGCCGGTCGAGGCCTTCTCAGCCGTCTTTGAGAAGTACCCTGAGAGCCTGGTCAGGGTGGTGCAGGTGAGGTGGGGTCCGGGGGACCCCCAGGAGGGCCCTTGGGGTGGGTGGGGAACCCACGGTGGCCTCGTGTCCCCCTGCAGATCATCATGGTGCGGCTGCAGCGCGTCACCTTCCTGGCCCTGCACAACTACCTGGGCTTGACCAACGAGCTCTTCAGCCACGTGAGTTCAGGCTGAAATTCGGGGGGTCCTGGGCTGGGTCAGCTCCCTCTGATGTTCCCCCAGCCCCTCTGATGTCCATCTGTCCCCAACCCTGCAGGATATGCAGCCCCTGCGGCTCTTCCCTCAGCCTGGCCACGCCGCCCGCACCAGCCCCGTCCGGCACAGCAAGCGCAGCCTGGGCAGCACCGATGAGGGCCGGGACACCGGTGAGGCACCAGGAGGGTCCTGAGACCCCCACCCTTTGCATTTCTGGGGTCTCCATGCTCAGTTTTGGGGGGGTTTCATCCTGCAGCTGAGCTGATGAAAGCCAATGGCCTGGAGACACCAGCACCGCCGCCGCTGCTGAGCCGCTGCATCTCCATGCCCGTGGACATCTCCGGTGGGTGCCAGCCCTCCCAGGGGTATGGCTGTCACCCTGGGGTGGCTTTGTCCCTGTTTGATGACCCCCGTGACCCCGCCCAGGCATCCAGAAGGCTCCGCGCTCCGACTTCGACATGGCCTACGAGCGTGGGCGCATCTCGGTGTCGCTGCAGGAGGACAGCACCGGCACCTTCGGGCAGGTACGGGGGCGATCCGTGCTGTATCCCACCCCAAATCCCACCCAAATTTCCCCTAATTTCCACCCTGAATCCCACCCTAAATTCCCCCCCCCCCCAAATCCCACCCAATTCCCACCCTATTTCCCCCTAGTTCCCACCCTGAATCCCACCCCAAATCCCATCCTAAATCCCACCCAGAATGCCCCCCAAATCCCCCCCCAGGTGTCCCAGGAGCCCAAGGAGCGCAAGTCGGTGACGCTGGAGGAGCAGCCCTCGGGGGTCTACCACTACAGCTCCTACGAGGAGGACACAGCCTCGGGGACAGGGATGGGGACGGGGCCATGTCCCTTCGGGCCCTACCAGGGCCGCCAGACCAGCGACATCTTCGAGGAGGCCAAGCGGGAGCTCATCAAGCTCATGAAGATCGAGGTGAGGGCTTTGATGGGTTCCTGGTAGGTTCCTGGAGGTCCCCCATGGTGGTTTTAGTCACCTTTATGGTGGTCCCCCATCACGTTGGGGTGGTCCCCATGACTTCAGGGTGGTCCCCAATCATCACTTTGTGGTGGGTTCCCATCTCCTTATGGTGGCCTCCATGGTCTCCTGGTTATTCTCTGTCCCCGTGGCCTCCTGGCCATCCCATCCCCTCGTGGTGACCCCACAATGGTCCCGTTCTCCTTTCCAGGACCCTTCTCTCCTCAACAACCGCGTCCTGCTCCACCACGCCAAGGGCGGCACGGTTATCGCCCGCCAGGGTGACCAGGTGGGTGCTGGGGACTCTCACCTTGTGGTGGGGCAGAACAACCCCAGAATCAGAAGAACACGCCATGGTGGTGCTGGTGGGACCTCCCAGGTGACAGGGGACATTTCTGGCAGGACGTGAGCCTGCATTTTGTGCTCTGGGGGTGCCTGCACGTGTACCAGCGCATGATCGACAAGGAGGAGGACGTGTGCTTGTTCCTGACACAGCCTGGAGAGCTGGTGGGACAGCTGGCTGTGCTCACTGGAGAACCCCTCATCTTCACCATCAAGGCCAACCGTGACTGCACCTTCCTCAAGATCTCCAAGTCCGACTTCTATGAGTGAGTCCGTGTCCTTTGGTGTCCTCGGGGAGCACCAGGACCTGGTGTGGGTGCGTCCCCATCATCTCGTGGTGGATCTCCATTGCTTTGCGGTGCTTGCTGTGACCTTGGGGATTCCACATCTCTTTGGGGTGGTTCTCCATCACTTTGGGGTGGTCCCAAATCTCTTTGGGATGGTTGCACCACCAGAACATCTCAGTGAATGTTCCCAGCCCCAGGGTGGAATTTTGGGATGTCCTGAGCAAGGCCACCATGATCCTGGTAGTTCCTCTCCTCCCTGGGGTTCTCTGTGGGGTTCCCCACCGCAGAGGGGACATTTTGGGGTCACCACAGTGCCCTGTCCCCCTCAGGATCATGCGGGAGCAGCCCAGCGTGGTGCTGAGCGTGGCCCACACCGTGGCCGCCCGCATGTCGCCCTTTGTGCGCCAGATGGACTTTGCCATCGACTGGATGGCCGTGGAGGCCGGCCGGGCGCTCTACAGGTGAGTGACCACACCCAGATGTCCACCTGGGCTCGGGGAGGGCCACCAGGGGTGCCACAGGCACTGCTGTCCCCAGGCAGGGGGACAAGTCGGACTGCACCTACATCGTGCTCAACGGGCGGCTGCGCTCGGTCATCCAGAAGGGCAGCGGCAAGAAGGAGCTGGTGGGCGAGTACGGCCGCGGTGACCTCGTGGGCGTGGTGAGTGTCACCCTGGGGAAACCCTGGGGACAGTGGTGACACGTCCTCGGGTGGCTCCACGGCCTGGTCCTGCAGGTGGAGGCGCTGACGCGGCAGCCCCGGGCCACCACGGTGCACGCGGTGAGGGACACGGAGCTGGCCAAGCTGCCCGAGGGGACCCTCAACAACATCAAGCGCCGATACCCACAGGTACCCCCGGGGGTCCCTGAGGGGTGTCCTCGTGTCCCCATGGCCCAGCTGTGACTCTAATTAAAACCAACTTCAGTTAAGGAATTAATGAAGCTGTTGGAGGAGGAGAGTGGAGGAGGGGGTGGTAGCACCTGAGGTCTCCAAGGACAGGCAGTGGTGGTGGTGGCACCCAAAAACTGCTGTAGAACACTAGTCTGGGGCATTGAGTCTCTGCCATGTCTGATGGCCATCTTTGTCCTTGTCCCCACAGGTGGTCACCCGCCTCATCCACCTCCTGAGCCAGAAGATCTTGGGGAACCTCCAGCAGCTCCGTGGGCCCTTCGCAGGTAGGACCTGGGGACAACAGGGTGGCCTCTGCAGGGCTGGTGGCTGTCACCAGAGCAGTGTGTCCACTCCTCTGTGTCCACCCAGGGCCTGGCCTGGGCATGACCTCCAGCTCGGAGCCTATCAACCCCACCAGCAACCTGTCCACGGTGGCTGTGCTGCCTGTGTGTGACGAGGTGCCCATGGCGGCCTTCACGCTGGAGCTGCAGCACGCGCTCAATGCCATCGGTGAGTGACCACGGGACACTGACCATGGCAGTGACCATCGGGTTGTGGCACCCTGGTGACCTGGGGTGGTGATGGTTGCAGCCCCACAGGATGGTCTTGGCCATGGTGGGCACCATGAGAGTGATGATGGCATGGTGGCAGCCATGGCATGGTGACCAAAACTTGATGGCGTGATGGTGACCACAGCATGGTGGTGACTACAGCCCCATGGCATGGTGACCACAGCATGATAGTGACCATGGCACGGTGGTGACCATGGCCTGGAGATGACCACATCCCCACCTTCGCAGGCCCCACGCTGCTCCTCACCAGCGACATCATCCGTGCCCGCCTGGGCTCCTCAGCTCTGGAGAGGTAACGAGGCTGGTCAGCGGCGTGGCCACGTCCCCCAGGCCACCGCTGACCACTCTGTGCCCCCGGGCAGCATTCAGGAGTACCGGCTGTCCGGCTGGCTGGCGCAGCAGGAGGACCTGCACCGCATCGTGCTCTACCAGACCGACTGCACGCTGACCCCCTGGACGCTGCGCTGCATCCGCCAGGCCGACTGCGTGCTCATCGTGGGGCTGGGTGACCAGGAGCCGGCCCTGGGAGAGGTGGGACAGGGACATGGGGGAGACAGGGACACGGGGGGCGACCAGGAGCCAGCCCTGGGAGAGGTGGGACAGGACAGGGACCTGGCGGTGGGACACAGGAACATGGGATATTGGGACAGGGGGACATGGGGACACATGGGGACATGTCCCATCTCTGGGGGTGTCCCAGTGCTCCGGGGGTGACGCAGCCTGGTTGCTGGTGCCCCCCAGCTGGAGCAGATGCTGGAGAACACGGCGGTGCGGGCGCTGAAGCAGCTGGTGCTGCTGCACCGCGAGGACGGCACCGGCCCGGCGCGCACGGTCGAGTGGCTCAACATGCGCACCTGGTGCTCGGGCCACCTGCACCTCCGCTGCCCCCGCCGCGTCTTCTCGCGCCGCAGCCCCACCAAGCTGGTGAGTGTCCCCTCCCCCGCCCGCCAGCCCCTCCCCAGGGGTGGCCGCTGTCACTGTCACCCACTCTGTCCCTGCCCTGCAGCGGGAGATGTACGAGAAGGTGTTTGAGAAGAGCGCCGACCGGCATAGCGACTTCTCGCGCCTGGCGCGTGTCCTGACCGGCAACACCATCGCCCTGGTGCTCGGCGGCGGCGGCGCCAGGTGGGGCACCCTGTCCCCGTGTCACCCTGTCCCCCTGCTCCCCTGTCCCGTGTCCCTGTCCCCATATCCCATGTCCACATATCCCCATGGTCTGTATGCCCCTGTCCACATGGCCTGTGTCCCTGTCCCATGTCCCTGTGTCTCCATGTCTCCATATCCCCATATCCCTGTATCCCGTGTCCCCATGTCCCCCGTGTCCCCAGGCCCTCCTCCCACCTCCACAGTGCCCACAGCCCCTGATTTATCCCGGCTTTCCCTGCACTCTCCCCGGCAGGGGCTGCTCGCACATTGGGGTCATCAAGGCCATGGAGGAGTCGGGGATCCCCATCGACCTCGTGGGGGGCACCTCCATCGGCGCCTTCATCGGCGCGCTCTACGCCGAGGAGCGCAGCGCTGTGCGCACCAAGCAGCGCGCCCGCGAGTGGGCCAGGGTGGGTCACAGGGACAGGGGGGTGACAGGGACATGGGAGTGGGCCAGGGTGGGTGACAGGGACATGCCCACCCCAGGGACACCCTCAGCCTGTGCCCAGCTCTGCCCCGCTGGTTCTAACCTGGCCTCTTCTGTTCTTCTTCCTCTTGCTCTTCTTCCTTCTCCTTTCCCTGCTCCTCCTTCTTCTTCCTCTGTTCTTCTCTTTTCCTGTTCCATTTTCTTTTCTTCTGCTTTTTCTGCTCTTCTTGCCTTTTTTTGATCTTTTTTCTTTGTCTTTTTCTCCTTTTTATTCCTCTTCCTTTTCTCCTTTTCTTTCTCCTTTTTCATTCTTTATCTTGTCCCTTTCTCCTTCCTCCTCCTCTTCTTTGTCCTTTTTCATCTCCTTTTCCTTTTTCTCTTATTCCTTCTTCTCGTCCTTTTTCTTCCTCTTTGCTTTTCCCCCTTTTTTTTCAACTCCTCTTTTTGTCCTTACTCATCTCTCCTCTTTTTGCTCTTTGTCCTCCTTCATCTCCTTTCTCCTTCATCTCCTTCCTTCTCCTTCTTCTCCCTTTTTCTCCTCTTTCTTCATTTTCTTCCCGCTCCTTTTGTCTTTCTGTTTTTCCTCCTCCTCCTCCCCAGTGCATGAATTCTGTTTTTGAGACCGTGCTGGACCTCACCTACCCCATCACCTCCATGTTCTCGGGCTCGGCCTTCAACGCCAGCATCAACCGAGTCTTCCAGGACAAACAGATCGAGGTGTGTCCCCCTCGGATGTCCCCTCAGCCCCCTCCCTGCCCTGATGTCCCCATGATGTCACCCAGCCCATGCCGTCCCTGCAGGACCTGTGGCTGCCCTACTTCAACGTCACCACGGACATCACGGCCTCGGCCATGCGGGTGCACACGGACGGTGAGAGCTCCCTGGGGACACGGGGGGGACATGGGGCAGGGGTGGCCTCCTGAGCCACCAGGAGCTGCTGACCGCACCCTGGGGACATCAGCAGGGAGGGGAGGGGACAGCTGGGGCTGCACGAGGCGCTAACATCGCTGCTGACCACTAACCCCAGTAACCCCCTGTGCAGCATGGGGACATGGTGGCAGTGCTGGGCAGGGACATGGTGGTGGCAGTGGGGACATCGGGGCAGTGGGGACATCATGGTGGCAGTGGGGACGTCACGGTGGTGTTGGCGATGTGGTGGCAGTGGTGGGGACATGGTGGTGGGGACACGGTGGTGGTGGTGGGACCATTGTGGCGGCTGCCCCTCGTCCTTGCCCGCTGCTGGAGCTCACCTGGGACATTGAGCCGTCCACAGCCACCCCGCTGCCTCTAACGCCCACTAATCCCCGCTGAGCCCTCTAACCCAGCCCCCTCCCCGCACTGCTGGCTGTCCCTCTGTCTATCCGTCTGTCCGTCTGTCCCTCCCCGCGGTCCCCGGTGGCCGTGACTGTGTCCTCTCCATCCCCAGGCAGCCTCTGGCGCTACGTCCGAGCCAGTGCCTCCTATACCCCCTACCTGCCTCCGCTCTGCGACCCCAAGGACAGCCACTGGCTGGTGGACGGCTGCTATGTTAACAATGTCCCAGGTCAGCACCTCGCTCGCCGGGGCCACCCCCCAAAAAAACCCATAAAAAACACCAAAAACCACCCCAAAACCACGTCCAGAGTGTCCACACCACCGGTCAGGGTGCGCCAGAGGGGTTCCTCTGCCCGCCACGGGGCCGACCCGTGGGGCGCAGACGATCCTGGCGCGGGCAGGGCGAGCGGCGAGGGCGGGTGCCGGTGCTGACGGCGTTTCCCGGTTCCGTTCCCGGTTTCCCGTCCCGCTCCGGCCGGCGCAGGCTCGCTCTGGCGCTACGTGCGCGCCAGCATGACCCTCTCGGGGTACCTGCCCCCGCTCTGCGACCCCAAGGACGGCAACCTTCTGATGGACGGGGGGTACATCAACAACCTGCCAGGCAAGTGCGGGGTGGACGGACGGACGGACGGACGGACACAGCCAGGGCGGAGCGGGGATGCCTCTGGCTTGGTTTGGCGGCATCAGTGGGCAAGGGATGGCCACCTCCTGTCTGGCAGTGGATTTTTTCTGTGTTGGGTGGTTTTTCCAGAATGTTCCATGGATTTTCATGGTCAGGATGCATCCATCTTCCATCTTCTCCTGGTGGGTTTTCCATGCCAGACAGCTTTCCAGAACATTCTATGGATTTTCATGGTCAGGATCCATCTGTCTTCCATCTTCTCCTGGTGGTTTTTCCATGCCAGGCAGCTTTCCAGAACATTCCCTGGATTTTCCATGTGTAGCATCCATCTATCATTATGTCTTGATGCCTTTTCCCTGTTGGGTAGTTCTTCTAGAACATTCCATGGATTTTCCTGGTCAGGATCCATCCATCCATCTTCCACCATCTCCTGGTGCTTTTTCCATGCCAGGCAGTTTTTCCAGAACATTCCAGGTTTCTTCATGCACAGGATCCATTTTCCATCCCTATTCCATCATCTCTTGATGTCTTCAGTGCTGGTCAGCTTCTTAGGGCATCTCCACCCTCTGTCACCTTCTGGTGTCACCTCCTGGTGTCACCTCCTGATGTCACCTCTGGTGCTGGCGCCAGGTCCTTTCCTGGGTGGTTTCCATCCTTCCCCTGCCTTGGTCTCCATCCTGCACCATCCCTGGGTGTCCTTAGTGACCTCCTGGGCCACCTTTGTCCATCTCTGGATGTTCCCATCTCCAGATGTCCTTTCCATCCTCCTTCACCTCTCTCCATCTCTTGATGTCCTCTCCAGGCTCCTCCAGGCCTCTTCTGGCCATTCTGTGTCACCTCTGGTGGCCTTGGGAGGTCACTCTTGTCCCCTCCACGTGCTGGGGACCTTCCTCCATCCTGCAGCCTCATCCCCACCACGTTGGGTGACTCTGGTGGCATCTTTGGGTCTGAAGCCACCTTCCTCCGTCATCACTGTCATCATCATCATCATACCTTGGTGTCCCCCAGGACCTTCTCCATCCTCCTACCCCCCCGAGCTGCCTCCACCAGCTTGTCCCCCGGTGTCCCCTGGTGCCACCCTCCTTTCCGTGTCCCCTCCCCATGACACCTCCACCCTCCACCCCACCCTGGTGCCCCCCGGCGCCGCTGGCCGCCCACCGTCCGTCTGTCCATCCTGCAGCCGACATCGCGCGCAACATGGGCGCCAAGACGGTGATCGCCATCGATGTGGGCAGCCAGGACGAGACCGACCTGTGCAACTATGGCGACTCCCTGTCCGGATGGTGGCTGCTCTGGAAGCGCCTCAACCCCTGGGCCGAGAAGGTCAAGGTGAGAGCGTGGGTGGCCCCAGGGGACAGCAGGAGGTGGCACCAGGGGACATCGGGGACAGCTGGTGGAGATGGCTCGCAGTGAAAGAGGGTGGAGAAGGTGCTGGGGGACATCAAGGGATGGTGATGACATGATGGTGACAATGAGGATGGTGAGAATGACAATCGTAATGATAACAATGACGATGATGATGACAATAATGATGATGATGATAATGACAAGATGACGATGATGACAATAACGATGATGACAATGACAATGATGACGAAGACAATGACAACGATGATGACGATGACGAGGTGCCGGACGCGTCCCGAGTGTCCGGTTCCGGCAGGTGCCGGACATGGCGGAGATCCAGTCGCGCCTGGCCTACGTGTCCTGCGTGCGGCAGCTCGAGGTGGTCAAGTCCAGCTCCTACTGCGAGTACATCCGGCCGCCCATTGACCGCTTCAAGACCATGGACTTCGGCAAGTTCGACGAGATCTACGTGAGTCGGGGCTGGGAATGGCTGGGGGGTGCTGGGCTGGGGGGCTCCTGATGAGAGTTGGGGTCCTTTGGTCACTGTTGGGGTTCTCTGGTCATTGTTGAGGTTCATTGGTGACTTTTGGGGTCCTTTGGTCACTATTGGGGTTCTTTGGTCATTGTTGGGATCCTTTGGTCACTGTTGGGGTCTCTGGCCATCACTGGATGTCCTTGACCATCCGTTGAATGTTCTTGACCATCACTTGGGGGTCCTGATCATCACTTGAAGTGTCCTTGACCATTAGTTGAGTGCCCTGGTCATCACTTGTGTCCTGGTTGTCACTGGGGTGTTCTGGTCATCACTGGGGTGTCCTGGGCCACCTTGGGGGTGTCCAGGCCATTGCCCCCTGCCCTCTGCCAAATGCCCCCTTCTCACTGCCCCCTGCCCCCAGGACGTGGGGTACCAGCACGGCAAGTTGGTGTTTGAGGGCTGGAGCCGCGGGGACGTCATCGAGAAGATGGTCCAGGACCGGCGCTCGGCCGACTTCTACGAGAGCAAACGCATGGACGTGAGCCTGGGGACCCCTGGGGACACTTGGGGACACGGGAGGGACATGGAGGGTGGTGGCTCATTGGGGACCTGCCCTGGGCCAGCCCGGGAGGGGCCACCCCAGCCTTATCACTGTCCTTTGAAGGGTGTCACCTCCAGAGTGACCTTCCTGTTGCTGCCACCCTGTTCCTGTCACCCTCCCTGCCGCCCTTTGTGCCCCTGGTTCCTCTCCTGTCCCTCGCTTTGTCCTCTGCCCCGTTGGTGCCTTCCGTGGGCCCCCCCTGTCCCCTGCAGGTGCTCACCTGTCCCCTCACCTGTCCCCGTGGTGTCCCCTCAGGTGCTCACCTGTCCCAGCGCCGGTTTCACAGACCTGGCTGAGATCGTGTCACGCATCGAGCCCGCCCAGTCCTACCTGTCCGACGGCTACGGCGACGGTGACAGCGGGGACAGGGCGGGGACAGGGCGGGGACAGCAGAGACCCCCTTGGGGGGGGGTGGATTTGGGGCTGGGGGTGGAGATCTGAGGCTTGGGGGTTGGGATTTGGGGTTTGGGGCTGGGAGTTGGAGTTTGGGGCTGGGATTTGGGGTTGGGGGCTGGGGTTTGGGGCTCACCCCATACCC
>JAWWEX010000108.1:2966923-2990598 GCA_035583215.1 Arremon brunneinucha
TTGGGGGGGGGTTTTGGTTTTTGGGGGGGGGTTTTGGGGGTGGGGGGGGGGGGTTTGGGGCTCACCCCATACCCCCCCCCCCAGAGGAGTCCGATTACCTGACCGAGTATGAGGACGAGGGCCCGGAGTCGCTGCGGGGCGAGGAGGACGCGGCCGAGTGGGGCAGCGCCGAGGCCGTGAGTGACCCCAAAACCCGGGGGGACCCCAAAATGGGCAGGGGAGGAACTCTAAAAGGGGGGGTTGGGGGTGCCAAGGGGGTCCTGGGCCCAGGTGTGGGGGTGGCACCATGGGGACCCCAAGAATGGGGTTTGGTGGTTTTGGGGTTGGGGTTTTGGGGTCCCAAGGGGGTCCGGTGGCCTTGGGGACAACCTGGACCCCGCAGCTGCTGTGTCCTCTCCCCACCCCAGTGTCCAGAAAATGTCCCTGTTGTGTCCCCAGTGTCTCCCCAATGTCCCCCGTGTGTCCCCAGTGTCCTCACAGTGTCCCCAATGTCCCCCCAGGAGGAGGAGAAGTCCCTTCGGCACCGCCCGAGCACGGCCGAGAGCCCCTCGCCCCTCTCCGTGGACCCCGACAGCTTCTGAGGGACCCTCGATGTCCCCTCAGTGTCCCCTCCCCTGCCTGGGGGCTCTGGGGGGACCCCCAATGTCCCCTATGTCCCCTCCCCCCCCCCGGGGGTCCCTGCCCCGTCCCCCCATTCTGGCACTTTCCCATGGGGCCCAGGACCCCTGATGTCCCCCCGGTGTCCCCTCAGTGTCCCCCCCCTGCCTGGGGGGTCCCTGGGGGGATCCTTGATGTCCCCTTAGTGTCCCCAATGTCCCTACCCTAACTGGGGGACCTTGGGGTGACACAGGGGGTCTCGGGCCCCCCAGTGTCCCCTCAGTGTCCCCAGTGTCCCCTCCCCTGCCCAGGGGACCCTGGGGGGTCTCAGGCCCCCCACTGTCCCCTCAGTGTCCCTAATGTCCCCACCCTGCCCGGGGGACCCTGGGGTAACATGGGGGGGTCCCAGGACCCTCGATGTCCCCCCGATGTCCCCCCGGTGTCCCCAGTGTCCCCCCCTGCACTGTTGCACTGTCCCACCCCCCCGGCCGGCCACGGGGGGGCGCTGCTGTAAATTTTCATTTTTTTGGGGCTTTTTTTTAACGGTTCTTACAGAAATCCAGGCCGGCTGGATGGGAATTGGTTAATTATCGGTTAATTATTGATTAATTATTGGTTAATTATTGATTGATTGATGGAGTCTCATTACACCAGTGCGGGAATTTCAAAATAAAAGCTGCTGGTGGTGACGAGGGGATGGGAATGGGAACTGGGAATGGGAAAAATGTGAATGGGATTGGGAACTGGGAATGGGAACTGGGAACAGGACTGGGAAAAGGTGTGGGACACCTCCTTGCTTCCTATTGGCCTTGCTGCCTGACACTCAGGGCTGTCAGTAAATTCCCAATTTTTGTATTTCATTCCCGGTATTTGGGAATTTTGGATCCACAGCCCGTAAATCCACAATATTTTTACTTCCCACCATTCCCATTTTTTTCCCAGCAAAGACAATTCCAAACTCTTTCCAAAAAAAAAAAAAAAAGTCTTGATCAGGATTTTTTTTTCCATTGCCAAATTCCAAAAAAATTCTTGGGAAATTTCGGAAAATCCTGGGAAATTCCAAGAAACTCTGGGGGGTAATTCGGGGAACTCTTGAAAGCTGCCGAGACGTCCTGGGAAACGTTAAAAATTTGGGATCCGCCTTCTCCGAGGGGTGGGGAATTCCATGATTTCGGGGTTTTCGGGGTCTCTGGGAATCCGCGGGGCTCAGGAAGGCACTCGGAGGCGGGAGCTGCCCAGCAGGAGCTGCAGGAGCCGATCCACGGAAAAGGCCAGCAGGAAATCGGCCGCCAGCACCGCCAGGATCAGCAGCCGGAACTGGGAACGAGGGAATTCCGGAATGTTCCGGGCTGGGGGAACCAACCCCAGATCCCATCCCCATCCCACCTCCACCCCCACATCCCAATCCCTGGAAATTCCAGAATTCTCCACGGGAATAGGGCCACGGATCCCATCCCAAATCCCCGGGAATTCCGGAATGTTCCTGGTGGGAATGGGTTCCGCATCCCATCCCGACCCACAGGCAGGGACCGTTCCCATATCCCCATGAATGTTGGGATTTCCCCCTGAATGTTGGGATTTTCCCCCAGAACTGGGGTCTCACCGGGTCGGGAATCTCGGAGCCCCCTCCCTGTAAGAATCCCCCTCCCGGAGCCGTTAATTCCCCCTGGGAATCCCCCCGGAACTGGGGAATTCCTCGGGAATTCCGTCCCTCACCTCTGCGGGGATCTCGACGAGGCCGAAGCCAAGGTTGAGCTCGGGGCAGGCGCCGCTGAGCAGCCCCAGCACGGCCGAGGCCGAGAGCAGCAGCGCCCAGAGCAGCGCCCGGTTCTGCAGCAGGCTCTCCATGAAGGGCTGGCCCTGGGGACAGCAACCGGGATGGACTGGGGGGCACTGGGATACACTGGGGTACACTGGGATGGACTGGGGGGCACTGGGAGCTGATTCCGAGAGGCTTTGGGGCCGTAAAATGGGGCTTGATGGCACTGGGGAATGGAAATTGGGAAAAACGTGGAGAAAAATGGGGAAAAGCAGGGAAGGGGAACGTTCCGGGTTTCCCACCTTGTAGTTGATGGCGAAGGTGGCCGTCTGCATGGCCATGGCCAGCAGGTACACGGTGCTGTTCACCAGCGAGGGCTCGAACTCCCGGCTCAGATCCACAAACTCCTCCTCCCTGCCACGGGAAACCGGGATCAGCATGGGAATTGTTTTTTGTTTTCTGGGGTTTTATCCATGGGAATTCCTTGGGATGGAATTCCCACAGGAAATGCTCATTGGAGTGGTTTTTATGGGATCAGGGGATGCTGGGGTAGCAGGAACTGGGGGGGAAACCCTGGATATTTTTTGTTCAATCCCGGAATTCTTTGGGAATTTTCCGGGATCAGGGCCTCACCTGGGCTCGCTGCGGGCCTGAGCTTCCCGGTAGAGGAACACGAGGCTCAGGAAATGCACCAGGAACTGCAGCAGCACCGTCAGCACCGTGTACAGGTTGAAAATGTTGGGAAGGGGCCTCTCCTTGGAAAGAGTCTTCAGGGGCTGGAAAAAACAGGAATAAAATCCCAAACTGGATTTTTTTTTTGGTGGGGATTTTTTTTGGGATTTTTTAATTTTTTTGTATTTTTTTGGGACTTTTTTTGGATTTCTCCCTAGCCCACCCCCTTTCCCAGGGAATTCCCACCTTGGAGCGGGAGATGAAGAGGAAGCAGCCGGCCAGCAGCAGCCCCTGCAGCGTGGCCTGCAGGTCGCTGAACTTGACGCCCTGCAGGAAGAGCACGCTCTGGCTGTAGGCCAGCACCAGCGCGTTCAGAGCCAGGATCTTGAACATCTGCAGCGTGGTCACCAGCGTGCAGCGGCCCTGCTTGATCACGTGGCAGACTGGGAAGAGGAAAAAACGGGAATTGCGGGAGTCAGGAACCGGGGGAATGCCGGGGGGAAAAGGGTGAGGGAAAAGAGGGCAGGAATTGGGGATGGGATGGGCTCAGGACTGCTCAGGATAAAACCAAGGTTAACCCTCAGCCTCAAATCCTGAGTCCAAGAGCTCCACATTTTGGGAATGCTGAGCTCAGGGCTGTTCAGATTTGGGGTTTTCCCCCCATTCCCATCCCATTCCCAGGGTTTTTCCTGCTGTTCCCGGGCTGGGCACTCACTGCACTGGATGGAGGAGAGTTTGGAGGTGAAGGGGGCGGCGATGCTGGCGTCCCCCAGCTTCACCACGGGGGCCCTCTCCTCTTCCAGGTCCCTCAGCACCTGGCTCAGCCGCTCCTGCGGGATTGGAAATTCCTAAAAAACCCAAAATCACGCAGGAGGGCCAGAAAACGCGCTCCAAATCCACGCAAATCCACAGGGAAAAGAGCAAGTTTGGGATCTGAGGTGATGGGGTTGGAGGCACCTTTCCAACTCCAGAATTCCAGGATTTACTCCCTGTTTACCCCATATCTCAGTCCCTTCCAGCCCTCAGAATTGCAGGGTTTATTCCCTGGTTTTATGTCACTTTCCACCTCCAGAATTCCTGGATTTATTCCATGTTATCCCTTTTCCCATTAGAATTCCCTCTCTTTTCCCACGGGATCCCCCTGGAATTTTGGGAAGCTCCCTGTCCACAGATTAGGACAGGATTGGATCCATCCCCACCCAAACCATCCCAGCATTCCCATTCCCTAAATCCCTCCGCTCCCAGGGCTGAAAATTCCTGGCTAAATCCCAATTCCCGACTCAATGGCCAGGGCTAAAACTCCCGGGGATAAATGGGAATTCCCACCCTGTGCACGGCCATCTGCTCCTCCCGCTGGGCCAGGAGCCGCTGCTTGGCTCCTCGGGACGAGGGTTTGACATTCCCGGCGGGAATTCCGGCCCTGCTGTCCCCGATGCCGTCCCGGGGCCGCCGCTTCCGCTCGGGAACGCGCTCCGGAGCGTTGGCCAGCAGGGCCACGCCTGGGCAGGGGAAACGGGGAGAGATCAGGGGAAAATTGGGGGGAAAATGGGGAAAAATCAGGCAAAACCCACAGGAAAGAACAAGGGAAAAATGGGGAAAAACCACGGAAAACCCACAGGAAAGAACAAGGGAAAAACTGGAAAGGCACAGAGAAAAACAAGGGAAAAACCCCCAGGAAAACCTGGAATTCCCTTTTTTTTCCCCTTCCCGGCTCCAAGAGCTGGGAAACACTGGGAGCAGCATGGCTGGGGTTGGGATTTGGGGCAAATCTGGGGAATTCTGGGAATGGGCTCACCCACGTCGGCGTGCTTGAGCGCTCCCACGTCGTTGGTGCCATCCCCGCACATCAGGGTGCAGTAGCCCAGGCTCTTCAGCGCCGTGATCACGAATTCCTGCCCAGTAAAACAGCGGGAAAAGCTCCCAAAATCCCAGAATTCCCAGCTCGGAGTGGGGTGGGATTGGTGAGATGGCTCAGAATTCTGGGAATTCAGGGCTGGAAGAGGCTCAGGATTCTTTAGGACCATACCAGGGCCATCCCCCCATTCCCAAACCCACAACATCCCAGGAATTCAGAGCTGGAACGAGCTCCAGACTCTCTGGGCTCACTCTGGGGCCATCCCCACATTCCTGAAGATCCCAAATCCCAGGAATTCCCATTCCCAAACCCCCCTCACCTTCTGCTTGGGCGCCACCCTGGCGAAGACGCGGATGTGGGGGATGAGGCGCAGGAGCCGCTCCCGGTCCCGCAGCCGCAGCTGCTCCAGCCCCTCCCCGGTCAGGCACAGCTCGAAGGGCCCCGTCAGATCCCGCAGGGAATCCGGGAAGGGTGGGAGAGCCACGGAGCCGTCCCGGGAGCGCCACTGCCAGGGCAGCCCTGCGGGAACGGGAACAGGGGGGATTACAGAAGGGATTCCAGAGCGGATTCCAACCCTGATCCCCATCTCCGTTCCAGCTCCCCAGACCCCTCAAATCCCAGAATCAGGGAAACTCCCTGGCGTTCTCATTCCCATTTCAGATCCCATTCCCACTCCCGTTCCAGATCCCATTCCTGATCCTATTCCCGTTCACATTCCAGATCCCAATCCCATTCCTGCTCCCACTGCCATTCCAGATCCCATTCCCACTGCCATCCCAGCTCCCCAGACCCCTCAAATCCCAGAATTCCAGAACCCGTGGCATTCCAACTTCGATTCCTGATCCCAATCCCACTCACATTACCGATCCCATCCCAGCTCCCCAGACCCCTCAAATCCCGGAGCCCCCCGCCATTCCCGCGGTTATTCCCGTTTTATTCCCGGCGGGTACCGGGCTGCTCCGGGGGCTGCAGGATCAGGATCCTCTCCTTCTGCAGGAAGTGCAGCTCCCGCGCCACATGGCAGGCGGTCAGCGGACTGTCCCCCGTGATCATCACCACCTGCAATTCCCAGAATTCCCAGGGGAATTCCCACCTGGATTTAGGGCTGGGAGCTCCCTCTGGAGGGGCACACGCTGCAATGTTCCCAAAACCTGTGGTATTCCTGTTTTCCACTTGGGATTTTGCCCGTTCCCCTCTTGGAATTTTCCCAGTTCTCAGCCCTGGATTCTACCCATTTTCCACTTGAAATTTTCCCGGTTCTCAGACTGTAATTTCCCAGTTTCCTGTCTGGAATTTTCCTTCCTTGTTTTCCACTTGGAATTTTCCCCACTTTTCACCCTGGAAATTCCCGATTTTCCCCTCCCTCCAGCCCCTCCCACCCCTCTGGCAATTCCTCCATTTTCCCCCCTTTCCCACCCTCCCCAAAATCCGGGAATTCCTGCCCATCCTCACATGGTGGGAAGCGCTCTGGATCTCCCGGATCACGGCCTTGGAGTCGGCTTTGAGTGGGGAGGAGACCAGGATGAATCCCACAAATCTCAGGTCACATTCCAGGGATTCCCTCTTCATCTCCCGCACCTTTTGCATGGCAAAATCCTGGACTGAGCATTCCCAAATCCCTTCAAAAGCCAAATTCCTCCTCCCACCGGTGACTCCTGGCATTTGGAGCATCCCCTGGAATGAGTCTGGCGCTCCTAAAAGTTGGAGTGATCCCAAATTCCCCAAAGAAAAAGGGTTTTCCTTGGAAAAAATTCCTTTGGGATGCTCTGAAGCGACTCAGGAATGGGAATTTCCCTGGAAAGACTCCCCAAAAGCTCCAAATTCCACCCCAAAACCACCTCTTCTTTTCCCAATCTCCCTCCCAGCATTTTCAGGCCTGGATTTTTGGGGTTTTTCCCATTTTTTCACCTGCTGGTGGCTCAGGGCTCCCAGCTCTTTGTAGCCCAGGGCCAGGACCCGCGCGCCCTCGTGCGAGAATTCCCGATGGATCTCGTGGTAGTTGCTGGGACACTGGGATAGCTGAGGAAAAGAAACACGGAAGATATTCCATGAGTGAGGAATCTGAGGGAATTCTGGAGGGTTTTGGTGGAAAACTGGGAAAAATGAGGAGATTTGAGGGGAAAGGGAGGGATTTGGGAGAATCCGTGAGGAATTTGAGGGAATTCAAGATAATTCAGGGCAATTCCACTAGAATTTACAGTCCTTCCCCTTCCATCTCCCGATCTCCCAACATTCCTAGATTCCCTGTTTTATCCTGGAATTCTCCCCTCACCACAGGGCCTGGGCACAGCTGTTTGGAGCTCCTGGCATTCCCAAATCCCTGTTTTTCCCTGGAATTTTCCTTCCTGCATGCTCTGGGCCCATTTCCCCTCAGCACAGGGCGGCCCTTTGGGGCTCCCAGCATTCTCAAATCACCGTTTTTCCCGTTTTTCCCCCATTCTGCCCTCACCATGGCGTGCAGGGTCTCTGGAGCGCCCTTGACGGCCGCCAGGTATCGGATTTCTCCGGAGGCGTTTTCCAGGGACGCCAGCACCGCCATCCTCTTCAGGGCACTGGAGAAATGAAAGCGCTGGTGAATTCTCATTCCCGGAGTTTTTAGACTCCTCGGGAAAACTTTCTCATCTGGAAACAAAGGAAATCAGGAAATCCTGAAAGGGGGTGCTGGGAGGGAAAAGGGGGAATTGGGAATGGGGTGGGGGGGAAAAGAGGGAATTTGGGGTGGTTTGAGGGGGATCCGGGTGGAATTCTGAGGGATTCGGGGGGAATTTGGTGGGAATCTGATGGAATTCTGGGTAATTTAGGTGGATTTCAGGTGGATTTTGGTGAAGATTTTGTGGGATTTCTTTTTGTGAGGATTTTGAGAGATCTTTGTGGAAGGGATTTGAGGGATCCTTGCGAGGACTTTGTGAAGATTTTGTGGGGTTTTATTTGTGGGGATTTGGGCAGATTCTTGTGGGAACTTTGTGGTTTTTTTTCTGTAAAGATTTTTGCAAGGATTTTGAGGAATTTTTAAGATTTTTTGAGATTCTTTGGGGGGAATTTTTTGCACCAACCCGCAACCATTTTCTCTGAGCTTTTCCCACCCGAAACGCCACAGAATTCCAGAGAGAACTGTGGATTTGGGATTTACCTCTGGTCAGGGTCCAGTCCACAGCTGTCAGCATGGCTTTCTCCAGAGGGTCCCCCACGATGCTCCCGTCCTCCAGCTGCACCAGGGAGTGGCAGCAGGCGATGGCCCGGTGAGTCTCCAGGGGGATTTCTGACACTGGCAGCACCTCCTTGCCTTCCCTGAGGGAAAATTTGGGATTTTGGGATCGTCCCCCAGGGGTTTATGTCAAGGGGATTGGTGGGGAATTGAGGTAGGAGAAAAAGAAAGGGAAAAATTGGGTGAAACACTCAGAACTTCACAAAGAACTCCACAAAATGTGCTGTAAAATCCCATAAAAATCCCACAAAAAGCACCACAAAAAACCCACAAAAAGAAAAAAAAATTTCCCCTAAAAATACACACATAATTACCCAAGATGGTGCCACAAAATCCCACAAAAATCCCAAGAAATCCTCACCAGAATATCCCACAAAATACCCACAAAAAAAATCTCAAAAAATCCCAAAAAATCTTTGCACAAAATCCTTACAAAATACCCCAAAAGAAGGTGATAAAAATCACACTAAACCCTCACACGATCCTCAAGAAGTTCCAACAAAAAACGCCACCAAAAATCCTTGTGAAATCCCAAAAAGTCTTTTTACAAAAAATCCCAGGATTCTGACAGATTCTGTGGGATTTTATGTGGGAATTTTGAGAGATTTCTTGTGAGACTTTTGTGGGGGTTTTTGGGGGGATATTTTTGAGAATTTTGAATTTCCAGCCCCTTCCCCACCCCTCCCTTGCCCTCCCAGTATTCCCAGCGTTCCTGCAGAGAATTCCCAGGAGAATTTGTGGCTCAGGACCCACCTGAGCCCGGCCACCCCTCGCACCACCAGGTGGTCGCTGGTCAGGGTCCCAGTTTTGTCGAAGCAGCAAACCTGGACCTTCCCTGCAAAGGGGATCCGGAACGGCTCCGTGCAGTACACGTCTGGGAGAGGGGAAAAACGGGAATGTTGGGGGGCAAAATGGGAATGCTGGGGGGAAATCAGGGATTCTGGGGGGAAATGGGTGGATGCTGGGGGGAAATGCTTTTAAAAAATCCCCAAAAATAAAAAAAAATCCCCAAAACTCCCCATGGCAATCTGCTCCCTCCACCCCTCCTGCCAGCTCAGCTCCATCCCCGCTCCCTTCCCGGCATTCCCAGGATTCCCAAATCCCCCCAGGGGGGCTCACAGAGCTTGGCCAGGGCGATCAGGGAGGTGTTGACGGCCAGGGAGAGCTCGATGGGCAGCTCGGGGGGCACCACGGACGTCAGGATCAGGGCACACTCCAGGAACAGCCGGTACTGGTTCCGCCGGGGGTCCTTGGTGCCTGGGGAACCATGGGAAAACGGGATCACAATGGGAAAAACGAGATCAAAATGGGAAAAAATGGGATCAGAAAGGGAGAAAATTGGATCAGAAAGGGAAAAAACAGGATGAAAACGGGATTAGGGGAAAAAACGGAATAAAAATGGAGTCTGTATCAGGGAACATCACTTGGGGATCCCTCCCCTAAACCCCGGAATTGCCAGAATTCCCGGAATTCCGGGATTCCCACCCTGGATCCAGACGTAGGCGGCGGCGGCAATGGCGAAGACGAGGAGGAAGAGGATGAAGATGAAGGTCTCCAGGTTATTGGCCGTGACCCTCTTCACCCCAAACAGGATCGTCCGGAGCAGCTTTCCCTGCAAAACCAGCTTTGGTCAGGAATCCCATGGAAATTCCTTCAAAATTCTGTGGGGTTCCTTCCATACGAGCATGGAATGGGAACTCCGACTCTGGGAAAAGCCTGGAATTCCTTTGGAGCTTGGGAATTCCTCCCATTCCCAAACTTCTCCTTTTTCCCAAACCTTAATTCCTCCCTCCTCCCAAGCCCCGTTCCCTGGAATTCCCAGGAATTCCCAGGAATTCTTGGCTCACCTGGGAGGTGTTGAAGCCAGTGCGGAGGGCGTAGGCCAGGCACCCGTTATCCACAGCTGGGGAGGGAACAAATCCCAGGGAATTCTCAGGAAATCCCAAGGAATCCCCCAGGACACCCACTCAGGACATTCCCACAAATTCCTGAGGAAACCCCCAAGGAATTGCTGGGAATTGTGGGGTGGGAATTCCCAGGAATTTTAGGCAGGAATGTGGGAATTGCTGCCTGAGGAGAATGGTCCCAGTGGGATGTTTCTGGGTGACAATCCCCAGGTGGGAATCCCAGGATGGGAACTGGGGGTGGGAATCCCGGGCTCACGTTTGAGGCCGGCCGAGGCGCGCGGCGGCGGCAGGTGCTGGATGACGCGCGTGCCCCCGAACAGGACGTGCAGCCGCCCGTCCGCGCCCACGTCCAGCACGCGCTCGGGGCTCAGCCCCTCCACCGGCTCCTGCGGGGACACCAACAGGGAATTCCGGGTGGGAATGGGGACAGGGACACCCGGAATTCCGGGTGGGAACAGAGCAGGGATCCAGGGAACTCTGGATGGGAACAGGGACATGGACACAGGGAATTCCAGCCAGGAATGGGGACACAGATACAGGGAATTCCAGCCAGGAACACGCCCCAGTTCCCACTTTTCCCTCCGTTTTTCCCATTTCTTTCCCACTTTTTTCCCTGTTTTCCCAACCTTCATCTGCGGCACGGACTCCCCGGTCAGCATGGCCTCGTCCACCACGCAGCGGCCCCGCAGCAGGAGGAGGTCACAGGGCACCAAATTCTCCTGGGGGGAGCGGCCTGAGGGCAGAAATTCCCTAAGTTCCCAGAATTCCCAAGCCAAACTCATCAGTTTTTCCATTTTCCCCACTCCAAAACCCACGATTTTCCCGTTTCCCCGCCCACTTTTCCAGCCCCAGATTTGTAGAAGGGAAAATTTGGAAAAAAAAAGCCTCTGGAACTCCTGAAATTTTAGGAATTCGGGGAGCTAAAATGTTTGATGGCAGGATGGTGGAAAAGCAGGGAATTCCAGGAAAAAAGGGGAAAATCCCACAACTAAAACCTCAAAGTTATCCCATTCCAACCCAGAATTCCTGCAAATACCAGGAAAATTCCAAGGGGATTTCCCTGAAAATGAGAATCAAAATCCTCAAAATTCAATTTCATTCCAA
The DNA here is from genome assembly GCA_035583215.1 of Arremon brunneinucha. Lineage (NCBI taxonomy): Eukaryota > Metazoa > Chordata > Aves > Passeriformes > Passerellidae > Arremon > Arremon brunneinucha. The sequence goes on from JAWWEX010000108.1 coordinate 2,978,023, forward strand.
CAAAAATGAGGGAAGAAATTCCAATTTCAAGGGACTTTTCCATGAAAATCACCATTTTAAGGGCGTGTCCCATAAAAAAATCCCATTTTCCAGGATGCCTTCTATAGAAATTCCCATTTTAAAAGATGCTCCCTCATGACAATTCCCATTGGGAATTCCCATTTTTGGGGTGTTTTTCCACAGGAATTCCCATTTTTACCGATGGAGACAATGTCCCCTGCGATGATCTCGTCGCTGGAAATCGGGCGCCACTTCCGGTTCCTGTAGACCTGGAATTCCCAAAAAAAAAACCAATTTTTGGAATGGAATCCATGGGAAAAGGACAAAAAGTGGGAAAAAAAATCCCCAAAATATCCTAAGGTCCTCCCAAAATTCCCATTTTTGGGCCAATATCAGCAGGAAAACAACAGGAAAATTCACCAAAAAAATCAAAAATCTCAATTTTGGGACAAAAAAAAATCTGTGGAAAAACCACAGGAAACAGGAAAATAACTGGGCCAAACGCCCCTAAAAATCCCAAAAATCTCACAAATCCACAAAAATCTCATTTCTTGGGATAGAATCCATGCAAAAACCACAGGAAAAAGGAAAATAAAGGGCCTAAACCTCCTAAAAACCCCCATTTTGGGACCGAACTCAGCAGTAAAATCACCAAAAATGGGACCAAGAAGCCGGACTGGGACCTCGGAGCCGCCGGAATTCTGGGTTTTTACCTGGAGCCGCCGGAAGTCCGGGATTTTACCTGGATCGTGTAGGGCTTGTTGCCCATCCTGCGGATCTCGGAGAGGTTGCGGAGCTGCTGCTGCACCAGGGAGGCCTCGAAGGCCACGAGCATGGACAGGGTGAAGACGCTGTAGTACCAGAACTCGTCCAGGCACCACAGCCCCACGCAGAACACCTGGAAAAACCCACGGAAAAACCATCCTGGATCCGTGGGAATGCCGGGAATGGGACAAGGGGAGCCCGAGGGGGAGCGGCAGGAAATGGGGAAACTCCGGGAGAAAAGGGAAAATCCCTCAAAAATCCACATGGGACTGGGATTGTGCCAGGGCAGCCCAGAGCTCCTGGAATTCCAGCCCAGGATTCCTGAAATTCCAGCCCAGAATTCCAGGGAAAAAGGGATGACAGTTATTCCAATCCAGCCCAGAATTCCTGAAATCCCAGGGGAAAAGGGACCAAAATTATTCCTGAAATTCCAGGGAGAAAGGGACCAAAACTGGCCCAATCCATCCCAGAATTCATTCCCCTGGTTTTTACAGGAATGGGAATTCTCCCTGGGTTTATTCCCATTTTTAGCAGACTTGGGCATTTCCCTCACATTTTTCCTGGTTTTTATTCCTGATTTTTACCTGGAAAACAAAGAACGGAGCCGTGGCTCTTTCCTTGAACAGCTCCAGGAATTCTGGCACCACCATTTCTGCCCTGGAAGGAGGAAAATCCTTGGAAAATCCCAGTTTTTCCACCCAAAATATCCCCGTTCCTGATGATTTTAAACAAAAAATTGGATTTTTGGGGTTCATTCCCAGAAAACCCCTCAGTCCAAAATCCCAAATCCAGCAGGAAAATCCCAGATTTTTGGGCTATTTTCCAGCCTATTTTGGAATATTTAGAGGCGTTTTCCTGGAATATTTCACTATATTTTGGCGCATTTACCTGGAATATCTGGGAATAATTTTCCAGGATATTTTGGGATATTTCCCTGGAATATTCTCCCAGAATATTCTGGGATATTTTCCTGGGACATTTGAGCTACTTTAAGAATATTTTCCCAGCATATTTGGGATTTTTTTTAGGATATTTATAGATTTTTCCCAGAATATTTTTGGCTCTTTTCCCGGGATTTTCCCCCAGGAAAAACTCACTTGTTATTCCCGTATTTCCTCTCGGCCTCTCGGATTTCCTGCTCCTCCTGGAAGCCTCTGGAATTCTGGTAGAATCCCAAGGGATGCTCCACAGGGAATGCCACGGGCAGGAATTGTTTTTTCCCGTGGATTTCATAGGAATATTTGATCTTCTGGAATTCAAAGCTCAGCGCTTCCTGCCCATCCTCACCCTGGAAAAAAAAAAAAGGGAAAAGTTCCAGATTTCCCATTCCTGGAAAAATTCCCAGCCCGGATGGGGAAAAACAATCCCAGATTTCCAAGGGTCTTCTGCAGAAAAATCCCAAAATCCCAACATTTTCCAGGGGGGTTTTGCCTGGAATTCCCAGATTTTCCCAATTTTCAGGGATAAATCCCAAGGAATTCCCAGATTTTCCCATTCCCTCACGGATTATCATGACCACATTTGATCTCCCAGGACAAATCCCACCGGAATTCCCAGATTTTCACCCCGCAGCTGGATGACCCTGAGCTCACTGGATCTCCAGGGGTGAATCCCAGTGGAATTCCTGGATTTCCCTCACCTGCTCCCTGTGGATTGGCACCAATTCCACGGAGCCATTGTTGGGGGTCGGCACCACCTTGGCCAGGGTGGCTTTTTGGGGACAGGGTTCCTGGGGGAAAAACAGCAGGAAAATCCCTTCAAAACGCCTATAAAAATCCCATCTTTTATTGCCTTAAAACTCCACTTTTATCCCTTCAAAATCCCAGCTTCATACCCCAAGTATTCAAAATTTTATCCCCTTAGAATCCCATTTTCAACCGCTTTAAAATCCCAATTTTTATTGCTCCAAAACCCCACATTAATACTTTGAATAATCCACATTTTATCCCTTTAATATCCCACATTTTACACTTCTAATAACCCATATTTTATCCCTTTAAAATCCCACGTTTAACATTCCTAATATCCCATATTTTCTCCCTTTAATACCCCGTATTTCACACTCCTAACATCCCAAATCTTATCCTTTTAATACCCCACTCTTCCATATTTAATACCCCACATTTCTCACAGTCAATACCCCCATATTTAACATTCCCTATGGAATACTTTAACTTAGTTTTTAAGTTTATATTTCATATATTTATACCCCAAATGCCCTTTAAATCCTGAACCCAAATGCCCTTTAAACTCTGAACCCAAATCTCCCCCAAATCCCCCCAGACCCCAAACACCCTCAGCCCCTCAGCCCCATGTCCTGGTCCCTCTCCCGCGCTCACCCTGACACAGCTGAGGGCGCACTCGGCGTGCACGGACCAGAGCCCGGCCAGCGCCGTCAGCAGCTGCAGCGCCGCGATGGCGCCGAGCGCCAACAGCGCCGCCTCGGGCGGCCCCGCCGCCTCGCCCGCCGCCCACAGCCGCGGCCCCCACAGCCACAGCCAGGCCGGGTAGAGGCCGGCGGCGAAGGGCAGCACGGTGCCGCGGAGCAGCCGCGGCCGCCGCCGGTAGAGCGTCACCGACGAGACCAGCTCGTCCTCGGGGGCCGCCGCGGCCGCCGCCATCTTCCCTCCGCCCTCGCCGCGCCGCTTCCGCTTTCGCTCCGCCTCTGCGCCTGCGGCGAGACTGTGCTTCCCGCCTCGGGACGGGACACACGCGCAGAGTGAGGGAGTGGCGGAGGTGAGAGCGGGGCGCATGCGCAGAGTGAGAGAGTGGCGGAAGTGAAGCGGTGACGGAGGAGGAGGCGCCATGTGAGTGAGGGGTGGCGGGGTCGGGCCGTGTCCCCTCCCGGTCCCTCGTGTCACGCTGTGTCCCCTCCGTGTCCCTTTTGTCGCGCTCTGTCCCCTCGTGTCCCTCCCGCTCTTCAAGGCCTCGCGTTTCCCGCGTTGTTCGCGGCCGCCCTGTCCCCCCTCGGTGTCCCCGGTTCTGCCCCTCCGTGTCCCCCAGTTGTGACCCGGTTCCGCCCCTTTGTGTCCTCTCGGTGTCCCCTCACCGGTTGTGACCCGGTTCCGACTCTCTGTGTCCCCTTGGTGTCCCCTCAGTGTCCCTCCTGTTCCAACCCCGCTGTCCGCGTATCCCCGATATTGCCAATGTCCCTGTCACTGTCGCAGGGAGGCGCTGGCTGTCACCAGGAGGTGCTACTGTCCCTGTCACACTGTCCCTGTCACACTGTCCCTGTCTCGGAGAGGTGACACTGCCCCTGTCACACTGTCCCTGTCCCGGAGAGGTGACACTGTCACATTGTCGCTTTCGCTGTCGCAGGGAGGCGCTGGCCGTCACCGCCCAGCTCTGCGGGCCGGAGCTGGAGCGCTACGGGCGTTGCGTGGCCGCGAGCCCCGGGAGCTGGCACCGGGATTGTCACCAACTGTCCCTGAGTGTCACCGAGTGTGCATCCAACCAGTGAGTGATGGGCACTGGGGGCACTGGGGGCACTGGGGACACTGGGATTGTCACCAACTGTCCCTGAGCGTCACTGAGTGTGCATCCAACCAGTGAGTGACACAGACTGGGGGCACTGGGATTGTCACCAAGTGTCCCCAAACGTGAGTGACATACACTGGGGACTCTGATCCCGATCCCTGGGGCTGATCCCAGGGATGGGTCCCGTGGCATCGATCCCAATCTCAACGTTTTCCCCAATATTTTCCCATTTTTTCCCCGATACTTTCCCCAATGTTTTCCTGATTTTCCCCAATGTTTCCCCGATATTTTCCCTGCTATTTTCCCATTTTTCCCTCCTGTTTTCCCGCCACTTTGCAGCCCCCTGGTGCGCCGGATCCGCCGGGATTGCTCCGACTCCTTCGGGGCCTTCGAGCGCTGCCTGCGGGAGCGGCCCCGGAGCGCGGCCGAGTGCGGCCCCCACGTCAGCCAGTTCCTGCTCTGTGCCCAGAATGTCACCCAGAGTGCCACCCCTGGGGACACTGCCACTGCCACCTCCACTGCCACCCCCAGGGACAGCCCCAGTGCCACCTCCGCAGGTGAATTTTGGGGAAAAAATGGGAATTAAACCCCAAATCCGGCCCCCATGTCAGCCAGTTCCTGCTCTGCACCCAGAGTGTCACCCAAAGTGTCACCCAGAGGGTCACCCCCAGTGCCACCTCCACAGCTGAGGCTGGAACCCCTGGAAGGCAATTTGGAGCTGGAATTTTGGGATAAAAATGGGAATTAAACCCTAAAAACGGCCCTGGCCCCTCCTGCCCCAGGAAACACTGGAAATTTGGAATTTTGGGACAAAAGTGGGATTTGAATTCCCCAAAATCCACCTAGGTGCCACTTTTTTCCCACGGAAAAGCTGGAAAAAGGAAATTTGGGAAAAAATTGGAATTTTGGGATAAAAATGTGATTTTTTTTCCCTCCCCAGAGAATCCCTGGAATTAAAACCCATCCAGGAATGCCAAGAAAGCCTCAGAACCTTCCGGAATCTCCTCCCAAATCCTGGGAATTGCCCCTCTGGAAAAGGAGCCCTGGGATGTGGGGCCTGATACGCAATTCCCTGCGGATTCCCGGGCTTTTATCCCAAGAATTGGAGGAAGAAATTAAAATTCCAGCAGGGTCTCCCCAGGAATCTTCGGGATCAGACCAAAAATTCTGCTTTTCCTTATTTTCATTCCAAATTTTTTCCTTTCTTCCCCTCCTTTTTTTCCCATCTTTTCCTGCTTTTTCCCCCACCTTTTCCCTATTTTCCAGCTTTTCCTTGGCTCCCTCCCTGTTTTTGGGTTTTTTTTGGGAATCTCGTCATCCCACAGAATTATTCAGAGATTGGAGTCCCTGTTTTCCATGGGGAAAAAAAACTCTGGGAATTCCGGAAACCTTCTCAACCTTTGGGAGCCCCAAAATTCCGGGAATTCCAATCCCATCACATCCCCCAAATTCCCAAAACTTTTCTGTCTTTTTTTTCCTTTTTTTTTTTTTCCTGGGATTTATTTCCCACCAGACATGCAAAAAAAAAAAAAAAAAAAAAAAAAAAAAAAAAGAAGTATTTCCAAAAATTTCCCCCCCAAAAATTTCTCAAAATTGGCAGGGGAGCAGTGGGAAAATCCCAAATTCCAGCAGAATCCCGGGGGGGGATGGGGGGGTCAATCCCAGTTTTTTTGGGATTCCCAGGACTGGGATTTTCGGGAATTCCAGGCTGTCAGGAGGTGAAGTAGGAGCTCTGCATGGAGTACAGGCGCTCCATGGGATTCCCAGGCTCGGGCATTTCGGGAATTCTGGCATTCCCGGGGTACAGGCGCTCCAGGGCATCCCTGGGCTCGGGGATTTCGGGAATTCCAGCATTCCCGAGGATCAGCTGCTGGGAATTCTCTGTGGAGATCAGGGCCGCTCCCAAGGATCCCAGGGTGTCCCCGTCCAGCTCCTGGAAAACTCCCTCAGAGTCTGGGAAAAGGTGGGAAAAATTAGGAAAAAGTAGGAAAAATTGGGAAAAATTGGGAAAACCGGGATGGGGCCTGGGGATTCCCAGCCCGCCCCAGGTGAATTCCTGGAATTCCCTGCAGTTACCGTAGGGCCGGAGCTCCGGGGGGGTTCCCCGGAACGTTCCGGCCTCGCTCCCGAATCCGTTGGGCTCCAGGGGCGGCGGCGGAATCCGGGAAAATGGGACCAGGATCCGCTGCAGGCCTGGGAATGTCGGGATGTGGGATATCAGGATGTGAGATATCAGGATATGGGATATCGGGATGTGGGATGGGGATGTTGTGACTTCCCACTTTCTGATTCCTCCATCCCTGATCCACCCCACTCCCACTTTCCCACCCCCATTTCCATTTGCCCACCCTCATTCCAGTTTTTCCTACCCCATCCCCATTTTTCCCACCCCATCCCCATTTTTCCCACCCCATTCCCGTCATTCCTGACCCTCCTCATCCTCATTCCCATCCCGGCCGCTCCTCCCGGGTCCTCTCCCGCCTGGAATTCCCCCTCTGGAGTTCCCGAGGTGCTCCTGCTGCTGCTGCCTGCGGGCAATCTTCTTCATCTGGGAGGAAAAAACCACGGAAAAATCCCAGGAAAATCCCAGTTCTGGAGGATGTGGGGTTGTTTTTTGTCCCAGAATTCCGGGAATTCCCACCTTGGCTCGTTGGTTCTGGAACCACACCTGGACCACCCGGACCGTCAGCCCCGTCTCGGCCGCCAGCGTCTCCCGCACCTGGAAAAATCCCTCGGAATTCCGGGAAGGAGACCGGAAATGGGGAAAAATCCCTCGGAATTCCGGGAAGGAGACCGGAAATGGGGAAAAATCCCTCAGAATTCCAGGAAGGAGAGCGGGAACGGGGGAAAATTCCTTTGTAATTCCAGCCCCCGATCCCGATGCCAGAACCCCATCCCAAAATCCCGAAATAATCCCGGATCACTCCTGGCCCATTCCCGGCCCATTCCCAGCACGTTCCGGAACGTTCCGGCACCTTCCGGCAGGGTTTGGAGGAGACCTCGAAGGAGGCTTTGAACGCCCGGCGCTGTTGGGAGCTCAGGATGGTTCGGGGCCGCTTGGAACGTTTGGGATCCTTCCCGCCGGAATTCCGGGAGGACCGGGAATCCCGGCCCTCCTCGTCCTCGCTCGGAGCTGCGGCCAGAAAAAAAAAAAGGGAATTTTGGGGGGAAAAATCAAAATCCTTCATTGGGACTTGGAATTCCCAGAGGATTTTGGTTTTTTGGGCTGTTCCAGGCCTCGAATTTCCAAGGAAAGGTTTGGCTGTTCCAGCCCTAAGAAATTCTCAAGAAATCTCCCCAAAAAATAAAAAAAAAAATCCCCCAAAATCTTAAAAAAAAATTATGCAAAAGACTCCCAAAAATACTCCAAAAAATTCCAAAATATTCCCAAAAAAACCCCTAAGAAAATAATTAAAAAATCACTAAGAAAAAAACCTCAAAACCCCCTAAAAATACCCCAAAAATTCCCTAAAAATTTCCAAAAAAAAAATCCCCAAAAAATCCCGAAAAAAATACCCCCAAAAACCCAAACCCCCTGCTGAAAAAATCCCCAAAAAATACCCCCAAAATTCCCAAAAAAGTACCAAAAAACCCGGAAAAAAATTAAAAAAAAAAATACCTCAGAATTTCCCCAAAAAACTCCCCAAAAATCCTTAAATTTATTATTATTATTATTATTATCGTTAAAAATAATTTTTTACCTCCGTCCTCGGCGGCGGGGCTGGCGGCCCCGGGCTCGGGCTCGGCGTGCCCGCGGCACAGGATGCGCCCGTCGCGCAGCACGAACTCGTCGCCGCTGCGGAGGCGGCGGCCGCAGGAGCCGCAGCGGAGGCAGCGCTCGTGGAAAACGCGGCCCAGGACCCGCAGGACGCGCTCCGAGCGCCCCAGCGCGCCCAGGCAGCGGCCGCAGCGCCGCGGGAACAGCCTGCAGACAGCCGGGATTTAGGGGGGAAATATCCCCGGATTTGGGGGAAAAACGCTGGGATCTGGGGGGAGAATATCCTGGGATTTGGGGGGGAATATCCCTGGATGTGGGGGGAAATATCCCCAGATTTGGGGGGAAATGTCCTGGGGTTTGGGGGGAATATCCTCGGGTATGGGGGGAAATATCCTGGGATTCGGGGAACATGTCCCCCAGATTTGGGGAAAAATATCCCCAGTTGTGGGGGAAAAATATTCCAGGATTGGAGGGGGGGAAATATCCCAGGATTGGAGGGGGGAAATATCCCAGGGGTTTTGGGGGAAATATCCTGGGGTTTGCGGGAGGGGAAATATCCTGGGGTTTGGGAATATCCCAGGATCTGGGGAGAAAATATTTCAGGATTTCGTAGGACAAAAAACTAGGATTTTCAGGGGAAAAAAAATGGGATTTGTGGAGGAAATCCTGAATTTGGGGAAAAAATCCTGGGATTTGGGGGAAAAAACCCCCAGGATTTGAGGGGAAAAATGGGGTTGGGGGAAGAATTTGGGGTATTAGGGGAAAAATCCTGAGGTTTGGGGGAAAAAATGGGATTTGGGGGAAAAGATCCTGGGATTTGGGTTTTTGGGGACATTTCCGCCCTTTGTTTCCCAGTATTTGGGGGGGTTTGGGATGTTCCCACCAGAATTTCCAAAACAAGGGGATTTTTCCCACATTTCCAGCCCCTTTTTTGGGAATAAAGCAACCCCAAGCTCATAAAATCCCCGTCAGCTCCAATTAGTGGGAATTAAAATTCCCAGGAATTCCTGGAGAGCCTCTCCAAGGTTTTTTAATATCCCCAGAATCCGCTTAAATCCCAGTAATTCCGTTGGGGTTTCCATGGAAACGGGAATGTGGGAAAAGGGTGGGGGGGTGCATTTTTTCCCCAGGAGTTTTTTGGTTTTTTTTTTTCCCCAGGGATTTTGGGTTTTTCCAGAGGGATTTGGGAAAGGGGAGAATCTCCCCAAAAATTGGGAATGGGAATTGGGATATTGTGAAAATGGGAATGATCCCAAATCCCTCTTTTCCCAGGAGAATCCCCATTTTTGGGGCCCTGTTTTTTTTGGGAATGACAGGATTTGGGAAAAGCTGGACATTCCAGGGAAACACCACCCAGGAAAATCCTAATTTTTGGGCCCCATTTCCCTGGAAAAGGCCAGATTTGGGAATAGCTGAACATTCCAAGCAGCTTTTCCATGGAAAAAACCCTGGAAATTCCATTTTTGGGATCCCTTTCCCACTCCTCCCACCCACGTGGAGGAAAACTCGGGATGAGCTCCCATTTTTTGAGATTTTCCCATTTTTGGGGGGATTTTTTCCCCCTGTTTTCCCCTTTCCTAGCCGCATAAAAAACGCAGGGAAAAAAATAAGAAGGGATAAAAAAAAATTTCCGTTTTTTTTTCCCCTTTGGTGCCGGAGCTGGGAATTCTGGGAATTTTAATAACGGAGCCGGGGCTGGAAAATTTAATAACGGAGCTGATCCGATTATCCCGGATTTCTGCCGGAGCAATTTCCGCTGGAGCCGGGGGGGTCGGAGCCCCCGGCCGGAGCCGCCACTGGAATTGGATTTTCCGGAGGTTTCCCTTCCCAGCCCCTTGGATTTTATGGGAACCCCTGAGTTTTGGGAATTTTTGGAGGAGTTTTCCCCTAAAAATCGTTTGTTTTTTTTTTTTTTAATTTTAGGGACCGTTTTTCTACCGGATTTTGGGTTTTCCGGGGAAAAAAAAGGAAAAAAAAAAAGAGGGGAAAAATTAGGAAATTTTGGTGATTTTTTTTTGTGGATTTGGGATGGTTTTCCTTAAAAGTGGGATTTTATTTTTGATTTTTCCTCCTGGATTTGTGGGGGGGAAAAAGAAGGAAAACAATGGGAAATTTTGGGGATTTAAAAAACATTTTTCCTCCTGGATTGGTTTTTTTTTGGGAAAAAAGAGGGAAAAGAAGGGATTTTGGGCTGAGGTTTGGATCCATTAAAATTCCAGGCAGGAATTCTCCTCCCGATCTTATCCCGCTTCAATTTCCTGTTGGGCTTTTCCAATTTCCGGCTTTTTCTGCCCATTCCGGGGGGAGGGAAAAAAAAATTGGAATAAAATAAAAAATGGGAAAAGTGGGAGTGGGGGAGGGGAGGAATTAATGAGGATTTAACGAGAGGAGCTCATTAATGATTCATTAAGGGAGGGTTAATTAAAGGTGGGGATGGGGAGAGGGGGAGAAAAGCAGGGAAAAAATGGAAATAAAAAATGCGAATATGAATAATTTTAAAAATAGTTATTAATATTTACAGTAATTAATATTGTTATTCATCCATTGTATTTATTATCCAAATCTTTATTAGCAATTATAAAAATTATTAATAATCAACAGAAGCTGGGCTAATAATTAGTGCTGATAATTATTGTTACTAATGAGAGGTTTAATAATAATAGAAGAGAGAAATAGAATTGTAATAATTAATAATAATTAATAACACTAATAACTTGAATCAATTACAGTTAATTAGAAATAAGAATAAATAATAAGTAGAATATAATAAAAATTTAAAAATAATAAAAGTAATAATAATAATAGAAGAATAATAACAGAAGGATGGTATATAATGGTACTAATGTATGATTAATAATAACTAATAATAATTCTATTAACTTAATTAGATAATTTTAATAAAAAATAATATATAATAAGTAGAATTATTGCTATTTAATAATAATAATATGGGTAATTATTAGGAATTATTATTAATGAGAAAATAGGGAAAGAAATACGGAAAAACAGGGAAAATGGGAAAGAAGGAGAAAATTGTGAATTAAAAAAGAGGGAAAGAAAGAAAAACAGAGAAAGAAAAAATCAGGAAAAATGGGAAAAATCCAGCCCAGAATGGGGAAAAAAACCCGGGGAAAAAATTCCCTTTTAATGAATCCCAGGAAATGAAGGGAATATGCAAATGAGGCTCCGGGAATTAATGGGATTTGGGAATTTGATGGGATTTTTAGGGAATTAATTCCATGGGATTCGTTATCCCATGGGATCCGGGAGCTGGGAAAAACGGGAATGGGGAAAGGGGGGATGGGAATCCCAGAATTCCCAAATTTCCCCACCCAAATCCACCCCCAGCACCCTTTCCCCTCTTTTTCATCCCAAAAAATCCCGGATTTCCCCCCAGTTTCCCAAATTTCCCCCTCTCCCTCAGCCCTTGGAATCTGAATTCCCAAATTCCCCAAATTTCCCAAACCTCAATCCCAAAAATCCCCAAAAAATGGGAAAAAGACCCCAAAATCCCAGGGATTTGGACATGGATCCCGATTTTTTCCAGACTTTTGCCTCTGGAATTCGCTGCTCCCCCAGGGAATTAAAGATTAACCAAACCTGGGCCCCGTTCCCAAAATTTTTCTGGGTGGGAAAGGGCACGGATCTGCTCCAATGGAGCCAAAATTCCCATTTTTAACCTTGGGAATGGCCAAAACTCCGGATTTTTATCACCTGGAATGACCAAATCCCAGATCTTTAATCCCCTGAGAGAGGAAAATTCAGATTTTTCTCCTGGTTTTTATGGGAATTTTGGGTCTGGGTGCTTGGAAAAGTGGGAAAATAGGGGAAAAAAGGGGAGGAAATGTGGGAATTTGGTTTTCCTGAGGATTCCCCAAATCCTGGGCCCAAATTCCTGGGGTTTTCCCAATCCATGGGCCAGGAATATCTGGGATTGGAGGTTCCTGGGAATTCCCGAGGGGATCCCGATGGGAATTTGGGGATGGGGCGGGATCAGATCCCAAAAAAACCCCAGAATTCCTGGAAAAGTCTCAAAAACCTGAGGAAAAAAGAGCTGGAAGAGGAGTTCGAGGCGAGTTCATCCCAAAAAATTCTGGAGGAGGAGGCCGGGAACGGCTCCAAGGGCTCGGATCCCTCCCGAATTCCCAGAAATCCGACTTCAAAGGGATTCCGAAGGGAGTTTTCCTCCCTTTTTTCTATTTTTCTTTCTTTTTTTCCCCGATTTACGGGACAGGTGCCTCTGGAAGGGGCCCTGGAAAGGGGAGAATTCCATGAAAAATCCCTTTGGATTTGGGATTTTTGTGGGGAAAACGATCCTATCCATCCTCAGCCAATTCCTTCGGAAATCGCGGGGGGAAAGGAGGGAGAATTCCTCGAAAAATGGGACAAATCGTGCGAAAAGCAGGGAAAAACCTTGAAAGATGGGGAAAATTAGGGGGAAAAAGGGAAAATCATGGAAAACCAGGGAAAACCCTTGAAAACGGGGAAAAAAACAACCTTTAAAAATGTGAGGGAAAACCTTGAAAAATAGGGGGGAAAACCTTGAAAAATGGGGAAAATCAGGGGGAAAATGGGGAAAATCAGGGGGAAAATCAGGGAAAAAAATGGGAAAATCA
>JAWWEX010000108.1:2990698-3002080 GCA_035583215.1 Arremon brunneinucha
TCACGTCCTGTCTGTCCTGTGTCACGGGTGTCAGCACACATTTGTGCCGGAGCTGCTCTGCCCTGCCGCATAGCCTGCTGCAGTAGGAGAAGTCCCGGGGACTTGAAGTTGGTAATGTGGGGTGTAGTTGGACTCTCGATGGGATTTGTAGATGGACACAGGATATCTGGAGCTCTTAGGTTGTCCTGCAACAGTTTGACTCTTGTCCTAACGTTTTTTTCAGATTCGGATGGATTAAACCTGTGCCAGAGGGCCCCATCCTGGGTGAGGGGTTTCCCCCGAGCAGGTGAGGCCCGATTTGTCTCTGCAGCAGAAGTGTATGTGGTGACTCTGTTACAGCTCTGTTCTTTGTCTTTCTTTTTAGGAGTAACTCTGGATATCAGCAGTCAAGGTGAGCAGTGGAGAGAAGTAGTTGTTATTGCTCAGCTCTCAATTTCTGGTGCAGCTCTAAGCTTCCATTCTCGTTTGTGCGCTTTAGGCAATCCACTCTGAGCGTGCCAAGCCCCCGTCGCCACCCGGCCGATGAACCGGGTTTGCTGCACGTGTGAGCCCTGTGGATGCATTACAGGACCTGGTGATGAAGCCCTGAACTTTTCTATTTAAAGGTGCCATCCGGGTGGCCTTGGGCAACTGCCGAGGAGTTGCGGTGAGTCGGGGCAGCAGGGAGGAGGAGCGAGGGTTCGCTCAGGTTTCAGCCCTGGGAAATCACCTCATCTGCTCTCAACCCAGGCGTCACTTGTGACGACGGCCTCGGTCTCAGAGCGTGCCCGAAGCGTGCGGCCCGAGGAGCTGGGCATTCCTAGGAACACGGTGAGTAGCAGACTGGTGGGGTTTTGGCTGATGGGCTGCCAAGATCAGGCACTGATCTTTGGTTTTCTTTAATAGAGCTGTCTGTGAGACACCAGCCCGGTGCCAGCAGGACCTTCCCAGCCGACGAGGTGGCCTTTTCTTGCACCTGAGACCGGCATCCCCCGATGTCTGAGAGATAAGTAGAGGGCCGTGACCCACAGAGGGGATGAAAGCAGGGTGCTGGATTGGGAATTACTGGGAGAGGTTTTGAGTCCGCTTTGGATGTGCGGGGTGTTCATGAAGTGGCCCCTTAGGCCCCATAAAAGCAAAGTCTCACTTTTGATGACAGTGCTGAGGTGTGCAGTGCAGAGCAGTCCCGGTGTGTATCGTGTCACTTGTCTTTTGTGCATTATGTGTTGTTTGTGTATCTCATGTCTTTTACCTTAGCCCTTTGAGAGGCCTGTCAGAAACCCTGGCACCATTCTTAGCATCTGTGATCTCTGCATTCCCTGGCCTGGCACCCAGGCCATAGAACTTTTGACTCGGGAGCTCAAACAGGCATCAGACTCTCTTCTCTCTTTGGAAGCATTCAGTCAGATGTCTTTTCAGGTCTTGTTCTGAGCTGTATGGACCCCGCCAGGATCCATTATGGCAGATTAGGACTTGTAAGAATGTGAGGACAGGTAGAGGATTCTGACCATAGGATTCCTAGGCATCCATCTTTGCAGTTCTTGGAATAAGTCATTCAGTTAGCATCTTCTTCTTCCAGGTTTCTCTGAGCCTCATCAACTTGCCATCAGTCTCACCTCGGTTATCTCATTTGGCATCTTCTCAGTCCTTGCAGTCATCCTTCTTGCTCAGAGATTTCTGTCTCTGTCTTGTGCCCATTTTCTGTCACGTCCTGTCTGTCCAGTGTCACGAGTGTCAGCACACATTTGTGCCGGGGCTCCTCTGCCCTGCTGCAATAGGAGAAGACCTGGGGACTTTGAATTTGTAATGTGGGCTATACTTTGCCTCTAGATGCTGTTTCTAGATTAACATAAGGTGTTTGCAGCTTTTGAGTTATCCTGCACGTGTTTGACGTATGTTCTAACTTTCTTTCAGATGCAGATGCATATGCATTGCATCCATGGCAGAGCCCCCCATCCTGGGTGAGGGGGTTCCCACAAGCAGGTCAGTCACCATTTGTCTGTGCAGGGGGTGTGTCAAGTGTGACCCTGTAACAGCGCTGTTCTTTGTCTTTATTTTTAGGAAGCATAGCTGGATCTCAGCAGTGAAGTTCAAGAAGGCAAGGTGAGCAGTGACCAGTAGCCTTTCTTGTTGCTGAGGTCTCAGTTCCTGGAGCAAGTCCAAGTCTTCATTCTCGTTTTTGTGCCTTAGGCGATCCACTGTCCCAGCATTGGGGTTGCTGCCTTGTGCTGCCGTTGGGGAAATCTGGCGTCCTAGGTGTGCTGTTTAGGGTGACCTTGTGGTTGGATTGAGGGCTGCTGCACCTGTACCCTAACCCTACCTGGTACCCTGTGTCCTTTGTACCCCTAACCCTCATTGTGAGCTCTTCATCTGTCACAACCACAATCAATCTGACAGAAAAAGGGTTTAAGGCTTCTAACAGTGCCATGGTGACTGAGCTGAGCCCAACCTGGGTCTGACTTAATCCCTGATCTCTGTGAAGCCATCTTCTGTGCTTTCCTGAGGCTGGGACAGCTGCAGAGGTTGCTCTCCGTGAGCACAGGATGGCAACTGTGGGCTGAAACTCACTGAGCTGCTTCCCCAGTACTTGATGGGGTTGTGAGGGATTTAAAAGAAAAAACATTACAATGTCTTGGTCAGTCTTCCATGCTCACTTAAGCTGGCTGTTGGTGATTTGTAGTATTTGTTAAAATAAGAACCAAATGCTTTCCGTTTATAAGTAAATATGCTATGAAGAGGGCCTCAAAGGAAAGATGATTAGTTACTATCCAACTGTTGCTAAATTCATTGGTTGATGGTCCATATACTGCATTTTTAAATGTTACTGATGCCTGATACAGACCATTCCCAAGCTTTGATAATTATTTACCAGCCATCTGCATCAGCATCATCTGCATGACCAGTGATGGCCCAAAAGCAGGAAGGAGAGAAAGGGGTTAAGCTGTAGGCAGGAAAGGGAAGGCAGAAACAAGCAGCAAGCAACTGGCACCTGGGCTCCATTGAAGACTAAAAGTGGGGAAACATGGCTTAATTGAAAAATCTGCACGAATCCCCATCCCACATTCTCTCTCTGGTTGCTGTTTCCATATTCCCTGTCCCATTCCCAGTCCAAGTCCCGTCCCGGACGCTGCTCCCGCTCACCAATCCCAGTGCAAGGATTTGCATAATCCCGCCCCTCCGTTTGGCCCCGCCCACCGCTGACAGTAGCCGTGTCCCGTTCCTTCCCAGTGCTCCCAGTAAGAGCGGTACTGGGGAGAAAGCGCTCCCAGCTCCTTCCCGGGGCTCTCAGGATCGCTCCCGGTTGTCTCACTGTCGTACCCAGTGCTCCCAGTATCGGCTCCCAGTGCCACGCGGAGCACTCAGGCGGAGGAGAGGTCGTTCTGCTGCCCTGACTGTGGGAAGGGATTCAGGGAAAATTCCACCCTCGTCTCCCACCGGCACATCCACACTGGGGAGAGGCCCTGTGAGTGTCCCCAGTGTGGGAAAAGCTTCTCCAGGAGCTCTCACTTGACCGATCACCAACGGAGAGCAGCCCTGAGAGTGCCCCGAGGGCAAGAAGAGCTCCAGGCTCCATCCTCCACGGGAGGATCTGCGCTGGATGATCCCCAGTGACCCCCATGGGCAGAGCCCCGGTGATCAGTGATCCCTGTTGGGAAGAAACTTGCCAGAGGGCCCCACACTCTCCTTGCTCCCTGTGGCCCAGATTTTCTTTTCATTTCTCTTTGTCCTTTCAAAACACCTAAATCTGGGGTTGAAAATAAAGATGTTGAACTTCAAAGGATGGGGACGTGGGGGGTTCTTCCAGGGGATGTGGGAGATGCTGGGTCTGAGGGCGTTGAGGGTTCCTGGGAGGAACTTGGGAGTTGCTCAGGGCTTTGGGCTCCTGAGGCTGAGGGGCTGTGGCTGTGCTGGGAGACCCTAGCAGAGATTCTGGGGCAGCTGATCAAGGACCCCCTGCCCTGGAACCGTCCCAATGTCCTCCCATCCCTGTGTCCCCTGTCCAGGATCTCCCTGTCTCCACTTTTGCTCCCATTGCCCCCCACCAGTTCCTGTGTGTGTTGGTTTTTTGCATTGACATTTAGTGAAGAGGGAAGAAGCCACACACCAAAATGATTTTTTCTGAAAAGAGCTGCTGAGAGCTTCTTCTGTGCCTAGCCAAACCAATTGCTGCCTAGCTCTGAGAACAGGCATGTTAATAAGCTAATTAAAGCTTTTAAACAGGTCATACTTAAAAATGGCACCCCAGTAAGTTAAATAGCCCAAAAAAACCACAGCTGTGGGAAGGCTGTGGAAGATGAGAAGGACTTCATGAATGCAGCTGCTATTCGTGAAAATTGAAGCCACAAGAAAACTGTTCCTTGTAGAGAAATCTCCACAGCCATGGCAAGAAAGACTCCTCTCCCTAAGAAAATGGACGAAAGATTATTTTAGCAGAAGTAAACTGACTGAGAATACTGAATTTGTCTCCGTACATTGTCAGTAGGAAAGCTAAAAAGTTGTGGGGAGGAGGTGTTCCTAAAGTTTTATTCTGATTCTTAGTACTCCTTCTTTTAGTCCTATTACTAAAGTTTTCTTTATACCCTTTTAAAGTTTTAAGCCTACTTTAACTTCCTTCTAATCCTATCTCACAACAAGAAACTAGTAAATAATTCTAGAGACTCCATGAGCATTTAGCCAACACTGAACCCTCCACGCCGTATCACCCCACTGCTGGTCACATCCTGCTTCCATCCCAGTCTGGATCCCATTCCCAGTCTCATTCCCTGTCCCGAATTCTCTGTCTAGTTGCCATTCCCATGTTCCCATTCCCATATTCCCTGTCCTGTTCTCATATTCCTGGTCCAGCCTTTCCATTTTTATATTCCCTGTTCCATTCCCATGTTCCCATTCCCATATTCCCTGTCCTGTTCTCGTATTCCTGGTGCAGCCTTTCCATTTTTATATTCCCTGTTCCATTCCCACGTTCCCATTCCCATTTCCTCTTCCCTCTCACCAGGTGCCACCGCTATCGCTCCGGCCCCTTGGATCCCTCCCTGCTGTGCTGGCCGTAATTCCCAATTAAATTCCTAATTAATCCCTGCAGGGCCTTTTCCCGCTGCTGCCCAGAGCCAGCGGGAGCTCAAACGCACTTCCCAAAATTCTTCCTCCTGTGCCAGGACTGGGATCTGTGCCCATTCCTGGGATCTGTGCCCATTCCTGAGATCTGTGCCCATTCCCAATCTCCAGTGGGATCTGTGCCCATTCCTGGGATTATCCCAAACCTTCAGGACTATCCCAAATCCCTCCATCCCCTCTGGATCATCCCAACTTCTTCATCCCTTCTGTCTTTTCTTCTTTTCCATCCTCTTTTCCACCTTTCTATCCTCTTTTCCTGTTTTCCATCCTTTTTCCCCCTTGCCCACCTCTTCCTCTTTGGAAAAACGGGTGGGAAAAAAGCAGGAAAATATCAGAAAAACCCTGGGAGCAAGTAATTAAAATAATACATTTTTAAAATAATTAAAAACCGGGCAGAAAGGAGGGGGGGAAAAAGTAATCAACTCCCACCAAAGGCCAGAGATATTTTTTTTTATTTGCCGTCGAAATAAAGATGGAATTTAGCCCCGAAATTCCCAAAAAAAATACAGAAAAACCCAAGGCAGAGCAGCTCCATGCGCCATGAATTTGACGGAATTCCAGAAGAACCGAGGAGGAGGAGGAGGAGGAAGAGGAGGGGAAAAAATTGCAGAATTGGGAGAAAAATGTGGGGGAAAAAAAAAATCCTATGAGCTGGGAAAAAAATGGGGAAATAAAGTGGGGAAAGAGGGAGAAATGGGGGGAAGAGGGGGGGGAAGGGGACAAAAAAGGAAAAAAAAGATTAAAAAAAGGAGAGGAAAAAAGGGAAAAAAGAGGGAAATGCAGTTTGGGACTCGCTGAGAACTGGGAATTTCCACCTCATCATTGCGTCCCTCCAGAATTATTCCGCAGAGGGTAAAGGGGAAGCGTGGAAGCGTAGAAAACAAAAAGCTGGGAATTCTCTCTCTCCCCTTGGGTATGTCCATCACAGCTCTCCGGCCGTGTTGATGACGTGGAAGAGCGTGACATTGTAGATGACCTGGTGGCCGTTATTCCAGGTGTAGAGCACCCTCTCCCGCGGGTTGTAGTCCAGCATGGAAATGTGAGAATACTGATTATGGAAGGGGATATCCGTGTACTCGTAGCTGGAAGTGTTCGTGTGGTAAGCGAAATAAATCTTGGCACCGGCCAGGTGGGAATTGGTGACGTAGAGAATCCCGCAGATCATGAAGGACTCGCCCGCGCTACGTTTGGGGTACCCCGTATCCCAGCTCCTCAGCACTTCCAGGGTGTGCGGATCCACGCGACTCACCACGATATTCCCGGCGTTCTGGTTGGTGGTGTAGACGGCCCAGAGGCCGTTCTCATCCACCATGAAGTCGATGTCGGAGAAGCCGCCCCAGGAGTAGGGGAACGTGTTGTTGTAGCCGGCGCCGGCGAGGCTGCGCTGCACCAGGACGCTGCGGGAGCGGAAGTGGTAGCGGACGGCGACGTTGCTCTGGAATTTGTTGTAGTACAAGGAGCCGTTGAAGACCACGTGGCCAGTGCCGGCCCAAGGGTGAGGCAGGAGGTGCTGGACAAAGTTTTGGCCAGAGACGAAGTCGCTGAGGCTGCGGAATTCCAGCACGCGCCGGCCCTTGTAGTAGCCGTCCATGTACCACACCTGGAGGGGAGAAACGGGGTTAAAACGGGGGAAAATGGGGTTAAAATGGGGTTTCAAGGTGGGCAAGGTACGATCAAACTCCTTTCAAGGTGGGGTGAAAAGCCCCTCAGGATGGGATCTAAACCTCTTCAAGATGGGTTCCAAAACCTCATCAAGGTGGGCTCTAAACCCACTGGAGATGTGATCAAATCCCCCATCCAGGATTTTCAGGCAACCGTGCCCAAAAAGTACAGGTTTTGTGCCCAAATCCCAAATCCATGGTGTGGGGACCACAAAAACGACCCATGGGTTCCCAGCCAGGTGCCAAATCCATGGATTTTCACCAGAAAATTGCTGGGATTTTGCCCAAATCCCCCTCAAATCCAAGATTTGAGGACCCCAGGATGTTTTGGGGGATGTTAAGGGAGATTTTGGGAGGGGATTTTAGATTCCCTTCCAGGTGCCAAATCCATGGATTTTCAGGGATCACCATGCCTGAAAAGTGTCAAGATTGTCCCCAAATCCCCCCAAATCCCATCAGATCCAGGTGATTTTTTGGGAAAATCCTGGTTTTTGGGGGTGGCCCTCACCCGGCTGTCGGTGCTGGGCGTCATTGTGTCAGTCATCCAGGATCCAAAGCGCGATCCTGACGCGCGGATGGTGATGGGGTTGCTGACCCCTGTCAGCTTCCCACAGCCTGGAAAAATAGGGGGAAAAAAATGGAATTTTGGGAAAAATCAGGGGTTTGGAAAAGTGGGAGTTATGGGAAAAATCAGGGACTTGGAAAACCAGGGAAAAAATGAGAATTAGAGGGAAATCAGGGACTGGGGCCACAGCGGGGTCAGGAAAGCCCTGGAGGGTCTGGGAATGGAATTGTAAAGGGAAAATGGGATTTTGGGTGTGTTTTGGGGGATTTTTGCATGGATTTTGGACAGAATTTGAGGGGATTTTGCAGAGGTTTTTGGGGGGAGCTTTGGCAAAGTTTTGGGGGATTTTGGGATGGATTTGGGAGGGATTTTAGAGATGTCTGGGGACATTTGGAGGGGATTCTGGAGACATTTTGGGGGACTTATAGGAGGGGATTTGGGGCAGATTTTGGGGGGATTTTTTGTTTTTTAGGAGTGGATTTTGAGAGTGATTTTCGAGATGTTTTGAGGGGATTTTGGGCAGATTTTTCGTGGTTCTGGGGCGGATTTCAAAGACAACTTTGGAGAGGATTTTTAGCCTATTTCTACCACGTTTTCTTAGGATTTGAGACAAAATTCGGGATTTCTAATGGGATTTTTTTACCCAGTTTCTGCAGGCAGGCGTGCAGCCGCGCCTCCAGCAGCAGCACGCGCTGCTGCAGCTCCTCGTAGTCGTAGGCTCCCATCTCCTCCTGGATGGCCAGGAGAATCCCAGAGAGGTTCCTGACCTCCTCCTTGAGGTGCACGATGAGTCGCGAGTCCGCCTTGTACTGCTCCAGCACCGGCAGCAGCGGCAGCAGCTCCCGCATCTTCTCCTTCAGATCCTGCAGGAAAAAATTGGGATAAATGGCCCCAAAATCCCGGGATTCGCCTTTAGATCCTGCAGAAAAAAAATTGGGAAAAATGGCCCCCAAAATCCCAGGGTTCACGCTGTCGTTCCTTCAGATCCTGAGGAAAAAATCTGGGAAAAATCAGTCCTGAAATCCCAGGGTTCACCTTCCAATCCTGAGCGAAAAAAATACCCGGAAAAATCGGTTCAAACATCCCAGAGTTCAGGGTTTTTTTTGGAAGCAGTTTGTTCCTTGGGATAAATGGGGGTGTTCAGGTTTGGGAATTCCAAAAAAAAAAATTGGGAATTTTCAGCTCTGGAAGCCCCAAAAGGATCCTGAGGCCTGATCCCACGGGAAAAATCCTGACATGTGGAAGGAATAAACAAGCGGAAAACTGAAATACTGCGGGAATAAATCAGGGAAAAAAACCGGCTGGAACACTGGGATTTTTTTGAGATAAAAAGTGTGAATTTCTCACCTGGAAGCTGCGGGCGTTGAGGGCTTTGTGGCCCTCAGAGGCCACGCGGAGCCGCGAGTCCAGGCCCTTCATCAGAGCCTCCGTGTTCCGCACGTACTGCAGGTCCCGGAAGGTGCGGAGGTCCAGGACTTCCATGGACTGGGAGATGTTCTGCACCTGGAGAGGTCGTTAATGGGGTTAATTACGGTAATTAATGGGGTTAATCAGGGTAATTAATGGGGTTAATCACGGTTATTAATGGGGTTAATAACGGTTATTAATGGGGTTAATGGGGACCATCCTGGTAATTAATGCGGTTAATCACAGCAATTAATGGGGTTAATCAGGCTAATTAATGGGGTCAACCACGGTCATTAATGGGGTTCATCACAGTCATTAATGGCAATCTCCATAAGGATCCTCATCCCTGGAATCCCACAGGAATTTTCCCCCCAATCCCAAATCCCCACATTCCCAACACCAATTAACCCCTCCATTACCCACACAAGTTAATTCATTAACAAATTCCACAATAATTAACCCATTCCCGTCAATTAACTGATTAATCAGCAATTGGTTCTGGACCATTTGGGAATTCCCGACCTTTTCCAGGAGCTGCCGGAGCTGGAGGCTGCGGAGGTCGCGGGAGCAGGATCCCTGCACGGGGATCACGGCGGTGCAGAGACATTTCCCGTCCGGAGCCTGCGCCGAGGTGAAAACCTGCCAGCCCTCGTCTGGGCTCTGGAAAAGGGTCTGGAAAATCGGGATCGGCACCTCAGAATTCCCAAAAAACACAGGGAGATCTGGAAATTCCCAGGTACCAGAGAATCCCGATCCCAAAATTCAGTTTATTCCTATTTATGTCTCTTTTCAGCCTCTTTTCCCCCATTTTCCCCTGTTTCTTTCCCATCTTTCTTCCCCCTTTTCTCCCATTTTCCCTTCTTTCCCCCCCTTTTTCCCTTTTTTCCTCCCATTCCCTGGCAGATGACGTCACAACCGCACTGACGTCACACTCCACAGGAAAAAAAATAAAGAAGGGAAAATCCCTCCAGGATTTCCCCAAAAATTCGGGATAAACCCCGTAAAAAAAAACGGGATAAACTTTGGGAACTACCCCACTTGGCCCCAGCCTCAAAATCGCCGTTTTTCCACCCAAAAGGGAAGATCCGGAAATAAAAAAAATCCCAGGGAAAAAACGGCAGCGGGAGCAGCCGCAGCCCCTCCCCCAGCCTCTGGAGCCGTCATGAATCCTTAATTAGGGAGCGTTAATGAATAATTAATGAGGGAGAGTTAATGAATAATTAATGAGAGCGGCCTGGCCAGGGGGAGGCGCTGGGAGGGGTTTGGGATTTTGGGGGGAAAAGTGGGAAAAAAGGGAGAATTTTCCAGGGATGGAGGCGAGATTTCAGATTTGGGATTTTGGGAAAAAGGCGGAATTTCCCAGGGATTTGGGATTTGGGGGAAAAAAAAGGAGTGGAAGGGGAAAAAAGAGGGAATTTCTCAGGGATGGAGGCAGGATTTGGGATCTGGGATTTGGGGGGAGAAGGGGGGAATTTGGGATGAGAAGGAAACTGGGGAGAGGAATTTGGGATCTTTGGGGGAAAAGGAGGAATTTCCAAGGGAAGGGACCCCAAATTCAGGGATTGTGTCTCGAACATTCAGGAATGAGGGACCCCAAAACCCAGGGATTCTCCCTCATTCCAGAAACCCCAAAATCCAGGAATAAAAAAATAGGGCGCTCTTCCAATTTTTTTTGGGTGGTGTGAGAATCCAAATTTTTCTTCCCAAATCCCATTTTTTTCTCCCCAAATTCCCAATTTTTCTCCCCAAATGCCAAATCCCCAGGGCCGGACTGGGAAATTCCATCCCATCCCTTTGGGAAGGGGAGGAAAAAAAAAATTTAAAAATCTGGTTTTCCCCAAAAAACTCCAAAATCCTGGGGGAAAAAAAAAATTAAAAAAAAAAAAAAAAAGCAAACAAGCAAAAAAAAAAAAAAAAAAAAAGCAAAAGAAAAACTCCCAGGATTTTTGGGCTGAATTCTGCTCATTCCTGGTTTTTATTCCAGGGGCCGCTTCCCGGTGATAAATGAGGGACAAGGGTGGTTAATGAGGCGCTAATTAACGTCCGGCGGCCGCTAATTACCCCGCAGCGTTGATTGACAGCTGGTAGGGGGGGGGAGCTGGGAATGCGGTCCCAAAATTTTAAGAAATCACAAAAAAAACGCCCAAAAAAAAAAAGCCTCCAAAAATCCCCCAAACCCCCCCCCCCCTTTTCCAGGCCTTCCCTCCCACCCACCCCCAAATTCCAATCGGGATTTTTCGGGGGGGTTCATCCAAATTTATCCCAAATTTTCCTCCTCTTCCTAAAATTCCCAGCAATATCCAAAGCTCCGCTCCCAAATTTTAGCCCCCCTTTCCAGAAAACCTCTAAAAAAACGATTTTTAACCCCAAAAACCACCCCCGTTCCAATTTTGGGGTGGAGGGGGGAATAATTTTGGGAATTCTTTTTCTCCCGCAGCTGCCGCAGTCCCAAAATTCCCCCAAAATTTGGATTTTCCAGGGGCAAAATGGGATGGGGAGCCACCAAAAAATTGCGGGGGAGGTCCGGGGATGATCCCAAAATTGGGGGGGGGAGGATCCCAAAATTCCCGGTGGGAATTCCAGGGGGGATTCCAGCGGACTTTTGGGAAGTGGGGGAAAGAATTGGAGGGAGAATTTGGGGGGGGGGGTCCCTAA